>JAOYMU010000302.1:35254342-35270137 GCA_025802295.1 Psammodynastes pulverulentus | reverse complement strand
GATCGCTTTTGGAAATACAATAAAGGCCATACATTTATAATTCTAAAGACAGATACATTAATGAACCATTGAAATATACTCTGTAACTTTCAGCACAAGAAAAAATAAACAGGATGTTATTTACTTGAGGGAATCTCAGAATTATGGCATTAAATTGAGCAGAAGTGTTTCATTAAAAAATTAGGAATGCTTATTCTCTTATGGATTTAGGTGTACATATTTCCTGTTTCCTGAATAGGTTTGAGAGCTCTATAGTAAAAATATCAATTTTCCCTTCCCAAGAATCATCTCACATATTAAACAGCTCGCAATTATTAAATAAATTTACTCTAGTGAATCCAAATGAATGTCCTACTGGTGTTCTATCTGATGGGTCACCGTAGGAAGAAAATGCTGGAATAAGATAACTCTGAATTGTTTCTATCTTTTTTTGCGCATCTGCTTATATGTTTCTTTATCTACTGAAATGGGTAATTCTGCAAACAGAAGGCAGTTTCCATTAGAAGATTTTTAGTATTAGACCAGTATTTCTCAATTCAACAGTTTTAAAATGTGTAGACTTCCAACTCTTGGAATTTCCAAGCTAACATGCTTAGGTCTTTGCTTTGCATGCTGGCTGGGCATTAAAATTCACACATTTTAAAATTGCAGGGGTTTGAAAAAACTGGGTTAGATCATCTGTAAATAAGTTACCTGCTGAACAATATGGACACATAGGCATCAGGAAACTTTTATGAGAGTGATAATATCTAGATCCTTGAGAGAAGGAACTGAGAATAAAAGAATAGCAGGTAGCCATTCTCACTTATTGAAAGCAATTTCCAGATCTAAAACTGGGCTAAAATGTAGCAGTGTCCTACCAGGAAAACACTGGTAAAACAGTGTTCTACCATTCCTGATAAACAAAACCAATTGAAGCAGCCGTGATTTTGAGGGTAATACCTGTTAAAGAAGATTGGAAACTCTTGAAATTGTCAATTTTTTCCGAGCACCAGATTCATGCTTTTCCTTTTTGAAGATCTATTTTTCATTTCCTTTGATGAGGGAATATGATATCTATGCTTTTTTTCCAATCTAAAAAGGGGGTCTAATATGAAGGTTTACTGTTAGATAAATATGGCCATTTGTATCCCTTAATCCCATCATCATGGTTAATAAGGAAGAGATTTCCCCTCAAACATATGAAATAATACGTAATTAGTAAAATGTGGCTACTTTATTTTGCATGAAGTAATTATTGCAGATGATCTGCAAGATATATCACCACGTATTTAAACTCTGGTATTGTATGAACATAATTTGCTATGTAAAAGGAACATTTTCCTTCCAGCCAGCTGTTCACCATCTCTGTGAGGCTAGGAGCTTTGTTTCATCTATAAAATATTATTTGGTTTATTGTAGAAGAGAACAAAAAGGAACTGTATAGGGCTAGGTCTTTTTCCATGTATATAAAATCTTTTCAGCTCAGTTTTAGGTGACAAACTGCACAGCTGAACAGCCCTCCATTTACCAGCTTGCATATATGAAAGATGTGTAATGTTAACTGAACTTCCCCCTCCTCATCCAGTCCCTAAAGGAGGACCACCCTGTCTGCAGAATCTCCAAGGCAAATCATGGAGCGGTTTGATCAGAAACTGCCTTTGTTGGCAGAAATACACGATGTTGCATTAACCAAAACAGCCAGAAAAATTAAAATGAAACCCTCTTTTTTTATGGTGGCTGCTTTTTATTTAAATATTCATTTTATTTGTGTAAACGGATCTCATTTGGTCTTTACATACCAACATCACAGAGCTATCTGTAAGCCTTGTTTACATTTAGCAGTGGAAATTGTTTCAAGCTTTTTGCAGAGCCTTTAGAAACAATGTACACTGAGCAGAAAACGTGTCGGATTCTCCCACTGCATCTCCCCCTTCTAAATATTATTAGACTATTCAAAGATAACTATTCAGGATGGACAGAATGGACCATATCTTTGATTGAAGTTTTAATCCTAATAAGTCTTTCCTTGGACACCACACAGCCATGGTTTAAGGAGTTAAAGAAGGTTCAGTGTGAGTTGCTTTACTAAAATGGAACATTGCATCACACAGTTTTTTTTTAAATTTACAAGATTATCAACATTCAAAAGCATGTAACAGCAGACATGCAGAAATATCGTCTACATACAATATTGTTGATGAAATGACTAGAACATTTGACTAGAAATGATGCAAGTTTTACCTGTGACATTTTCTATCAATATAATATGGATCATTTACTAATCACAGGATTTTCATTAAAAAAAAATTGTAGCGTGAAATGACATAGCACAACTCTCTATAACATAAAATCTTTCCCTGTTAGATCTTTGGTCTGTGATAATCCGGTCCAGATCAGCCAGCATCGTTTCTCACCTTCTTTTAACCCAGATGAAGCTCTCTTTCCCCAACCTCTTTTGTATCCTAAAGGCCATTTCAGTGCAGATGACAGACCAATTGGCATATTATTCAGCAGATCCATGATTGGGTCTCGGTTTTATTTTTGCAATAAAGAATTTCTCATACATGTGTATGTGGGAGGATGGGAGAGGTTGATCTGAGTATATGTAGGAGGGAAAGAATAACATCCAATCCCTGGGAATTTTGGTTGGAAAAGTTGAGGTAGGAAGCAAGAAAAAGAATCTTCCCTAAGATTCAGAGCACTTTAATTGGAGGCCACAAGTCAATACTTGACAAATGGACACAATGACTGATTAACAAGGTCAATTTGTTTCTAATTTCTAACTGTAAGTTGTTATAAAATAATGTGCAATATAGAAATGCTCCAGTCTTTTCTCTGTAGAGAAAAAAAATGGCAATAGAGAGCATCAAATGGGTGACAAGTAAGTAAATGAACTCTTGATGACTCTTCCTGAATAGAGACTGTGAAGTCCTTTACTTGTGTTTATGCATTGTTAAAAAGTTCATTACTGCTAAGCGCTGCTTAGTATATACTGCGGTGAACACATATCGCTCTCACATCAGACATTACCTTTTCCAAACAGATGACTTGTCTAAGGGATCGTTAGTTTTATTTGTATTAAATCTATAACAACCATAGCAGATTGGGATTTTGAAAATCTGGCCCTTTTAGCTTTAACAATACCCATGATCCACTGTCAGTGGCTACATCATGGACCCAAATCAGTTAAACCCTACAAAATACTGGTTAGACTGCAGACCTAGGAAAACTGTTGTGAGACTGGGACCAAGGACTCAAGTAGATGTGTCTCACTTCACAATAAGCATGGATGGGGCGGGAGGGAAGCTATGCTAGTTTAGGAGCCGAAGGAGAAAAAAAAGGAATTCAGTTGTTTTGTAAAAATAATTTTTGTCTGAAAGGATGTGAAGATACCAGATTTTCCTTGGATGTGTGGATCATCATCTTCCTCTTCCTCTCTTCCCTTCACTTCCCTGTCCCTCTCCTCTCTCCAATCCTACTAACCTCACCTTCGCATGACATTCCTGACATTGAACCCTCTCTGGCTTTTTTGAACCATGAACCTTATGAATCAGAGAGAACCCACCCTAGGCTTTGGCATGTCTGAAAGGACTGACAGTTCCTCTTCAGTATTAAACAAGTAAAAACTGGTTGCTTTGGTTAGGAGATATGTGTGGAAAATACAAATATATATTGCTGGGTGTGTATGCCTAAGGAATGTAGGTTACCTGTGGTTGGACTTTCTTCCTTCAGAAATATAACACAGATATGACATCCAATAGTTACGGTGAATTCTATCATTTTCCTTAGTTCAGGCTTCCTTTCAGGTCTTGGTTAGATTTTGCATTTGTTTTTAGTCATACCGATCCACATACAAATATGTTGTCTTAAAAAACAGAGATCTTCAACAAATGAAATACAAAAAAGGTAGCACTACAGCTTTGGAGAAGTGTTTCCATGCTTTGCTATCTGGACTTCAACATTTAACATAAAATTTTGCAGGGCCATCATATAATACTGCCCCAAAACTGAAAAATAGTCAGTGTAATGTTTAAAAAACAACAACAACAAAAAAACGAGGCCCCAAGGACTTTAGCTTCATGCTTGGAATAGATACATTGAGAAGAAATATTGAAAAATGGATTGTTACATGTAGCTTAAGGAAGGTAAAAGGTAAGGCCTGTTTTACTAAACGTTTTGAATTCTTTGAGAATGACGGCTAGCATATGGATAGGAGTGGCTGGAATGGCATTGGTACCATAAATGGAATTAGGCATGTGTATATTATATAAATTGTTTTTGGAAATAGTGCTAATTCTATTTATATTACTAAAATCTCTGCTTTACACATTTAAACAGATGTTTAAATTTGGATGTATGCTAACCATAATCACTCTGCATTGTACGTTTTGTGGTCTTCAAACTCATAAAACATTATGGCGTTAGTTAAACCCTGTGTGAATGCTTGTCTGAATAATGATGGAGGGCAGTTGAAAGTGTCAGCACACCTCCTTGGTAAGTATGAGGAGTGGTTCAATGCCTTTAAATATCAGAATGGCCTTCTTTAGTCATTCATAGTAGAAAAGGTACTGGTTGCATCAATTGGGTTGGAGCTCAGCTTCACCACTATGCTTAATAACAGAGAAAAGTTGGTGGAGAAAGGATGGGAAAAGAAAAAGCTAATGGAACATGGAAAAAGACACCCTCCAGCCTAAACACTGTAGAAAGCGAACGAAGACTTAATTAGGAAACTGGAAGGCAAAGAACAAGAACTCATACTAAGTGAATTGGAGTGTGATGAGCATAAAGAAAACTCTTTTTACAACATGTTCTTTGACTCCCACTGAGTGCTTGTTTCTTAGACTTCCTTGCTTAATAATGTTAGCATTTAAATGGACCAAGGAAGCTTTGATGTTAACACCTCATTGAGGTATAGAGTTCATACGTTGGCTACTCCTATTCTTTGGCTGGAAACAGTTTTCTGCATGGCTAGCTTAACAGGACAACAGAACCTGAATTTGTATAGGGATTGGAAAGGCTATCCCACAAAGAAAAGGGCTACAAACTTCATTTATTTTTACAGAAACCTGCCCTTAATAGAACAGAGCAAATGTCTAAGAAGAGCCTCAGACTAAACAATTAGCAGCTCCTGTTAGAGGCAAACTCCATTCACAGAAGCAAGAGTTTTCAGAGCTGACAAAATCTCGTCAACAATTGTTGTGGTGATAACATGCTAGGGAAAATTGGAGAAAAATATTCCATCCATTTGGGTTCACTATATAAATTGCAGTGAACCCCATGTGCCACAAATCTAACTACTCAGGGTTAAAGGTAAGAAAATCAGATGTCTGGGAAATGTTTGATGAGAAAGTAAGAAGAAAGGGAAAATGTGTGAGTTTGACTATGAACAGAGATATAATTATACAGAATAGAATCTCATTGATTGGTCCAAATAAGAAAGCATGTATAACTCTATCTCAAATCCCAAATCCAAGCAGGATAGGATAATCTAGGATGATTTATGTTTCTAACTGGCAAACTTGAATGTGCATAGATTGAAAGTATGTCCTATACAAAGTTTTACTTCTAATGAGTAATTCAGGAGCTTAACATGTTGGATGGCCATGGAAATAGAAATGTGAAAATATTTTGAATCAGAGTAACCATTTTTTTAATAAAGCTTAATACATTAACACACATAAATATGCATAAACATACATATTTATTAGAATTTTACACTGCCACAATTTTATGATTCTCAGCCATTTATCAAAAATGAAATGTCCAAGGTATGATAATATGACAGAAAATATAAGCTGGACTATAAAAGAATATTTATCGTTGATTTAGAACAATGTAGTAATTTCTATGGTACTATCCTAATGATTTTTAAAAATTCTCCAGAAGTGGTCTATTTTGAACAGCTTCTAGAAGATCAACAGAGTCAGAGTAAACTTGGTCTTCCATGGAAGACTCTTCTACAAGACGGTGGCCACAGTGGAGAAGTATCTCCTACTAGCCTCCAATTTAATCTACTACTCAATTTTATGATTACTGGGGAAAGATCAACAAAGTTTTCCAAGTTGTTTGTACTGGATGGATCATATTGGAGTCTAGTGAAGTTGGATAGCTAATAAATTAAATACATAGATACATAGATACATAGATACATACGTAGATAGATAGATAGATAGATAGATAGATAGATAGATAGATAGATAGATAGATAGATAGATAGATAGATACATACACACACAGTGGTAAGATCCAACAGGTTCACACCTATTCACGAGAACCGGTTGTTAACTTTCTAAGCAATTCGGAGAACCGGTTATTGGAAGAAATCTCCTTTTGATTTTTTCTACTTTACAGGAATAATCCTGGAAGGCAGGCAGGAAGGAAACATTCTGGTGTTGTTTCTAGCCTAATCTTTATTGCCCTGCTTACAGAAACTGCCTCTTGGTTAACCCATATAACAGCTAAAAGTTATTGGCAGTATGCCCAGACTTACTGTTTCCTGAGCTCCACCTAGTCACATGATCACATGATTATTCGTTGATTAAAAAGAATAAATTGTTTAATAATTTTTTTCTATTATCCATTTTTTTATAATTAGCAAAAACACAAATCATAAGGGCAGCTTTTCTATTTCACACAAGAAGTCTATACTATAAGTCTATACTATCATTAGGGCAGAGAAACGGTTGTTAAATTATTTGAATTCCACCACTGGACCAAGCTCACCTCAAGAGGAATGATGTACCAAAGGAAAGATGCCATGGCAGAAAAAGGTCTCAGTCTGGGCCCCACTGAAAAAAGCTCCTTGGCTGCTGAGAACAGCAACATGCCATTCCTATTGGACCTGCTGGCATGGATGGATGCATGGATGGATGTGATTGGGGAGAGGCAGTTGGTCAAATAAATTGGCCCCATGGAATTTAACAAAGCTTCATGAAATATTTTAGGTTTCTAAAACTATATATAGTAAATTTCATGAAAGTGTTATGGCCAGAATTATGATTCCTGCTATACTTTCTAGTGTAGGACTATGTGGGACATTAATTGAGGTAGAATTTAATGGAAAAACAACAAGTACAAATATCTAAATAAACCCTCTTCAGCATATAAATTAAAGCTATCTCCTGAAAGATAAGGTTTTGTACCTGATTTCTAGCATCTTCTTGCTCTTTGGTGTGTGCTTATTTGAAGATTACAACCAATCAATATGTTTCTTTATTCCGTCTCCATTTATCTCAGCCAAATGTCAACACTGCCAATGCACTCCCTATAAATCTTTCTTCTATTTCCTCATCAATAACTTTAAATTGGTGATTTAGCCTACATCAGACTGTTGCTTTTTTTTACTCACAGCTGCTTTTTAATAGTCAGTTTTTACATTAATTGTATGGGTCTACTAGAATGTTTGCGTAATTACAGCAAAGGAGTTTTATTATAATGGTTCATTAACTGCATTCCCTGAAAACCTAGCCTAAAGAATATGGCAATCGTTTCTTTTTTAAAACAAATGTGGAATATGAACTGCTACTTTTGAGTGTACTGTATATTCACCAAAAACAGCAAAATAACTAGGTATTTATGCTAAACACAAGTATTTTATGTAGAAATACTACAGACTTAACTTTCCTTCCCTCCCCTCACTTGAGTCCATCTTGCCTCCTGGCAAGTCTCTGCAGTTTTTTCAGCAAGATTTCAGAAGTGATTTTCCCTTGCTTGCTTCTGAGGACTGGGAGATAGTGACTGACCCAAGATCACCCAGCTGGCTTTATACCTAAGATGGAAATAAAACTCACACTATCTAGGATTCTAGCATGGGTCCTGTATTATCACTACACCAAACTGGCTGCTTAAGCTTTAGCTACAGGTAGTCCATGACTACAATGGAGCATGGGATTTCTATTTTAAATTGTTGTGGTCATAAATCCAGATATCAGATGAACAGATTTAACTTTATAACAGCTTTTAAGATGGCCACAAAGCGAAACACTATGGTTGTTAAACAAACCACGTGGTAAGTGCATCCAGCGTGTCCAATGGGCATTTTTTTTCTGTTTTCTACTCAAACATAGCAAAAAAATGTCACAAATCATGGTTACGTGACCTAAGAACCTCGTAACTGCAAGCCAGTTGTCAAGTGCCTGAAATGTGATCATGTGGGAGGAGTTATCTTTCGAAAGGTATTGTAAATAGACTTTTGAAGTCTTTTATAAATGATCCATTGCAAATGGACATTAAATAACCAGTCATAAGTCGAGAACTACCTGTAATAGGTTTATGATAGAACCAAATCACCACACTGTTAAGTGTAAATTAGAGGTTTGTTCCATTTTTAATTTCATTTCTGCATAATTTAGGGATGGTTTGATTTTAGTGCCCCCCTGTTTTAATCATATATCCTCTCTCTATTTTTCATTCTGCATACTCTTTATATACTGGTTGGTGATCCATGGACTCAGCTTTGTGAAATGTATCCAAATGTGTTAAATCCCAAGTGTCATTCTCACAGGAGTAATAAAGGATTGTGTTTGATCAGTCCATGGAACAAGAACAAGGAGAGCATTTTAAGGTAGAAACAAAAAGCCGCACCAAATGAAACCTTTAATATCTTCAATCAGTTTCAGAACAGCTCCCAGAAGATAGTTTGACCTAGGGATTTATATTCAGTATAAAAGAAAGAAAAATGAATGGCACTGAGCAATTACACCCTGTTGCAAGCATTGTCCATAAATTTTAAATACCTAGTCTGCAATGAAAGTGAAAATGGTTTTTAAACACTGACTATAAAAATAAACCTGTCAGAATAATAATCTCCTACTCATCCAGTCACTGTGGTTTTTTAAAGGTAACTGAGTTGGAAATAATTTTCTAAGTTTAAAAAGTCACTACTGTTTTATCTCAACTATCACATTTGTGTTTTTAATGCAGGGCTTAGAAAAATCATATAAAATAAATTATTGTGTTTAATTAATTAAGCAGCATGGCAAAACCTGTATAAATGACACCAACCTGCTAAAATGTTCAGTTTATGCTACTAATTTTAAGCTTTGATGTAAATTTCTAAATAAATGTTTTACCATGACAAGTTATTGAAGGAAAATAAAATTTAAGAGATTTCAGAAAACAAAATATAAATGTTAACTCCCATCCTCTTCTATCTATTAAAACATCTAACAAACTTAATTTTCTTCTCTCTTCAGGAAAGATTACTGATAGGAATATCAGTAGGAATATTTATATGTCATAAACAAATTAATATTAAAATGATATAAACTTACAACTATAATTAAGCCTGGCAATCATGGTCATAAGTCATGGCAGTTGTAAAGAGGACCAATCTGACTTTATGACCTTTTCTTGCAATGAACATTAAGCAAATGTAAGAGACATAAAGCATTGATTTTAAAGTGATTTGGTAGTTATTAAGCAAACACCATGGTCAATAAGCAAATGCCAAGGCTGTAAGTTTATCATTGTTTGTTATGGGCTGAAATCGTAAATTGTGGTCATGTGACCATGAGATGCTGCAAACATCCATAAATGCAGGTCAGTTGCCAAGTGCCCAAAATGTGGTCACATGGCCATTGATTGGGAGCAACTATTCAGAACTGGGTCAAAGTAGCTTTTGTGAAGTCCAAATAGTTGAGGACTACTTGAATGAAATTATGTAGGAGCTCTTGAAACAGAATAGAACATTATTCTTCAGTCTACCAGTGAATTCAAATCACTTGACAATGTGTCCATACATCTTAGAGTTGGAAGTTTGAAAACATTGGACTACATTAATACAGTAAAGTATCATATAAGTTGAACTTGACTTCTGGTTGACTTCAAAGTATTTTTCCATTGTTTTTCTCTGGAACATGTGTGTAGGGGGGAAGAGAGGTAGCCTCCCAAAGATTTTCTATCTGGCAACAGAAAAAGATTTAACACATTTTCATGGCCACCCATCTGTTTTAACCTCACCATCTAGCTTGCATCCCTACTATTCCGTGCTTGCTTTCCATCTAAAATCAACAGGCTAACCCTTTTTAGCTTTCCAGATTTGGCCAAATAATACTCAGCATGTTTAATGCTAGCTTAGCACATTAAAAAGACTTCTGAATAAAATGCTCATGAACATCCTTATTGAAAGAAACTGGGGTTATGTGCTATATCCAGCCTGAGTCACCAGTAAGATATGAATTAAATACAATCTCTTGCTGAAATATCAGAACTTAGATATTTTACTTATTAGGATATTGTTTGTTTATTGGATCATCTTTCTCTTGTCTGCTACTGGCGAAGTCAAGTAACTATCTTGAGAGAAGGGAAAAAAAGAGGATAGGATTAATAACATTCCAGAGCAGATGGTATCATCAAAAATGACCAGTGGGAAAAGTGTGACAGAAATGCCAAAAGCCCATATTTGAAATGATAAAGCTGTCCCTGAAGCTCTAGATATCATTGTGCTCAGATAAAACAAAAGTCCTTAAGACTTCCTTGCTGAAAATGAGCAGGATGGGAGATACAGGGGTAACACAAAGAGGTGAGAAGTGAGGTAAACATATATAATAAAATTTAGCAATAACAACTTCACTGGAAGTGAGATACAAGAATGTATTTGTCTCTTAGTATTAAGGAAAATGGTTGGTTTCCATTGGTTTTGCCAAATGAAATAATCACAGTAAAGCAGGAAGCAAGCTGATCAAGCAAATAAAACACATATGCCCAGGTTTCTTTTTAGCTCAGGGTTCTGATGGTAGCACTTGATGCGTTGGTAAGCACCTTATTCAGCTCTTCAGAGAGATGCCAGGAGTCTTCAGACTAAATAACAACAGTTATTCAGTAACAGAAGGGTAGGAAAAGGGAATGAACATTTGAGCATTTAGCTCTTCTCAAGCTTACAGCAATGATTCCATTATCAAGAGTGTATTTTATTATTTCCTACAGGGATACTTTCTCTTTTCAGAATAAGATTTGTATGAACCTGTAGCAAAATAGGATATGCCATAATCACTATACATGAAAAGAAATGCCACTTTCACACTTCACACAGTTACTTTTGCTTTCTCTAAATACCAAGAATACTCTAAGCATGCATTCCCCAAGATTTATTTCTCATCTCTATATTTTTCATCTGCAAACTTTCATTCTGAAGGGGCCTATACTAAAGATGGCTATTGAAAAAGGCTCTTCAACATCCTTCTTCTCAGTAGGTCCTCTTCGGAACATTTTTAGTGTCAGTTAAAGCAGCCAAGCTGAAGTAATGTCATGGAATAATTGATTGAGTGATTGAGCAATTCTGTAAAGCAGAGATGGGTGACCTTTTGAATCTCAAAGGCCCCATTTATATTTATGGAAAGGATAAGTGCATACTGGACTGGACTAGAGCTGTGTCATGGATTCTGGAAGGGCTTGGATTTGTTTTTTTCCTTTTTTCGTTTATTTATTATTTTAAAAGTTGAAACTATATTAAGATTGTTTTAGAGTTTAAATCTGTTTTTATGTGTTTACTGTTTTAGAACAGTGGGGATATATGCCTTAAATCTTTTACCAATAACAGTCAGATAGCATCCTAGAAACCAAAACTAGTACTTGAAGACACAATCAATTAAAATTATCCATCTCTAAAAGGCAAAAAAGGTTTCATAGGCCAAGTGTTGCAGTTTCTCCTACTTAATGTTCAGCTGTTTACAAGCCAACATTGGATAGAGTGTCTGTATCCATACCAAGCATATATATTCTTTCATATTATTCCATTCAGCTAATTCAAGCATTACTGCACATAAAATGGATGAGATTTTGTAAACACATGCATGCGTATTTTGTAAACACATACATGAGATTTTGTAAACACATACATACACATACATTTGTTGGTATATCAATGACCCCCAACCTCATAATGCTCTATGGGGGATTTCTACAGTAAATTCTTCTTAGGTTTGATTATACAAATAGTCCTGATTTAGCAACTGCCTTTTTTAGTGACCATTTGCAGGATGGTCATGAAGAACTAACTTCATGACCAAACCTTGCATTTATGACTTTTGCAGGCATGTAAAGCAAAGGAAAGCTGCAGTAAGATCATAAGAACAATTGCAGTTTCACTTAATGACCATTTCATCTAACAACCAAGTTGCTGTCCCAACTGTATATATTTTGAACTTTCTGCAAGGCTGGTTGCCCTTGAGACAGTTCCATGATTCAAGAATCTATTTGTAATCAAGAGAACATTAATACAAACCCATTGGAAACCTCTGTCCATGTAAAGAAGTCAGGAAAATTCTCATGTTAGTAGCAAAAGTTTAGTTCCAGCCAAATCCAAAGCTGCTAACATTCTCAGAGGCATGAGCCCTATCCAGACTATGTCCCCAACTCCCTATCCAGGCTATGTCTCCCATTCCTGTCCTTCTGGACAAGAAAACCCAATTCTCTTAGTCCCAATGGGAGAGGCAAATATTTTTAAATGCATTTTTTAAGTGCCAAAAAGCCCAGTCTTGCTTCATCTTCTAAGTTGGCCAAAATGAGCCAGCAGGACTGAGAACAAGCAGCAGATTTCTTTTCTATTCTTGACCTTCCCAAAGATCACTCTGTGGATTATTTTAAATTAGAAAGAATAGGGCGGGGGATGAATAAGGAAGACTATATGCACAATCTTCTTTTTGCAAAGTCTGAACATGCTGGGAATATTTGATAAGGAACAGCATTTAACTATGTGATTTTTTTCTGCCTGCATCCTGAATTCTCTGGGGGATGAACTATGCTTTACTCTACATGTTTAAATGGCTCACTGACTTCAGCATCTAGCTTGCAAAATAAAATCAGTACACAATTAGAGATGTATAAAATGTCTGTTATTTCTTTGTTTATTTGTATTTTCCTGGCTACTGACATCACATATTTAGGTTATTTATGTAAACTGCAAATAGGCTATTTTCTAACATTTATCAGTCACTTAAATGTGTGCTACAAAAACTGCCTGATAAATAATGCAAGTATATAATAAATTTTAGAATTATTGATATTAGTCTTCCCCAGTTCTCAAGATATATTGAACTACAACTGCCATCAACCCGTCTGGTCATGGCACCTGATAACTATCCTTGATAGAGACTGTAATACTGTATTCATTTATTTAGTTAATTATTTGGATGGGTGACATTGCATCAGGCATAAGGATGGATCTTCCCCATTTTCTCCTTCTATATGTCTATTTTAGAATTTAGAGCACAGTTATTGTGATTCTTATCTCAAAATGGGATGAGAGTTGTAATCACCATTTTCCAGCAATTGCACTGCCAAACTCTGGTGAAATGGTTGGATTAGTTTCATGGTAGCTGAACAAATGAGGTTATCTATCATTCATTCATGACAGAAATTGGTGTACAAAGCAATCTAAATATAACACTTTTTAAAATAAGCCTCAAGTATTAATTTCAGAATGAGCATCTGAATTAAAATTAGAAATTACAATTTATTTAGCCAACTGTTGTTGTTCCACAGGTTGGTGGGTCTTTTAGCCATCCCCATTGGGCAATAAACCTAGCCTGCTGATCCTCTCTCTTCCTCCTGCTGAAATCTGTAAGCTGAAAGACAGAACAATATATAGTAGAATGTTCCTTCCAAATGGAATATAAAGGTGCAGGCACTTACATCCAAATGGATGTTCTTCCAAAGTCATCTTCAATTTCCAGATTTTTTTAAAGAGAAGTTTGTGGGGGGTTTTCCTATCTCATGTGCTATAGCTTTAGGTACCTCTTGGTGCAAAGAAGGGACATTCCTGTTTTAGGCTTTGCATTTGTCTCTGACATAAATCCAGTAATTTGCAAGTGACTTGCAGTTTGAGAATTGGAAGTTACCTCTTCCCTCTCTTATTCTCTGCATATTCTAAATTTACATAAATTTACATAATTTTCTTCAGTTCATTCAGAGGAACTGAATGAGAGTCAAGAATGAGAGGTAATTTAGTCTCCCAGAAGTATGCTGAAAGAACAATCAGGGCTTTTTTTCGGCGCCGAAAGGTGCCGGAACGCGCCCCTCCCATCGCACTAAAAAAACCCGGATGTAGTAGCACGCGATTGGTGGGGACGGAGCATGTGATACGGGCTCCAAAAAGGTGCCGGAACAGCGTTCCGCCGAGCTCTGGCTCAAAAAAAGCCCTGAGAACAATACTGACTAATCTCAAGCATATGGTAAAGAGCAATTAATGTTAATACTGTATCCAGCTATCCAAATCCAATAACCAAATTCTACCTCTTTTTCTACACTGTATAAAAATTTCTCTGAAGATGGGCTCTAGCACGAGTTCTAAAGCTCAGAAGACAAAACCTGTGTTCCCAGTGACCAACACAGATTGGATCCTGCAACATTATCCAGAAACACCTATGTTTGCCTTCATTCCTAAAATCCTCTATGTTAAAATCTTTAAGTACAACTGTGAAATACATACTGTTCTCAGTTAGAATGCTTTACCTTGTCTTCCAAAAACTAGACATTTGGATTTGATTTGTAACCTTGGAAAAAAGTCCTTTATTTATGTTGTAGTAATCCTTCCTCCATTTCTAACTAGCTATTTTATTCCTTTTGGACTTATAAGCACATAGGAGAACATACTATGTTTCACTGAATCAATGAAGACTCAATCATTCAGTCAATTCAATCATGCTATTCTAATACATTTCTCTTTCCAATAATTCTCATACAAACTTTTTCTAATTATTTTGGAATGTCAGTTAAAGGTTTGGGACTGGTTTTTTTTTTTAATTGCTTGTTGTAATACTGCTGTTTATACAGCTGAAGTATATAGAGCCTGGCCCATTATTCTAGCACTGTCAGTATTATTCTAGCACTGCCAGCAAATAAAGACACAACTGTTCAAAAAGTCCATAGTCTACCACACCTGAGGGGCACCGATTAGGCAAAACTGCCTTAAACTGAACAGCTATTATAATTTTGCCATGCTGGATCTTTTTTTTCCCCTCTCAATATCAATCCCCCTTAGCATGATATAATGTAAGTCAGATCCACTCTCGACGTCAAAGATCAAGAAGCATTCGATAATACTCAGTTCATTAATTAGCAGAGCCATTAGGAGTGTTTGAGTAAGCACATTGTTCAAAGTTCCAGACAGATCATTTGACTGGCAAATAAGTCTTTAAGGATGCTTCTTCCGTCTGCACGTATCATGGCTCATCCAGCTTAATGTGCAAACAGCATTGCTCCATTGCAGTCAAGAAATGATAGGTTTTTAAGGACTATTAAATCCTCTCTGAATATATCAGCAAAAAGTTCTACAGCACAGGTGTTCTTACAGTTAGATAGCATTGGAAAATCACATGTTGTGTAATTATCCTATGTCTTTTATTTTTTTCCACACTTTTATCGAAAAATACAGTCTTTTCAGTAGTAACTATACCAAATGTTCATTTGCCTCCAAGCTTGGAATCTGGTTGTTCGCACCATTTAAATTGTTTGTACAATCTGCTTTGGCTGTTGAGGAGACAGTTGAGACGATAACCCATAACAAACTGCCACTATTACCACATTCTGATGGCAGCTTCTGTAACTCAAAATTACACAATCTCCAGGTGGTGCTCTGTAAATCTATCCTATGAAAGGCAGGAAATGGACATGGCAGAAGTAACCATACAGAAGAGCCATTCAGAGCAAGTTTATATCACTGGGTGCCAAATAAATATTTTGGATCTTAGCTCCATCACCCCCACCTCTGAAATGCAGAGGACATTGACTCTGGCATGCAGAAAGATCATTGGAGAGCAATGGTGATGACAGCCAGCTATGAGAATAAATCATTGGAGAACGTGATGCAGGAGG
>JAOYMU010000302.1:35237223-35249271 GCA_025802295.1 Psammodynastes pulverulentus | reverse complement strand
GGGAGGAAGATTTGCGCATCATTTACAATCAGAAAGCAATGCACTGAAAGCTTTACCGTTCAAAGTTCAGCCATGGCACAATTTGTACTTGGCTGCAGTTTAAAGACTTGCATAAGAAAATGATAGTAGTATGAGTAGGATTATGCAAATCTTCCCTCAAGTCACAAGATTTACAGTAGCCAATGGACTTTTCTTAGGTACTCAGTGGGATGGCATAAATTTCTTCATGAAATCTGTCCAGTAGAATAAAATCTACAGTTGCTTTCCAACCAGCCAACCAGGTTAGATACTGTATTGGCTGAAGAAGGAAAAGAATACTCTCTTGATGTGTTGAATTACAAATTTATGATTCCCTGTCACAGTCATCTTGTCCAATGAATCCAAAGGATACCATGCCAGGGAGAATTATTTTCCAGTCTAGTTTAGCGCTCTTAAGGACTTGTTTTATTGATATTGGCTTGAAGGTAATCAGATTTGAAGACCAACATATTTAGAGACACCAGCTGGAAAATAGAATCTATATAGGATAGAAACATAGAAACATGAGTAGTGACCATGTCTTGCTATTTATTTCTGTAATAAAGTATATGCAGCTGTATAAAACAATGCAAATCTTTCTGATGACTTACTCATAATTCATAATTTACTTGTGAATTTAACTTAATGCTAAGCTATTTTTCTTACAATGTTTTTCCAAGCGTCTTTTGTGTTGTAATATTTAGAATCCAGTGACCTTTAAATATCTGGTTTTGTATATCAACTAGTTCTACAGATAATTCACCAGCTACTATTTTATATTCACAGCATGTTTCACTGCTACTTCTGAAGAAAGCGGAAAAATTGGATATGGTGAAGAAGTAATCATTTCCGACTGTTCTTGTTAATACAAAATGGACCTTAAGAGACCCTTGAATACACCTTGTCTGAGAAACTGATAGTTCTGGAAATCATTCTGATTTTGGCAGCATAGAGAACAAAATTGCTAAAGGTGATCTACAGAAAGCGATCTCCAAACAGAAAGTCAGAACAGGAACCCAAACAATTAAAATAAAGACTGTTGCCTCTTCTCCGAACACAGATATATCATAGCTATAAACTATTTTTTTCCAGTGAAACATTTTAATTGGACTTGAAAGTTTTCTCAGAACCAGGATTAAATTAAATCAAGCTGAGACTTTATAGAAGTTGAAAACATGCTATCTATAGCAGGGCTGTCAAACTCCTGGCCCTTGGGCTGGATGCGTTACATGCTGGCCATGCCCACACCTAGTTTAGCGAAGGGGGGGGAGTCATGATGTCATGTGATGCCGCCATGACAATGTGAGTTTGACACTCCTGATCTATCGGTTCCAAGACTTTCATTGCCTTTTCATACCCAACATGCCACTTATAACAACCAGAAATTAAATAAAAACAACAAATAATAAAAAAATAGAATCTTGGGAGATCATGAAAATTTCAAAGGTTCTAGTGATTGTACATGAAATTTAGAGACATTTCAATTATTTGGTGTTTTTACTTTAGACCTTACGATATCTATGTAAAAATCCACTTCATGTAATTATTCAAATTCTTTTTATAAGATTCAAGAAAACTACAGAGAAGGGCAAGCAAGGATTATGAGAAAACAGGCAATGAAATCTGTACTTAATTCAACAAGTTTAAGTATTGTATCAGAAGAAATAACCTAAAGATACCACCCTCCCCAAGAAACAGAACAGAGTATCTGTTAGTATTATATTTTAGCAATTCCAATAGTTAAGAAGGAGAACTAACTGGCTTAAATGGTAGGAAAGATAACAATCCATAATAAATGCCACACTATGGCATGAAAACAACCCCAATGCTTGTGAATTGATTTGTTGTCGTACCCTAAGGTTTATGACAACAAACCAAAGGAATTAGATGTGTTAGCCTTAAGATTAAAAAAATGGAGAATGTCAACAGAGACATGGAGAAGCAGATTAAGACCTGTTTATAGTTCCAGAGTCAAAAACAAAAAAAAAAATTGACAAAAAATGACCAGTCCTATAGGATTGCATTTGAA
This sequence comes from Psammodynastes pulverulentus, assembly GCA_025802295.1. Classification (NCBI taxonomy): domain Eukaryota; kingdom Metazoa; phylum Chordata; class Lepidosauria; order Squamata; family Psammodynastidae; genus Psammodynastes; species Psammodynastes pulverulentus. The sequence continues at coordinate 35,247,224 of JAOYMU010000302.1, read as the reverse complement.
TATTAGGGAATATTCAGTAAGAGCAACAGAACTACAAATCCAATTACCAAGGATTCACGTCACATTTGAGCAGAGGGAATCTGTCAAGAATACCTAAATTAGGACTCCTGCACAGAGACAGGGGTTGCACTTGGTGACCTAAATGGTCTCTTCCATGTCTCTTCCATTAGATTGTAATTATCATTTTTGATGTCCAGGTCTTGTGTAAAAAGTAATGGCTTGTTTTGTATTGTATTGTATTTTTCACGCACATTTATTACTCTCTGTATCAGCAATAAGATTTGGAAATAACAGATTTAGGCATCAAATATGTCTAGTTTATAAAATCCAAGTCTGTTTAGGAGAGGGTTTTTTTGCCCAGATATTTTTTCCCATTCTAGAATGTAAATGGGAGACAGTGTAATGCCAACTTTGCATTTACTGAACTGCAGATTCAAAACTACAGCCAACGTTGGCACATATGTTTCACCCTTTGACTTTAATGAATCTGCCTTTACTAGATACAATTGACTATATTCCCAAAGTAAGAATGTAATTTACAAATGTTCTTGGTTCCTAAACGATCAATTGGCAATTTCCAAGTTCAGGCAAAAAGAAAAAAAATCAATTATACCCCAAAGGCATTCAGCATGTAAATTTGACCTTTAAAGCAATTCATGAGTCTGACTGATAAGCGTAGCTTTAAAAAGATACACTTGTATTTTATTGGAATTTTTTTTCAGATTGTAACAAAGAAAACCTGGGAGGAAATTGACTAACTCACTCCCCCCCCCCTCCCCCCAAAAAGCAGTCACTTTCTTTCTAAATATCAGCTTTCAGCTATTTGGATAGAAATATGAGAATGGCTTCTGATTTCCAAATTCTAATTTCTTCCATCAGGACAGCCTGCCATGCTTACTGTCATATCTCTTGTCCATCATTACCTTAATCCTTCTTCCTCTGTCTACTCTCCTCAACCTTCCCATCTTTGTTTTTTTCAAGCTAACTCCTGGTGGCACCTCTCTCAGCCCATTTTCCAGCACCAGACCCTCATTCACACCCAATCATGCTTCAGCTTCCCTGTGGCTACCACCCCATTTATTTACTTCTTACCTATACTGTTGAAGCAGTAATTCAGATGGTCTTCCCCTTTGCATGGAAAGACAAAGAGCACACAGTCATTTTTTAACTCTAACATTTTAATTTTTATATTTTGATGTTTTATTACAGCAGACTCCAATATTTTGGGCACCAGGGACTGATTCCTTGGAGGGAGGTTTTTCTGCAGACCCGAGGGTGTGGTTTCACATGGTGCCTACATCCCATACATGGGGCTTTGCTTGTTTGCATGGTCTGATTTCTGGCATGCCACAGCCCAGTGCTAGTCCATGGCCTGAGGGTTGGGAACCCTTGTTTTATTGTACATCACCCAGCATCCTTCTTTGAGGATGATGAGCAGTTCAGAAATGTAAATAAAAATACATTAATAAATGTTCTCTTCTTTATTCTCCTAAACACTTTTGCTTACCATCAAGGCTAAACTTTCTTCATTCTTCTAGTGCAAGTACTATTTCAGACATTCCCCACTCTACAGTCTTTAATGGATTCATTAAGGGCAAAGTTTTAAAACTATTTGCCAACTTTGGCTGTTGCTTTTAAATCCCTTTCTGACTTTGTATTTTAGCCTTTCTGACAATCTTATTGCCCATATTAGCTAGTTGCTGGTATGTCTCCTTCCTCTATGTATCTATCTGTCAATTCCTGTACAGGTCCCTTTTGAACCTTTGATGAATTTCCTTATCCATTCTTTATTTTTTTTCTCATTGAAATGTTATGTAAAGTTATCAAGCCTCCTGAACTAATGATTTTCACCCCCAGGATTGCTGCTATTTCTCTAAATTGGTTAAAGTTAGTTGGTTTAATTTAATGAAATCCATTAAGACACTCAACCCCAATGAACAGTAGCTGGAGTGGTAAACTCTTTACTTCCCTGAAATTCTATTGTTCATACATGACTGGTTCACCTCCTCTTTCTGCGACAACTTGAAATCTCAAGTGATGTAGTCACCTCTTCCAAAATTCCCTCTCCTTTTACCTCTTCAACCACCTCTTTCAGATCTATTTGCTTATATTTATATAATTTATGTTTCATATAATTTAATAATCTCCCATTATTAGTATCTATTTTTCTAGAAAAGTTTTGTAGTGGTCCTGGAAAGCATTTTACAGATGTTTTGCCTGCAACATACACAATAATATCTTTCTTGTTGTTCTTATTTTGCTTTCCCTTGTAATTCTTCCCAGATTGCCTTGTTTGAACTCACTATGTCACATAATTGTCTTCTTCAGACTCAGACTGTTCAAACATCAACTGCCTTGATCTCAGTTCTATCCTGTAGTAAGTGTGAATAGAATTGTGAAGTATTGTGAGCATTAAATCAACCACAACTGGCATTCTCCAGTACCGTGTGTGTGTGTGTGTGTGTGTGTGTTTCCCCTACATTATTTTTTTTCAAGGCGCAGATCAAATATTTCCAATCCAAATCAGAGATCTATGAAATTAACCTGCTTGGATCCTGATAATTTCAAAAGAGATTTTTAAAAAGGAGCAAATCGAGTTTGTAATAGAAAGTAATAAAAGATGCAACCACCATGAGGGAACCTGACAATGTTTATAGGATTATTGATTCTTTAAACAGAATCAAATGATTCTGTGTACTGAGCATTTACAAAGAAATTGAACACGAAGTCAAAAAATGGAATAGTTGTTATGTGCAGGAGATATTTTAAAAAGTAAAAAAAAAGAAATTGGATTCTGCTGTACTAGAAATGCTAAACAGCTTTTCCTTTGTTGCAGTAAACTACGATCAAAGTGGCCTTAAAGGTAATCCTTCTGCTTCTCTCTTAATTCCATCAATGTTAGATACTGTTACTGAAGCAAGAGCTCATCTGCCAAACTATAATTTGTGCCTGATTGGGGTAGTGATTTCTGTAGGTTAATGACCATTCAACAGTCCAGCTGAGATCAGAGCATATTCAGTTCAGTGAAATTCTTGCCAGATGCAAGAAGCAAGATCAATAAATGTGTCTATTTAATGGGAGAAATGAAACAGAGCAGCTATAGCTATGACATTTATCATCTTGTTGACACCTTCTTTATACATTATAAACTAGTGCTTCTTTTTTAAAAAAACAAATGAACAAAATGACACAGCTTAAACAGAAGCAGGCAAATGTCAAGGATTCAACCTTTTCTCTTTTTAAATTCTTATCAGAATTATTTTTTTAAGATATATGTCTTAAAAATCTTAATCCCAATTACTTCCTTAAATTATTCAAATTGACTGATTTAGCTACTAACCCTTAAGCTGCAGAAATTATATCAACATAACATTGCTGTCCTTGACAATATCTTTCCTGCCAGAGGCATGATGCTGGCAAATGTTGCTATATTATTTATGATGTGCATGGTGTGACAATGACAAGAATGAGTACATTCCTCTGCTTCTGTTTCTCTCTTTCATATCAAGCATCAGAACCAAGAAGAAAATGTCTACTGGGTACTTTTATTAATGTAGAATGTGTTAGGTCAGGGTAGGAAGTAAAATTTGTCAGAGGACTAAATCAGTAGGTTTTTCCATTAGTCAAAATTCACTCTAGTTTTGGGAAAGTAATTTTGTGATTATGTTAAAATAGATCTTATATATCAATTGAAGGTCAAACTCAGAGGTGGTATTCAGCAGGTTCTGACCAGTTCTGGAGAACTGGTAGCCGAAATTTTGAGTAGTTCGGAGAATCAGTGGAAACCTTCCCCCAGGAGTGGGGAGGGAATGGAGATTTTACAGTATCCTTCCCCTGCCAAGCCTGCCAAGCCATGCCCACCAAGCCATGCCACGCCCACAGAACCAGTAGTAAAAATGTTTGAATTCCACCACTGGTCAACTCATTTGATTTGAGCACTATCATAGAGGAGAATTAAACCGGTATTCAAAAGTTTCCCAACACTGAAGTGTTATCAGCTCATAGACTTCTTTTGAGCTTTAGAATTCTCTTGGATAGCACTAACTCACATTCAAAAGTAGCCTGCACAACAGTTGACAAATACTATAAAAGTGTACTATGAAAAAGCTAAGATCCATTTTATTTGCTCTTTATAACACAGCCGTCCCCAGTGCTGACCACCTGCTATTTGATCTAATATTGGTCTCTAGTGGTCACTAAACAGTTTGGGAAAAGACCTTTAAAAAATACGCTAGAAACATTGTATAGGCAAAGGAGGCTGACACATCAAGTTGTGAAGGCAAGATAGTATTCAAAAGTAAATTAAGCAGTTTCCTTCATGATTCATTGGGGTATAAGAATGAGATCAGATAAAGCACAATCAAGCTTGCAAGATCTGTTATTATAGCCTATCACAATAAATATAGTTCTAGTCTTTCTATGGCTAATACTAGGTTTGAAGATCTGGCAGATAGACAAAGAGCCCATAAATAGAAATAAACTTCTATGTTGCCCAAATTAAAATATTCTGGAGGTCAGTGCCCAAAGACTGGAGGACAGCTATGTTTTGGAATATTGATCAACAAAATTAATATGCAAATACCAAGATTGTAATTAATTTTCATCTCTTGTTTCATTTTTTCTCTTCTTTTTAATGCTAAAATTCTTTCCTCTTTTCTATGAGATCTCTAAAAACACATCTTTGAAAAATAAAGCACTGCAACTCTGTGTGCGATATCATCTGATGCTTTGAATATTACATTTGAAGCACTGATTTAAACATATGTGGCTCTCTTTTCTGAAATTCCATTTTGTTTTTGAACATTCAAATTGGCTTCAAGGCTTCAGCCTGAACTATTTCTTTCCTGGTTATGACAAATGTTCACCCTCTCATATAGCTTAAGAGAAGATGACAGTTTAGGTTTAGGCTACCTTCATAGTTATCCTCAAAAACTATATACAAATGTGTGCCTGCTTATGGTAAACAAAAGCAATGGCTTAAAATTACAAAAAAGCAAAATATATTTTGGGGAAAGTTTATTAAAATATTTTTTATATGCAGCATAATTGCAAATATCTACAAAAATGCAAAATTTTGATAATAAATTGATCCTTGATCAATGGCAGAGCTCCAATGGCAGAACTTCCAATGGCTGAGCACCTTCCCCACCTTCTACGGAGCCCTACATATCACCTTGTAGCCTGGATCCCTAAGATCACTGACCGAAGATCAAAAGATCTGAGAGGAAGAGAGAGAGAGAGAGAGAGAGAGAGAGCTTCTGCCAAAAGACCTTCTTCCACACTTTCACCCTTTCACATACTTTTTCCTATACTCCCAGGAGTAACTAAACTAAACTAAACTAAATCTTCTCTTCTTTCTGCCTTACACCCCCATATTCTCTTCTTTCCCTAATTTTCCCTAATTTTCTCAATAAAACACTGTTTAATTGATTAATTATCTTAACTAATTGATTATTTCATTTTTACAATTATCTATCATTATTGATTATTAGGTTATTAGTGATTATTGTTTAGTTTGATTAACTATTTTGATTGATTAGTATGTTTAGTGCAATTAATTGACTAGTGTGTTTAGTGATTAGTGCAATTAATTGATTAGGGTGATTGTTGTTTAGTTAAATTAATTGACTAGTGTGATTAGTGTAATTGGCTGTTTAGTGTGATATTGCTTTCCTGATGCTCATAATATCTTGTTTGATTGAAACAACTATCTCAACAAAACCACTATGCCAGGAAAACAATCCAATGTCAAACCACAACCCAAAAGAAAGATACTCCCACCAAAGAGCCACAAGATTCCTACACTTGCCTTATACGCAAAGAAATTTTAAAGGACAATGAAGATTACACCAAATGTTACATATATGACAACTACGCTCGCCATAGCTGCTTAGATTTACCCAAGCAAATGGCTCAATTCCTAAAATCATCCACCAATGCATTTCCATATTTCTGTCCACTGTGCAGACCCAAACTGGATAAATACATTACCCTGTTTGAAAGAGTAGATACCATAGAAACATGTATAACATCCCTTGACACAATAGTAGCATCCCTGGACATTATACAAGCAAGATTAACAAACCTTGAAAAAGAAGACACTGCACAAAAAAAATGAACATCTACAAACCACATCTCTACCCAACAACCACAACCAAAACTCAATCCACAAAAAATCACAAATCCTACAAATATTGATATTTCCATCCTCATTAAAAAAGCCGTCTAGCGCGATTGGAAGCGTCCCAATGCCATCTTATTTGGTCTAGAGGACAACAATGATAATGATGACATCACAAACATCCACCACATCATCAAAGACTATCAAGCATCAATGATCTCCCCTGATGAAATACTTAACATTTCCCACATCAGTCCAGAGCTCAAAACAGAGATGTCTCAGTGGCCCCACATCTCTGCAGGGTCATATGAAAAAATAAACCAAGCAAACATAAATTCATTTACTCAATAAATTCACTCACCAAGAGCAATACCATCTCTAAGATCCTTCATTCTCACCCCGACCTTACCTTATAGCAATGTGTACGATCCCAGCTTAAAAGACACCATGAATTATGAAATACCAACCTATACATTGATTACCACACAGAATGTATTAAAAGCAAGACCTACAACTTACATCTCAATAACCATCTCCCCAACATCCAACATTAGGCAGCACACCCCTTACTTCCTCCACTACTACATATCTTAAATATAAATGCAAACTACTCAACGCAAGAAGCTTCGTAAGCAAAATGCATGAATTCCTCATGTTACTAAGCACGGCCACATTCAACATTATATTTGTCTGTGAGACATGGTTGAATCCATATTTCCCTGACTCCATTACCACAATAAGAGAACATCACATTTATTGGTCAGATTGCGAAATTCATAGAGGAGATGGAGTTGCTATCTTCTATAAAAAGTCTCTATGATATAGACCCCCTGACTATGACAGAATTCATGCAAACAAGTTAACTTCACTGCTGACGTGGGCTGCCTCTTGCCCACACCCTCTTATTTTCCTTGGTGACCTCAACTTACCTCTTATAAATTGGACCTAAATGAATATACATCAAAACCCATACATGCAACCTTTTACAATGCCATTACTACACTGGGTGTGGATCAATTAGTAAATAACAACATTAGACTCAACAACTGCTTCAACCTCATCTTCTGCAATAGCTCAAACTTAATTTATGGCCTACAAATACAGGAATCCTTTTCAAACAGTGACCACAGCATGATTGACTTTTGTCTAAATTTACACCCTCACAAAGAGGATCATAATGTTGGATCCCAAAAATACAACTTTAAAAAAGCCAATAATGAACTCATAGCTACCGACCTATAATCTCTTCATTGGCACATTCTGTTCTCTACGGAAGACCATTAAACACACTCTTGCTTGAACTCGAAAGAGTCATTAAACTATATGTACCATTAGTAATCCCCTCCCTCAAAAAAACAGATTTGCCAAAACAATAAGGTAAATGGTATAAATGGTAGTACTAATGTTTGATTTCTCCCACAGTACAGGGTCAAATGTCCTTTCAATCAAATGCTCATTCTAGTTGCTATTTTTTTTTTTTTTGCTACTGCAGTAAAGCATAATGCACTGGGCAACTGATTTAAGGTGTTTTAAGGCTAGAGAAATAGCAAAGTCATTTGGGTTTCATTATCAGCCAACAGAGCTTTTGGCACATTACCTGAGCTGTGAAAGGAGATACAGTATGTGGTAGAAGGAGCTTTTAAATTGATAAGATAATGAGAGGCATCCATTACAGATAATGGCACTCTTGGGAGTAAGAATTAGCCCTCCCATATGTATCTGGACACTACAGTCATTTATCTGTAAGGCCACATCATGGTACCCTTTTTCTCCTCTCCCAATCTACTCCTTCCTTTTACCCCTATCTTTGACCCATCCTTTTTGCTAATCTGACATCATAGCTCTTTTTTTCTTTCTCTCCCTCACTGCAAAAGGTTTTGTTGAACTTCAAGGAAAAGTGGATTGTCTTTATTTCAACTTTATTTCTCAAGAAAATCTCCAGAAGAGATAAGACGGTGCCCAGAGTTAGATATGTGGTCATTTGTTTTAAAAGTTATTTCTTTCAATGTAGTTGAGGGTGTCTGTGGGTATAGATCTGTACCTTGTGGACTTTTTCTAACCATAGTTATATGTTTTATATTACAGTTCTACAAGCCCTCTTAATAACATTTGAAAACCAGAATATGATCACTTTTATTTAGGAGAAAAGATTATCTCACATCAAAATTCAATATATCCTCACTCTTACAGCTCATTTTAAGTAGTGGTGAAATTCCATATTTTATGGTCTTTCAAAATAATATGGCTACAGATAGAAATATTTCAATTGACCTATGTCACTGGCTTCCAAAGCCAGTATTTAGATTTTCATTAAAAACATAATATTCTTTTGTCATGAAAAAAAATCTCAGTATATACTTATTCTGTTTAGTGTTATCAAATTCATGCTGATAATAGAAAGAGGGAAAACCCACATAGCTCTTTTATATAATTATATATATTCCCTAAAGAAAGAGTACTGGTGCCATTTCCTGAAAATGATTTTTTTTCTATCTACAGATAGTTCTTCTCTGAATAACCATGGTGCTATCAAATATGTAACTATGAGATTTTTCTCTGACAATGATAACTAAAGTGCAATATAGCATCCAGGGCAAAAATCTATCCACTTCCAAGTGTCTATTGGATTTTTAAAGATATATATGAGTTTTTGAACTATACTGTGCTAGCTTCTAAGCAGAAATTCCAAATCAAAAATGTCTTTGAAAAGTGATCTCATATAACCTTACTATCTAACAGTTAATTTAACTTATTGCAGTTAAATATATTAGAAGTCAATGATATCAGGCAAAAATATATACAAGAGTTTTCCAAAAACCTCAATTTCTTGATGTCCTTAAAATGCTATGTATTGTCTATAATTTCTAGTAAAACCAGGCACATTAATTCTTGACTATCGACCAATGATAGTTGTGAGATAAACAACAGTACAAAGTTTGTAGGTCATGTCCAGATTTCAGTGTGATAAAAATAATAACACATAACTTTCTGTTTCCCTGTTTGACAAGTTCGATAATAGGGGTATAATCAATGTCACTTAGATATCTCTACAAAATGACATTGTAAGAGATGGACCTCTATTTTCACTTCTGCCTCTCAAGGGCAGAGACACTGTGCAAGAGGAATCTTTGATATCTGCCCATCAATACTGTTGAAAGTAAAATGTTAGCTATGCCAACATGGAGGTCTCCACAGAGCTCAAACACTGTAATTTAAGGATGGTAAGAGGCAGTGTCAAAATTGTTCTTAGGGATGCTCATCAGAATAACTTCTGTCACAAAAGTCACAAGGATTTTCAGTAACATCTTTCCTTTGTTGCCTTCATCTGAAACGGACTCGTTGCTTTCCCCCCCATTTTTATATGATAATGATAGAGAAAGTAACTTGCTAATTATATCCTGCATCAATTGTCTTAAGTCAATTAAGCAGGGTGCCTCACACAAATTAAACGGTCTGTGTCAATAAGCACTCTGTTCTTCCTCTTATGAATTTGGAAAAGGTAAAAGACTGAAATTATAGCCAAGCAACTTTGCAGAACTCAATTTCATATGATGGTTGAATGGGAAAGAAGACAAAGGAGACAGTAAGAGCACAGAAGTTTAAATAGATTGCATTTGCAGCATCACTAATTCTTGTCTAATCTTTCAAAGTTGCAAAAGATGACTGATTTTTTTTAAATCTAATTTCCATACTATCACCAGCAAAGGCAGGCAGGCAGGCAGGCAGGCAGGCCTTTTTTTGACGTGCAGTATGCAGGTCCTCAATGGAAGGCAGGTTGGTAGCAATAACGTTTTCTGCAGTTCTAATCAGGGCTTTTTTTCTGCCGGAACGCAGCGGTACTGCGTTCCAGCACCTTTTTCGAGTCCGCGTCACGTGACGC
>JAOYMU010000302.1:35160112-35175213 GCA_025802295.1 Psammodynastes pulverulentus | reverse complement strand
ATCACTTCCGGGTTTTTTTAGTGCGCGACGGGGGGCGCGTTCCGGCACCTTTTGGTGCCGAAAAAAAGCCCTGGTGAGACCTATTGTCTCCAATACATTTACCTTACATAACAATATTCTATGGTTCATAGTATCATATGCCGCAATTAGATCTATAAGAGCCACTCCAGGGATCAGCTTTCATTCATAGCCATTTTCAATATATTATGTAAGATTAAGAATTTGACCACAGCATGACCTCCCAGTTTAAAGCCTGCTTGCTCCTTCATGGTCTTTCCATCAATAGTTCTTAAAATACAGTTAAAAATCACCCATTCCAACACCTTGTACAGGTGGCAGAGGAGTGACACTTGTCAATAATTTGGGTCTTTGCCTGGTTTCAGTAAAACAGTTGCTTTAGCCTACCTCCATAATTTAAGGATCTTAAACTCGTAAATACATTAATTGCAAAAACCACTTCAATGTACATGGGGCCAAACTGTTTTTTCCTGCTCCATTCTTATATCATCAATGCCCACTGCTTTACTTAATTTCATGTTATGACTTCCTTCAATTCATATATCACAAATGGGGCATTTAATAGTCCCTCCTCTTGTTCCTCTGCTTGAATGACTTGTTCCTACTTTTTTCTGTTTTCCCATTCGTCAACAACTGGCCAGTGAGTTGGTCTGCTATTATGCCAGTATGATTATAGCAATAGCAATAACACTTAGACTTACAAACCATTCCATAGTGCTTTATAGCACTCTCAAAGTGATTTACAGAGGCAGCATATTGCCCCCAACAATCTGGATCCTCATTTTACCAACCTTGGAAGGATGAAAGGTTGAGTCAATCTTGAGCAGTCAGGTTTGAACTCCTGGCAGTGAACAGTGACCAACGAACAGACAGCCTGCAATATGGCATTCTAATCACTGTGCCACCATGGCTCTTATAGTGTGGTTATGTTGAATCATTACTGATTATTGACCTAGATCAGTATATTCCCACTGATGTAATCAGAAACTCTTGAGGGCTTATTATTGTATACCAATAGGATATCAAATATTTCTCTTATTTATGGACAGAGAAATGTCATATTTGTTCTGGAAAATGATGTTTTTAATAGTTCCTGCAAGATGAGATTCACAATCAAGAATGACAGAAGCACAATTTCCCTCTGCCTAAAATATAATTGTTATTTTTAGGAGAGACATATATGAATTAGTGCTTTTCATATCCTTCCAATGTAGTAGACCTAGGATTATTTGTTAACATTGTGAAAAAATGGAAGATGTCGGTCAGTACAGAAACCGCTCAGGGAAGATGCCTAGAGAGAAGATTTTTCTTCTATCCCCTAATCTTCTTTCTTTTGTTCTTCTTTCTTTTATTTTTTTTCTTCATCTTCATCCTTCACTTTCTTCTGTGGGCTGGAAGAGGAAGAAGTAAAAAAAAGGAAGACATTATTTTTTTACCATTTTGAAATATGATTGCATTCACATTTCTGAAAAAGCAAAAGACTGACAAAGTTTTCTGCTGAAGTTCTTTCCTTAATAAAATGTTTATGAACTCAACATTCTATAAAGTTTCCTTCTGCTGGGTCAGGGCAATTTGTCTGACAGACAGTGATTCTGCAGGCTCTCTGGGCTTTTCCAATTGTTTTAACTGAAGATGTCAGTAATTGAACCAAGGGTCTTTTGTTTGCAACATTTGAACACCATCACTGAGTTATACCCTGTCTTAATAATGTTCTCCTGCTGAGCATAACTGGACACAGAAATAAGAGTATGCAAAGAAATGGGTGAGATAAGTCCTTTCCTTTTAAATGTGTGTGCTGCCAGTATATTGTCAGTATACTTCATATTTCCTTTAGGCTATTCCTTCATTGTGATCCTATTGTGCACATTAAGGTTTACAACAAGAAATCAACCTTAACCAACAAAACAACAGACAGCCTGTGAGGCAAAGCCCTGGAGCTTTGAGGTGCTTGCTTGCCTGAAGGATGAATATAGTTCACTGAAGCTCAGCAAAAGTTCCATGGTGTTAATAAATGTACAGCATGTAGCTGACAAAATGAAAAATGGAAACTAAGTTATAATACCCTAAAGGATCTCAGGGATATGTTCAACTGGTGGGATTCCAATTTGTATCTTTAAAAGAACATTAAACTGGTTGAACATCAAAACCTTTGGACCGAGATGCAGAACACAAATTTTGAGGTTATGGTAGACTTTGAAATATACTTAATGAAATGAAAATGTTATTTTTCACTGTATATCTTTTTTTTAATTAGAAATACTGATTTCTTAATACACAAGCCCCAGCTATATTGTCAGAGAACATTAAATGAGTCACTATTGTGTGGAAACCATAATGGAACTTGCTTCAGTTATTCTGCTTCTAATTAATGGTCTTGCCCAAATCTACAGCTGTTTGGGGTGTGATAACAGGACTTTTTTCCCTATTGATTCTTTTCTTTCTGCCAATTTGTTTTATGGCAATGTTATGATTATTATCATTTCTAGAGACACAGAGATAGTTTTGTTGCTAGTACAAATGAAAGTTTTGAATCATATCATGAAGAAAAATACAAATGAAGTCCAGATTTCTAAATAAGCAAAGTTGAACTTTTTTCTTTTGGGTCAGTAGTTATTGAATTTTACCTAAAGAAAACTTAAACCTGCAGTCTCTGTTTTTGGAAATATTTAAAATGAAGTAAGTTTTTATAAACACTAGTATAAGAAAGTATATGTTCAGAATCTTAATTTCTGGAGGAACAGAAGGGTTTTAAATCTTATGAATAATATTTAAAAATACTTAAGTTTAATAAACAGCCTTTTGATTTAACCAACAGAAAACCCTAAGCCAAAAACAAAGTCCCACCCACCCCCAAAAGACCTATAGTGTCCAGAAAATCCCAAATTTATATAGAATAAATCTCTTATATCAAATAATGTTCTGCATTTCTTTACAGGAGATACATAGCTTCATATTATTATTATTATAGGAACAGTCTGCAAATGTAAAAAGGTCACATGACTTTACTAAGAGTTTCTGAGTTTCTGAGTAAAAAGACAAGCAAATATGGTTAACTTCCCCATGAAGTCAGACAATGATCCAATATATCATACAAAGATGGTGTCAGCCTTATTAGGAGCCCCAAATCAATGTAAAGTGGTAAGTATTTTCATTGCAGCCAGGTTCCTTCAGGCAAAACAATCTTTCACCATCATTAATATCAAAAATATTTAAGTCAATGCTGAAATTAGTATATATCAAGAAATAAATCCCAATGGGGTATTTTGTAACTGGATCAGAAATAAAGCCAAAGAAACACAAGCAAGAGATTGGCAAATTGTCAGACCAAGACTGAGGTAGAAGCAGATCTGGGCAGCTAAAATCTAGAAGACCACGAATTGGAAACAAAGAGCCTATTCTACATATGCCTCTGCTACTTTGTGATGATCTGGATTTTTGCAGTCCAGATGTAGTAATCCCAAGGCAGAGCAAACAAACAAATTTATTTGATCTCCACATATTCATTGCCCAAGAATCTTTAAAATGAGCTATGGATACATCTTACTTCACATTAATAGGGTTTGCTCTGAAGTTGGAACCTTGAATATTTTGCATTTCAAGTTCAAAGCCCAGTTAACTCATCTCCAGATGTGCTGTCCTGCTCACACACCCTCTCTCACCCACACACTACTGTGGTTTAGTGGGTTTGTTAATACTCCCCCACAATTCTATTCACCAAAACTCCAGAACTGTCCCAATTAAGTCTAGTCATGAGCAAACCAATGTAAGTCCACAGAACAATGGCCAATGAGTCCATAAGGCACTTGAAAGTTTCCCAATCAAAATAAATCCACCAGGCAAAATTAAATCCACAAGACAAGAAGGTTCATGAGGCAAGAAAAGTCCAGAATTCACAAGGCACAATCCAAGTTAAAGCACAGTATCAATCCAAAGCAAGGCAAGAATCCCAATGACCAGAAAATACCCAGCTAGGAAATGAATGAGTTGTTTTCAGCATCGCTTCCATCTGTCTGCTGTGCTAAATAGGAAGTTCCTGGTGCAGTCCATCAAGAAGGCCAAGGCTTTCTCCTTGTGAGTACTCTGGCTTTTATCTGCCTACATATTCTTGGAACCGGTGCAGAAGGCAGTTCCTCTTCTTCATCACTGACTGGCCGCAGCTGCATGCTTTCTCCACCTGAAGCCACAGGACTGTTCTACTGCAACTGTGCTTGAACCAAATCCCTCTTGGACAGGTGCTTGGAGCCATTAACCAACTTCCCTCCAGACATGCATGGAACTGGTTCTTCCTCTGAGCTGAAACCTGGAGAGATATCTGAGGAAGTGTGTGGGAAAATCATCATCTCAGATTTATTCATGTTTTTAAAGTTTGTTTCCTTCCTGTCCATCAGTATCAGTTATCAAATTCTGACAGATCAAGCTCTTTGGCCTGTTATAAGTATGAGAAGTACTCATGTATAGGATGCTTCTATGTATTAACGGTCCCTGCCAATTCGCCCATCTGTTACATTGTTGAGCAAATCATGGTTAAATTCTCTAGAGTAAAAGTTTCTCTAGGATAACTTTTGCCCATGTCTCCACTAAATGAAAAGGACATATTTACACTAACAAATACTGACAGTATATTGGCAATATTCAAATAATAAAATACAGTATTAAGCAAAAATAGCTGAGTATCTTAAGGGGAAAAAACTATTTTGTATAGTACTTCTTTCTTTTAAATAAATTCAATTATTTATCTACATATAGTACTTTGACTGAGAAATAGATGAAGTAGAGAGGAGCGATAGGAGAATGAGCCAGCTTTGGATATAGGCTGAAGAGGGAATGTATGAAATTGGAATTAATGGAGAATATGGGATGTCTGACTGCAGATATAATACATCATTTTCAAATTCCTTTCCCCTGATATTGCCTTTACTCCAAGTAGAAATAGATATGGCAGAGAAAGTTGTTCTAACCATTGTAGTCCCTTTTTGTTTTGTTATGAAAGGAAGTCACCATCTTGTTCCAGTTGAATAGAATAACAGAAAAAAGTTGCAGGATAAGCTCGTCAATTTTGAACTATTTATTAGCTATGCAGTGTCGTGTTTGAGCTTTTCCAAATAAATCCTAGGAAGCAAAAGGAAAGGAAGATAAATAGTCATTCTAGTATGCCTACTTTTATAAGCAAAAGAGAAAATGTGTCATCAAAAAAGAGAACCGCAGAACTGCATATTTCTTTTTCATTGAAATGGTATTTGAAGACCTAGTCTAAATCCATCTCTTTATCACCATTAATTTAAAAGAAACCATGATTCGAACTCTGGCATGAATGGTCTTTCTAAAAAAATTCATGAAATTAATGGGAAAGAAAATTTTCTCCAGAGAGAAGGAAATCTTTCAACAATGTTTCACATGAAAGAATTCTCTTCAAAAGCAAAGAGAACTTCAGAACTGAAGAAAGCATTTTTATGAAGGGCATTTCCACAAGAGATCTTCTACTATTTGTTTCCATGCTTTCCTCTGAATTTCTGCTCTGAGCAGAAGATTAAACTGCCCTGAGTCTACCATTCAGTGAGTTATCCCTTAGGATTTTTCTGAAGGACAGGAAAATATGGAGACTTTAGCTAATAGGAGCAAAGATACACACCAAGGTCTTAATGGCTAAGAAGGGCACTTTAGTTATTAAAAATTTGTTGCTCTTGTTTTTAACATAAAAACATGTTGTTCTTGTTTTCCAAAACATGTTGAAAATGGATTTAAAAATGCTAAAGCAAACATCCTCAGAATTGTTACTATTATAAAGAGAGAAGAAAAATGGAAAAAGTTTGAACTTTATGCAGCCTAAATACCATAACTATCAAACAAAATCTTTATTACAGGCATAGCCATTAGTTTTAGATCTAAGCCCTTACCTGTTTTTTTAATTTTTTAATCTTTTTATTTATTTTACTTGTTGATATACTATTTTAACATTTAATAAATGTTAAAATAATTTTTAATAAATGTTAAAACCAAGAATTATCATGAATGGCTTTAAACATACATTTATAAAATCATTGTTAGAATTTAATTAATAACTTAGTACTTGCCATTAAGACATATGTGATTATCTAACTTGCATGACCTTGTGAATTAAGTTAATTTGATAGGGAATTCCAACATCCTTGTTCTTACTTCTTATAGTTGTTCTTCAAGATGACAGATGGGACAGAAATCTGTGGATTGGAGCCACAATATACAATAAACTATGTCATCTAACCAAACTATACTGATTGTCAGTGCAGATAGTCAGTAAATAATTAATGTCTTATCAATCTGAATCAGTTTTTCAGGTAGAAACATTCTGAAGCAACATCAGAAAACATGAGCAACAGCATGAATTGAATTTCCAAGTTATAATTATTTTCCCAAATACATTTCCAAGTATATACATTCTGCTTCAGTGTTAACAAGAATCTTTGCCTGGGGAAATTTTCAGCTGGCAGGAGTTACTTTTTCAAATGAACAGTTGCTTTTAAAAGAGGCCTACATTCCTCCTTCAGTTGCAGAGGCATTTCTTGAAATAGGGAGCACCATGACGAGGAGGGGGAAGCTCTTAGCACTACATATATTATTGACAAAGGTGTGAAGAAGGAACTCCTTAACTTACATGAAGCAGCCAGTCACCAACTCACCCACATGAGTTTTGCACATCTGAGAAAAGTGAGGGGGGAAAAGGGGGAGAGACAGAATGTTCTTTATTCCTGTTCTATAAAACCAGGCCTACTATACTGAGAGCACAAATATAGAAAATTCTCATATTAGTTGTTCTTTGCCTGTTAAGCAAGCCAGTATTCCACCCAATCTCAACACTCTACACAATCCATTTAATTCAGATTTTTCTTTCTTGCTGCGACACAAAAATGCATGCATATATACAAGCATACAAGGCCATGTCTCACATTTCACAGAGGCAGAAGCTCATTAGGGATATGTGGTCTCTCCCTGCTCTTTAATAAGATTATTCACAAGAAGATTTACTAATGCATATTCAACTCATGGAGGGGAAATTCAGCCATCTCGTAGTATTGACCCAGCTTCTCTCCTCCCATGGGGCATCCTCTGGGAGTGCATCCCTACCTAGCTATATATGCCTAAATGTTTCTTTAATTTAGAGACTCCAAAGATGCTTCTGGTTTTCTTTTGTTTTTCCTCTTCAAGATTCTACTCAGAGTCACAAGGCTGAAAGCTTAGGCAGAAGTGACAGACAAATCAGGGTAGAATGATGGAAGTGATACATAAGAATCTAGAGATATGTATGATCATAAAAAAGAGCAATTATATCATCACATCACAATGCATAATCTGCAGCATCCTGTATTGGGACATAAGTACAAAAGAGTGCAGGTTGTAATTAAGGCATAATGGCACATGCTGTGCATCATGGTTTTTTCCACATCGCTCTTAGCTTCAAACATCTATGAAGCCATCTCATTTCTAACTTATCTAGAAAATATTGAGGAGGAAAAACTTTATGCAGTTCTTTTTCAGTGTTCAATATATATTTGTGACAATTATTATTTATATGGGGGTGGGGATAATCAAATCATAGTTGATTAATCCCTGCCACTAGGCTTGCCATTGCCTTTCCTCTATGGCTTAGAGGGAATAATTGATCCAAGGTCACCCTGGTGGCTTTCATGCCTAAAGGTGACACTAGAACTCAGGTTTTTTAGTACCTAGTTCAGCACTTTACTAAGCAAACAGGCTACATATATAACACGTATGTGCATGGGTATGTAGGTGTATGTATGTATGTATGTACATACACACATGTGTGGGTCATTTTTTATACTTCTGTTTGTTTTGACTTGAAGCAGACTCTGAATTTGAGATGATTCCTCCCAAAATAAAAGAGTCAGTGGAGGGGGGGGGAGTGATAAACCCAGTGAAAATAAACTTAGGCAATAATCAGGTTTCCCACAATGTTAGTTCAGGTGCAAGTAACTAGGAATAGGAGTTTAGTTTATTTCATATGACCTATACAAGAATCTGATTAATGATCAAGGCAAATTGGCACTAGATAAGAATCAACAGAATTCAGGATGGGGGGGGGTATTGGACTTAGATATTTTGTAGGGGTGAAGCAACTCCAAACTAATAATGCATTTAATGCCACCCTCAGGCTCACCATGGTCGCCCGCTACAGATAGTCTGTTAATTCTAGTTAAAACCAATCCAGAAAATCTTGCACATAGGCTGTGGTTATCATCATTGTCATTAACATGATTATTATCCCATTTTTTCCCCAGAAACTCAAGGTGACCTTCTTGTTGTTAGAGGCTTGGGAGGAAGCCCTAGGCAGAAGATGGTATATCCAGAAGTGGCAATTTCCATGGCTGGGTGGGGAATTGTGGGAACTGAAGTACTCCCATTTTGAAATTGTCAAGGTTGAAAAACACTGAAAAGAAGCTACATTTCAAAGACATAATTTTGAATAAATGCGCAAGCCATGAAGTGTGATTTAAAGAGAAATGTACAGATCACTGAATAAAGGATTTGCAACGGCCACATGCATTCCCTGTGCTGAAATGGACAGAAAGGTACATTTATAAAAATTAAGCTTTAGACTTGCTGTAGTAAATTAGTCTATTCCAAGTTTCTTTCATGCTCTTTTTTTTTTCCCGATGGCCTGGATTGATTTATTGGTGGCGATCACCGTACCGCTACAGCAATTTGATCCTTGGGAGAAGCTTCCCCATCCATCCCAGATTCTATGGCAGCTCAAGACCAGGTCTCAGCTTGGAAGCGGTAGATTTGTGCCAAGCGAGCAAGGTAGTCCTCCGCTTCTGGAGCAGAGAGGCCTCCTTCCGACTGGAAAACAAACTTCAGGGCTTCTGCCACGGCCTCTGGTATCTGCTTGGCATTTCCGGATAAATAGATGTGGGCCTCCTTGTGTTTCACCAGTTCCCACACGAGCTCCTGCAGATCAAAAGAAGAATTTTCCCCTCAAAATTATATTAATTTATTATACATGGCAGAGGATTATCTGCTATATAACTATAGCCATCCTGCTGTATTTAGGAGGGATAAGCAACAATGCACAAAGGATAGAAAAGGAGTAAGAAATAGTGTGTGTGGGGGGGGGATAAAGAGATACAATAAGACAAAAATTGACTTAGCTTACCAACACTTTTCACTGTACCTCTTGTAAAATGCAAAGTATTGCAGTCTTCTTGTTCTCATCCTTCCATTTATAATGCCTAGCGAAATAATTTTTATCCTAAATTGCTTTCATTCAGAATGGTGCAAAATTTGGCCCCAAACTCATAGAAACATGAGTTAGAATTTCCAATGTGGCTGAATCCAGCTTGATGTAACTCATCTCTGATGTTTCCAGAATTCAGTACAACTATATCAATCCATGGATTCCTACTTTCAGATATACACACCATTATCTAACTCAGGAATGTCCAACCTGCAGCTAACAGGAGCTGCATATGGACTTAGACAGCTAATAATGTGGTCCACAAAATATTATTTAAAATAATTAGGGAAGTTTATTTTTATATACATTAACTATATTATATATTCTATGTGTAGTCCAAATAATTTTCTTCACTCAGTGCAGCCCAGGCAAGCCAAAAGTTTGGACATGCCTAGCCTAGTTGATAAATATTAAAAGCCTTTCGGAATAGCTTCACTTTTTGGAATTTATTTAGGAAATACATGAATAGGCCACATTCCTTCAAGCTTATCACATTCTTCTTTATTCCCTTAGTTGCAGAGTTATTATAAATGGTTTATCTATTTTTATTTTTTTCACTGCATGTGCTAATGTATCCTCTTACCATTTACTCTTGTTACCTTTGAAGAGACATGCTTATTGCCAAAGGAGTTCACAGATTGTGACCGTCAGCGATTACGATGTTGGTCAATTAAATCTTTTTAATAAAGTCTTTTTATAATTTTTTTTAATAAAATAGAAATGCAGAGTATGTAGAGAGAGCATAAGTGAATTTTGGCAAAATTTGGTCACTCTGCCACAAGCACAACTGAAGCACAGTTTCATCCCAATCATGCTCACACTATTAAATGTAAACTAAGATTGCTCATTTACAGACAATTTGCAACATGTTGCTGATTATATTTCACTAGCCAAGGAGCACATGCATTGTAATGACACATATTCAGAATATATCATTTCAGTGTAATTGTTTTCTTGAGGCCTTTCAAATCCATACAAGGACAGAACTTTCTTTTTTTTCTGTTGTGATAATGAAAATCACTTTTGAGAAATTTAATGTCTCTGAAAGAGCTCAGCTTCCATTTTTTGACTTCATCTGAAATAACAGAACTACTGCATATTGTCTTGTAAAGGGATCTTTCTGTGCTGGCACTGCTAGCCACCATCCAACCAGATAGAAAGGTGGATGCCACCATTCAGCAATTTGAAACCTCAGGCAGAACAATTTTTGGGAAGAGGAACAGCAACCAAAAACACACTCAACAGATCAGCTTGGGTTGAGACCAAGAACCTAATAATCAAGTAAAAAAATCCAAAGGAAAATACAGGACATACAGTGAGGTAGAATCTGGAGTTCTAAGTACAGCACAGTAAGGTAAACACAGCAGAGGTGAGTCTTGAAAAACTATTGTCAGAATTTTCTCCCAGGAAGTGAGGTTAAAATATCAGGCTAGAAAATAAAAAAGGGTAGTCCCAATTTAGGTATGAAAGCCAATTGGATGTTTTCGGCCAGTCACCCACACTGGTCACAATGTCAGCCTCAGGCAACAAGTTAGTCAGTCAATTCCTGCATCAACCAATGGATCAATTCTTGGTTGATTTTTTTTGGGGGGGAAAGGACCCCACACTTGCAAGAAAATGCTAGAAAGAAAGAAAAAAGACTAGTAAAAAGCCAAGCTGAGCCTCCAGCAAATGCGCAGCTAAGACACTGGAGGAGACTAGTATATTTACCTATTTGGTGCCTTAATATGTGGTGCATCAATTCAAGCCAAGGTAATAAGCTTCCTGGGTGGGGGTGGATGTAAGAAGTTGCAGAGTTTACAGAGGAAAATGGTAAGTCTGCAATTGCATCATGATATGGATGAATGAATGCGGTCCTATCAAATCCTCTGTTTAGATTTAAATAAATGTATTTTTTTCTTAATGACGTGAAGTTGATTTTTCTTTCAAATAAGAATCAACATTCCTTCATGTAAGGTTTTGTTTTGTTTTTGCATTTGAGTTAGACTTCACTCCTTGCAACTGCATGGACAAACCCATTCAATTATTTAGATAAGATTTTTAGAAGTGGTTTGTAATTGCCACATTCTTAGCCTAAAGTCACCCAGTTCCTGGCCTGAAGTCACTGAGATGTCTGTTATGCCTATGGCAAGATTAGAAGTCAAATTTTCCCTCACATTACTTACTAGAATCTCTTCTTCAGCTGGCCTACTTTTGAGGCTGTATGTCTAATCTGCAGAGCTCAGCCTTCTGCTATTATATCATTCATGCAAGCCTCTCTTTGTACTTGGTGGCTGAATTTCAAAGTCTGAAAGATTTTGAGTGATGCAGTCAAGTCCTAAATGGTTGCTGGCTCTAACTTCACCAGAGTTGAGACGTTGGTTCTAACACTGCTGGAATCAATCCAAAACTATTATCCCTAACTATATTCTTCTAGCTTTACCTCCTTTTCCTCCTCATCAGAAAATACATCAAAGCAGTGCCATAAAAAGTAATCATCTATTTTATATTTTTAATTTATGTACAAGTATATGGACGCAATCTAACTTGGGTTATTAGATTACAGCTTTCTAATAGAAAAATGTGTCCTTCTGATATCCCAAATGCTTAACGGAGCAAATAAACCTCTATCTAAATTAGGAATACTATTAGGACATTATATCATTCTTCAAATTATCTAAATTTTCTCTTCGCATATACTTGTTTTAAAGACATAGGTAATTGGTAATTTTGGCAACATCAATAAAGTATTGTCCATGTTGCAGTGCTGGGATTCAATTTTTTTTTACTACTGGTTCTGTGGGTGTGGCTTGGTGGGCATGGTGTGGCTTGGTGGGCATGGCTTGGTAGGCATGTCAGGGGAAGGATACTGCAAAATCTCCATTCCCTCCCCACCCCACTAACCTGCTTTCCAGCTCCATTCTCCTGTGCAGGTCAACGAAAGAAGACCCAGCTGATCAGCTTGGACTTGGGAGGCAGAGAATAGATGGGAGTGGGGCCAGGGTGTGGGCATGGCACGGGTGGGAGCGAGTGACCGGTGACCGGGTCCAGGAGGTGGGTGTGGGGCATGGATTTATACGGGCTCCGAGAACTCGTTCACATGGGCCCTAGTACTTCTTGGGAGGTCTCCGGAGTTACTAAGATTTCACCACTGGTTTGTTCCCAAGAGAAGTCAAGCAGTCTTGGGAGATTCTTGTATTATAGGCAGAACACACTAAAGTAGTCAGCTTGAACCCTTTACACGTGGATTTGGCTGCTTGTGGCTGACAAAAGGTCTGGATAGGTAACCTAAGATTGAGGGCCATAGGAAAGTATGTCATGTGTGAACATGTAGATGGTAACTGTTGTTTGGTAAGCGACGGCCATGCCGTCTGCTTCTTTTTGAACCCTTAATGCTAACGATGGGCAGGTCAGGAGACAGGGCTACTCTTAGAGAACAAGTGTAACACTGTTCAAAGGTTCGGATCCAGCTTTCGCATTAGGCATCGCAAGGCAGCTGATTTGAAAGCCTGCAGTTTCTTTGTTCCTTAATGATCATTGTATTCTTTTTTTACTGTCACCAAGGGAAAAATGTCCTTGTGAAATCTGATGCCTTGGGTGCTAAAATAATTCAGCTGGTTTTAGGTATAGTGTACCTTGACTGGGGTAAGGGAAATAGGTTGGTTCTCCATATTTGGGCAACAAGAAATACTGGGTGACATTTTAATAGTGAAATTGTTAAATCAACAGCTCATCCCACACTCAAGAATCAGTTATGGAAACACAACTTATATATATTTTCATTTGGACCTGAATAACAAAGGAAAGGATTCTCATCTGAGTAAATGTTTTTAGTTTTTTAAAAAAATCTTGATTTTATTTTAATGAATAACTCAAAGCAGCGATCATATGTAATACTCTTTCTTCCTCCTATTTTTTCTCACAACAACCCTGTGAGGTGGGCTGGGCTGAGAGCAACCGATTGGTCCAGCTTGTTGATCTACTCAATGTATCGCCAATTAGAGATTTGAATGCAGCATAAGAACTTGTTAGCGAAAATATTCCTAGACATATAAAGAGTGTTAAAAGAACATTGAATAACTAAGCAAGTCCCATCTAAAAAGAATAAAACATTCATGTTGTTTTGGGTGCAGAGTGTGCACTTAGCTATCAATTAATTCATTATATTTGAAGTTAGATTTGTTAAGAAACATGTCAGATAGGAAACCCTCGATTTTACCTGAACTATGTCTTGAAGAGAGGAAAGTCCAAAAAGGGGTAGTTTCTCACTGCTCACTCCAGGAGTTCGAATCTGAGCAGCTCAAGGTTGACCCAGTCCTTCCATCCTTCCACAGTCAGTAAAATCAGGACCCAGATTGTTGGGGGCAATATGTTGACTCTGTAAATCACTTAGAGAAGGCTGTAAAGCACTGTGAAGCGGTATATAAGTCTAAGGCTATTGTTATTGTATAAACCAACAATAGGCCAGACACAGGAACTCTTTACACTTTTGCCTTTGCCCTCATGGTCAAAGCAGGTCCTAGGTGCTAAAATATCATTCAGTCCCCCAGTCACAGGCCATTCTGACAAGTGGTTTTTCTCAAGATTGGCATCTCTGGGACTGCTCCATTTGTGGACAGAGATTTGTCTAAATATCACTGGAGGAAATGACTGCAGCAAATAGAAATATAGCTCAAGGACGAGGATACAAGTTGAAATGAGAAGCTCCTGAAGTTAACTTCTACACTAAATTATGACTATTTATGAACCCCCTCCAGAAAAGCCAAGTAGCAAGGATTCAAAGAATGTAAATAAGACTCCTAAACTCCATCAATATTTCTCCAGTTTAATAGGCACCATCTTTTTAGCTGTATTTTTGATCCGCCAACGATCATGTTGGTATATAATCCACCATCAGCTTTAGTCAAACCTGTCTGTCTTACAACATCTTAAACGGAAAGTGTGGTTTTTGCATGCTTTACAACCAGATTCAAGAGACACGGCCCAGAAAATCAGCGTGCTGTATACACAATCTTCAACTATTTCCTTGAGAGAAACGGAAGGAAAGATGGTGCAAGAAGAGGAGCTCTAGAGAAGGGACATTAGCATCACCGAAGAAAGGCTGTTCTTTTACTGATGTCACGTTTGATCAAATTTCAGATGCCACATCTTCCCTGACTTTGTACCCTGAAACTAGAGTTGCAATCCAGACAGTGGTGGGATTCAAATTTTTTTACTACCGGTTCTGTGGGCATGGCTTGGTGGGCGTGACGTAGCTTGGTGGGCGTGGCAGGGGAAGGATACTGTAAAATTGCCATTCCCACCCCACTCCTGGGGGAAGATTACCGCCGGTTCTCTGAACTATTCAAAATTTCCGCTACCGGTTCTCTAGAACTGGTCAGAACCTGCTGAATGCCACCTCTGAACAGAATTGTCTTAGATTAAAACCCTGAGAGCGTCTGGGTAATCTAGAATTGGTACTCCAATCCGTTCTTGTGATGTGGACAGACCAGGGAAGCCTAGACTAAAAGGACGTCACAACCAGAACAGGGATATTTTCCCTTTTCTTTGCTGAGGTCAGCCTAGGATTCCTTTGGGGGCCGGCCTTCTCATAGAGATTCCACCCATACCTCTGCTGCTCGTGGAAATCTCTAGAAAGGAAAGGAAATTCCACACCCAAAGCAAAAGAGCTTTCCAGAGAGCAGCAAGAACTTGTGGGAGGTGGAGTTTCACCTTGTGGGTCTTCTGGGCTCCGATGGAGTCATCTGAGCGCACAAAAGTTGTGCCAAAGCTTTTATGTGTTTTACAAAAGTTGCTAAATTAAGGTTGGGATTAAGGCTCCCTTCATCCAGGCTTTGGGAAAGGCATTGCTTTTAGACAGAGGCCTGGATCTGAA
>JAOYMU010000302.1:35092640-35102991 GCA_025802295.1 Psammodynastes pulverulentus | reverse complement strand
TTCAACTTGACCGCCTGGCTCTTGAGAGGAGGATCCTAGCGAGGAGTAAATTTTCCACCAAGGTGATCCAGACAATACAGGCAGCCAGGCGACAATCTACGGCCAGAATCTATGATTCCACGTGGCGCAAATTCTGTGCGTGGTGCGCAGGCCAGCAACGAGATCCCCTCTTAAGTTATGTCCCTCAAATTTTAGAATTCTTACAGGAGGGCCTAGACAAGGGGTTGGCTCCGAATACTATCCGGAGACAGGTAGCGGCCTTGGCCACAGTGTTAAGGGTGGAGAATATAAGATCCTTGTCTCAGCACCCAGATGTCCGTAGCTTTTTGAAGGGAGCCTCTAATTTGAGGCCACCCATCATACATAGATACCCTACTTGGGATTTACCTAGGGTATTACAGGCTCTGACTAGTTCTCCATTTGAGCCCTTGAGGTCGGTGAGCCTTAAGTTGTTATCCTTTAAAGTATCCTTCCTCGTAGCTATTACTTCAGCAAGGAGGATTTCTGAGTTAGCAGCTTTATCAGTTAGGGAGGACTTATGTTTATTCCGACCTACGGGGGTAGTGTTGAGGTTAGATCCCTCATTTATTCCTAAAGTTAATTCCAGATTCCATAGGGCCCAGGAACTCTTACTTCCGGATTTTTGTCCAAACCCTAGTCATCATAGAGAACGAAGGTGGCACACCTTAGATGTCAAGAGGGCCCTTAAGATTTATATTGACAGGACGTCTGCCTTTCGCAGGACGGAAGCCCTCTTTGTATCCTTTCAACCAGCGACCTTAGGGGCTAGGGTGTCTTCTGCTACTATAGGACGCTGGATTAGAGCATGTATTGACAAGGTCTATAGGGAACAGGGAATTCCCGTACCACAGGGAGTGACGGCCCCTTTCGACACGTAGTGCAGCTACAACAGCGGCCTGGAACACTCAGGCCCCTCTGGAGGAGGTCTGTAGAGCGGCTACATGGGCATCACCGTCAGCCTTTATTAGGCACTATAAATTGGACGCCTTTGCGTCAGCGGAGGCTACATTTGGCAGACGAGTTTTAGAACAAGTAATAGCCTCACCGGGGGAACGGGTACAAGCATCTGCCCGCCCTGGTTTTCCTTAGCTTTGGTATATCCCAAGCTGAATTCTCCAATCAAAATATGCTGGAGAACGGACGTTGTACTTACCTGAACGTCCCTTCTCAGCAGTTTGATTGGAGAATTCACTCCCGCCCTGACAGATAGCTTGTACGGGAGAGTGAGAGAGAGAGTGTAGGAGAGCTGATTTTTCCAGGGGCTGTGTCTTCGTAAACAAAACTGGAGACTAGAGCCACGAGGAGGCGTTTTATACTGGAAGATCGGCTCAGTCACATGGGTAAAACCCAAGCTGAATTCTCCAATCAAACTGCTGAGAAGGAACGTTCAGGTAAGTACAACGTCCGTTTCCACTATGGCTGCCTTAATATTTTAGTTATTAAAAATAGTTTTGCCTTTAAAGAATAATGAAGACATTTTATAATATAAACATTAGTTTGTAAAGGTGTCTCCTTTTGTTTTTGTAGTTTTGTTTCCTCCCATCGGCAATATTTTTTTTAGTTAAAGTGGAAAAGATCTTTTTTTTCAGTACTCTAATATAACTAATAAAAGAAAATAGAAATATCAATTATATTTTGCTAAATTATGGCAGATGTTCTTGAACTTGCCATTGACAAAAATAAAACATATATCTTTGTCTATTCTTCTGAAATGTTTTAAGGTAAGTAGGTTAAAGTAAGCATGATAAATATACTAAGCAGTTTTCCCTTCTACCTAATCTACCATTTTTATAGCTACCAAAGGCTTACAGGGAAAGTCTCTTGTCAATCAGGTAAGGTTAGTTCTCCAGCATGCTGATTGGAGAATCCAAGCATGGTAGATACTCTTGTCTTCTGCCCAGTGACTGAATTAAAAGGTTAAAACCACTCCTCCTGGGCTCTTGCCCCTCAGTTTTTCAACTCAGTCTTGCCCAGCAAAGATGGAAAAACCTTTAACTCAGAACTCTTGACAGAAATTTTGACAGGAAACTCCACACTTGGATTCTACAATGGTGAATCAAACCGCAAGTTAAACTCGCAGCTTTCACCCTCAGCTGACATTCAGCTGAGAGCTCCACCACCGCACAGAATTCTGCAATGGCCACTGGTCGATTAGCTGGCTTCCCCTGGTCCGCCAGGTCCGCCTGTTGACTCCTTTGGGCCCTATAGCTGCTAGTGAGTGCGCTGGCCTACTCCAGTCCATCAGCATGGTTGCCGCCACCCCTTTGGAACTTTGACATCATGGCTTTACCTGGAAGTCGCTCCGGGCACCCTGGGGCATACTCTGAGATTAATGTGCTGCATGGCTTCTCTCATCACTGGTGAGTGTGTTGGCCGGTTCGTCCAGTACAGTCACCTCCACCCTTGAACTTCATTGACCAGGCACAGCGCCTGGAATCGCAGTAAACAATCGATAAAGACTATTTCTAGGGAGCTGTGCCCTTTAGGACAATAGTGCTCCTGACACTCCAAGCCTGTTTGTTCTAGATCTGAATAAACAAAATGGCGGATCAGAGCCTGACAGGAGACAGTGGGGATGCTAATCACTCCCCCACTCAAGGCCACTGGCAGGCATGCTGTCAAGCCTAAATCAGCTAGCAAAGGAGCTGCTGATAGGCTTAAAGTGAAGGCTCTGTCTCATAAGCAGACATTGAAGGCTGAGGAGAGAGCAGCCAAAAGACTGCAAAAAGCTCTGGAAAGGCATGTATTCAGAGCAGAAAGGCAAGTGAAGAAAGACAAGCTGTCATCTCAGGAAGAGCCTACAGTTTCCCACTCCTTTCCAACTGTCAATTTGCCTCTTACAGCTGATGCGAGGCAACGAGAATGGTCACCAGGTGGCGCTGGGGAGCAATTTTTGACATTGCCTTTTTCTGAAGGCCTGAATATTGGAGACATTTCTCTACCCTGCCTAGTAACCACAGGAAAAGAGCATCCAGCATCCAGCAGGCCCAGGGCTTCAGCCACCTTCACTCCCACAGCGGTGGGGTTCCACCCAGAGGAAGCACAAACATCTGAGATGTCTGCTGATTTAAAAAGCCTCATTGCAGATGCAATATCAAGAGGCATAGCTGCAGGCCTACAACAGAGCCATCAAACTGCTCCATTGACAGCTGATTTGCTCCCTCAGCCACACTGTCATCGCATGGCTGGAGATTTATTGCCTTGACGTGACTCGCGATCCTCACGTGCTTACATTTATAGTGAGGATTCGCTCATGGGAAAGGAGGACCAATGGGATTAGGCTTAGTCTGATGATGATGGGCTACTACCAGAGATCCCTGCTTTTGCAGGGCTTTTTCGACCGTCGGTCTTTAAATTGCTTCTCTTCAAGGTGAAAAAGCAGACAGCTCATATGGGAGAGGAGCCAGGACCGTCGAGCACAGCCTTGGGCTTACAGGACCCGGGAGTTCACCTGTTTTCAGAACCAGCTGAAGAACAGGAGGTTATACCCTCTCCCAAACTTTTCATCGATGTTATTCAACATCAGTGGGCTCAACCTGGGTCTCCCAGTGGAAGCGACAGGAAATTTCATAATGTTGGTTCAGACCTGTCCCAGGCCCTAGAATTGCCAATTATAGATGAACCCGTAGCATCCCTTGCTTCCTCTGCCATTTTTTTTCAGCAGACATAGCTGAAGGGCTTAAGCCTGAGGACAGAAAAGTCGAGATGACCCTTCGCAGGATGCACCAGGCGACGGCCTGGGCGATCAAAGCTGCGATTGCGACCTCCTTTTTTAATCAAACATCCCTGCTCTGGCTTTGCCAGATGCATGAGAGAGTGTCACTGGATAACACCCGTCTCCACCAAGATATAAATAAGCAGGTGGCAGTCACTGAGTTCTCTGCAGACCCCACATTAAATGCAGCAAAGTTTGCATCCAGAGCCCTGACTTCTTCAGTCACATCTCACCATCTGCTATGGCTTTGCCATTGGCAGGCAGATATGAGAGCCAAATGGCGCTTGACATCGGCTCCCTTTAAGGGAAGTAATCTGTTTGGGGAAGTGTTGGACCCCATCCTTGTTGAGAACAAGGATAAGAGGAAGGTTTTGCCTTCCACACATAGGCTAGAGGACCGCTGGTTCTCGTCTTATTTTCGCCGGCTGTCCTTTCGGCCTGCAGAGGCCAGCTGGGACAACACTCATTACCGGAGGCCATTTTTTCAAAGACCAAAAGACAACTGGACAGAGGTGGGTTCAAAGATAGGCCACAACAACAATCTCAGGCCAGGAAGCCCTTTCGAGGGTCAGGAGGCCGTGTCCCTCATAGAAAATGACTGCAATTCGGATCGTCCCATTGGAGTGTGCCTTGCCCTGTATGCAGACCAATGGGAGATGACCGCGTCGGATGTTTCGGTCCAAAGAACTGTGAGACATAGCCTAGCTCTAGAATTCCCCTCCACACCTCTGAGACATTTCATTCACTGCCCTGCTCCTAAGAACCCCATCAAAAAAGGTCTCATGATATCAGCCATCCAGCACTTGCTGAACATCTGCGCCATAGAGCCGGTTCCAGTGGGTCAGCAGGGCCACGGATTCTACTCTTATCTTATTTGTGGTTCTGAAGACCTCAGGGTGCATGTGTGGAGACCAATTCTGGATCTCAAAAAGCTGAACGTCCACGTGGTCTACAAATGCTTCAAGATGCATTCTCTCCATTCCATCCAGAAGGGCATCTGAGAGGGCAACCTCCTTACATCTTACATCAAACTTGATTGCAGGAAATATGACTTCAGCAACAGAATTGTAAATGCCTAGAATACACTACCTGACTGTGGTCTCTTCCCCAAATCCCAAAAACTTTAAACTTATAAACTTATATACTGTTGACTTAACCTCATTTCTAAGAGGTCTGTAAGGGGCATGCATAAGCGCACCAATGTGCCTACCGTCCATGTCCTAATGTCCTTTTTATTAGTACTTGTTTATATTTATATGTTTATATGTTATATTCATACTTGCACTTGTTTTTCTCATATATGCTTGACAAAATAAATAAATAAATAAATAAATAAATAAATAAATAACTCAATCAATCAATCAATCAATCAATCAATCAATCAATTAATCAATCTTTAGACCTAATGGGGGCATATCTCCATGTCCCTACTTTGCCAGAACACCGGCAATTCCTACAAGTTTTATTTTGTTTGGGAAGTACTACCAGTACAGGGTGCTGCCGTTCGTCCTGTTGTCAGCACCCAGAACTTTCACAAAGCTGATGGTGGCACTAGAAGCGCATCTGGGATCTATCCCTGTATGGCTACAGTGTTACTTCGATGACTTGCTCATCCAATCACCATTGTACGGTCGAGCAACGGAGGAATTGATGACCACCATCCAGTTCCTACAGGACCACGGGTTCTTGGTCAACCTCCAGAAGAGCCATCTGGTTCCACCACTCGGCTTCAACACCTTGGAGCGATAATAGACACCCAAGCCTGCAAGGTTTTTCTTTCCCAGGACTGTCTAGACAGCATCAGGGACGTGGTGGCCAGGATACGAAAAGCATGAGCAGTGCCTCTGGCCCTTTTATCGCAGTTACTGGGAAGGATGGTGTCCTGTATCGCAATTGTGGGCACAACTCCAAGCCAAAACCCTCAGTGGTTCCTGTTGCCATTTCAATGGATGGGCAACAGCAATTCGAACACCAGGGTTTGGATGCTGTCAGAGGTTATTCGTTCCCTGCGATGGTGGACATCCCCAGCCATGACCAGGGGAAGTGTCTTCAAGGAACCCAGTCGGTTGGTCGTGACCTCAGATGCAAGCGTCTTCGGCTGGGGCATACATATCCAGTCACAGGTGGTCCAGGGCCGTTGGACCCAGATAGACCTGACTCACAACATCAACTAGCTGGAGCTCAAGGCAATCCATCTGGCTCTTTGACCTTTGCAGGGTGTTGTATCTGGACAATATGTCCTAATTCTCATGGATAATGTGGCGTCCAAAGCCCACATAAATCGCATGGGGGGGAACCAATCCGGGGCCCTCGTGAGCGAAGCGGAGCAATTAAGACTGTGGATGGAGAAGTACCTGCTTTCCATCCAAGCACAGCCATTTACAGGAAGGCAAATGTTCAAGCGGACTGGCTGAGCAGGACCACCATAGACCATCCGGCACTCTTCAATAAGATGCCCAAGAGATTCGGCCGCCCAGTCCTGGATCTCTTTGCCACTGCGATGAACAAACAACTACCAAGGTTCTTCTCCAGGTTTGCAACGCTGGGGGCAGAAGGGGTCAATGTGCTCTGCAGCCCATGGCTATCAGGACTGCTATACACCTTCACTCCTCCCCCTCATCCCGGGAGTAATAAGGAAGGTATTGGCGGAGCAGGTGGAGATACTGCTTCTCGCACCCCACTGGCCCAAATGCCCTTGGTTTGCAGACCTGGTTGGTCTATCAATAGCCCGACCCTGGAGAATTCCTCCAGACAGGATCTTCCTCAGCCAGGGGGCCTTGGTCCATCTGGAGCCTCAATGACCAGGCTCAAGGTTGACTCAGCCTTCCATCCTTCCGAGGTGGGTAAAATGAGGACCCAGATTGTGGGGGCAATATGCTGACACTGACTCTGTGAACCGCTTAGAAAGGGCTGTAAAAAGCACTGATAAGCGGTATATAAATCTAAAGTGCTATTGCTAGATATAATCTGGAACTAAGGGAGAATTTTCTGACAGTGAGAACAATTAATCAATTAATCAATGGAACACCTTGCTTCCCAGAATTGTGGATATTTAATTTCTGGAGGTCTTCAGTAAACAATTGGGCAACTATTTGTCCGGGATAGTATAAGAACTCCTGCCTTGGAAAAGGGGTTGTCTAGAAAACCTCCAACCTCCATTCTGGCCCTATGATTTTATATTCTATTATTCTTCTCACTATTTGCTATGTTGTCTATAAATGAAGTTGAATGTACTGGCAGACCATAGCTTCATGACATGCGGTTAAAAAGAAAATATTCTATGAGTTTCTTGGAATTGTGACAAATTGGAGATAGATCTGTGGACCTTGTGCCCATTAATTTATCCCACTGTTGTCAAGCACCATGGAAGAGTCAATCAAAAGACCTTGTAAGTCTTCTGGAAATGAGTTTTAATTGATGACACAATTTGATTCGGTATATTGAACTGCAGTAAAAACATTTTTATTTTCATTTACATCAGATGTAAAGTATCTAACCCATTTTGATATAGACAATTCAATAACATGCACCAATACTGAACAGCCAAAATAAAGATGATCCCTAAAATTCAAACAGTCACAATGCAATCCATACACACTATAATTTAAGTGAAATGTCCAAAATCAGTAGGAAAAACTTTAATCAACAAGTGGTTACTACATCAGAAATAATTAAAAACAACTGAAGTTCAGCTGAGATTGTGTTGTCAAAAAGTGACTTACCATGTGACTCACTAATGTACAGAACATTGTCAGATTTACCGTGGGAAGGAATCAGCAAGATGTAATATACAACATTATCTTCTTCCGATGTTATTGGATCGTTAGGATCATTTAAGGAAAATTACATAGATGTTGCTTTGTAGTAAATCTGTACAGCCATAATGGACTAAGTGCTGTGCTCTCCCATTATTTTGTTTCATAAATCCATGAATAAAAGTCAGCCTTAGGCAGAAGAAAGGAATGCATGCACAGTGAAAAACAAATTGATCAAGTTTAGGAGACAGAGGATTGGAGATTGATAAAGACTATTAGGAATAATTCTAATTTAGTATCGGAATTCGGAACCATAACACAATACCATTTTTTTGTTTTCTAGCAAACTCTAGCTAACTAAATACACTTAGAGGACAAAGAGATTACAAATAAAGACAACATGGCTCTAACAGTCTTATCTCTGTTGGAGAAATTCTTTCCACAGAGTTTTTAATAATATCTTTTTAATAATAACATTCTTCCATTGGAGCTCAAATTGTTTATTACCATTCTGTAGGCAGCAAAAGCAAAATTCAAGTTAGTGGAGTTGCAACCTTCTTATGGACTTATGCTAATTATAACACACATGATTTGCTGCAATTATTTATTGAACATGAGAGCATAAATAGATGGGGTATACATTATATCTCGATAAGGTAAGGGCAATGAAGTAATGAAGGTGGTACTACAAAGACAATAACATATTCTTATATGCTTTTTGCAAATGCTATGTTTTTGAATAAAAGTTTCTATAAGTATTCCAGGGGTGTGGTGGTTCAGTGGTTAAGATGTTGGGCTTTTGTTTGGAAACTCAACATCCCCAGTTCAAGACTGAAGTGCAATGCAGCAGGAGAAATTCCCATTACTTTCCCCAGCTCCTGCCCATCTAGCAGTTCAAAATCATACAAATGCAAGTAGATAAATAGGTACTACTTTGTTGGGAAGATAACAGTGTTCCATGTGCCTCATGTATAGCTATGCCAGCTACTTGACCATGAGCATATTTGGACAGCACTGGCTTCCTCGGCTGAGAAACAGAAATGAGCACTGCCCTTCAAATTGGACACAACTGGATAGACAAACCTTTACCTTTATAGGTGTGCCTTTTTCTATGTGATATCTTAAAATGGCCTTTCCTTCCAGAGCTGTTTCTTCTCTCTTAATCAGTAGTGTTATAGCTACATTCTCATGAGTGATATAACAGTTAATTTTCTGTGGGAAAATGGATTTGATGAAGGGAAATTTATTTATCCTAACTAATTTCATTGTTTTTCTTCACTTCTGAATAATACGGCGCTCTATTCAGGACTCAAACCAGTGCATTACCAGAGCATTAAAAAGTGGAATCAATCAATTGCTCTTCCATAGCTTCTGCAATACCTGTACTCCAAATTTGTGTAACTTCATTGGCTCTGCTATAGCTGAGAACTGTTTTACCTACCTTCCTTTCTTAAATGGGTTGAAATCCAGAAACTTCTCTTTTTCTATTTATGTTACATTTTCTTTACCAAAATAGTGGAGATGGGCAAAAAAGTGCAGAAACAGCAAGTCTTCAGTGTGGCTAAATCTCTTATCTCCTACTTTCCAGCCATCTGTCAGAAGAAGAGAGCCATCCCTCTAAACAGATGAAGTTTTCCTTCTTTTATTTCCTGGTGACTCCTATTAATTACTTAGCAAAACAGCTACTAGATTTGTTTTGCACAGATAGCATTTCCAGCAATGAAATATGTCCAACGTTTTCTTTTTTTAAGCTACTTTCAAGTTTTGTGTTGGTTTACCTTCCAATTCTGCATGCAAAACATCTTAGATATAATAATTATTTAGCTAGTTAGAAGTACACATTTCTCCTCTTCAAATGATATGAATGGAAGAATGATCCTTCCATTTGCTTGCTATTGGATTTTTAAACTATTTTTAATAGTTTAATCTAATTCCTAAATGCCTTTTGCCAAATCTCTTACTTCATTGCTTTAACCATTGCTGTCTTCCTCCCCACCCCTCCCTTTTCACAACAGTAGCATTTCTAATATTGGCTTTATGCATAATGTTCTATTTTCAGTTTCTACCTCATGTATTTTGATCACCAATTTAGAATATTTTATACTTACTTTTTTTCCGCTTCAACCCTTTATCTGTCAGTCTCCTCTTTTCTCAGCTACTGAGCTGAAGCAAGTGCTTAGGATCTTATGGATCTTTGGCTTTGTAGAATTTGAGAGACTTAGAAACCACCACCGAGTCTTTGTAAGATCAAAGAGGGCTATGAATAAGAGAGCAGTATGTGAACAAGGAAGATGGTGCATAAAAGTGAAGGTAACGAATGGTCCAGAATATTGGAAAACATGATTCTAATGTGGTTGAAGAATCACATCCTTCCCTTCATGGATGGTCCTACTTATATAAAGTAAAATGGCTTTCTCTGTCAGTTGAGATTTGAGATACTAGGAAAGAAGCCAAA
The DNA here is from genome assembly GCA_025802295.1 of Psammodynastes pulverulentus. NCBI lineage: Eukaryota > Metazoa > Chordata > Lepidosauria > Squamata > Psammodynastidae > Psammodynastes > Psammodynastes pulverulentus. The sequence continues at coordinate 35,093,045 of JAOYMU010000302.1, read as the reverse complement.
TAGTCACTGAATTTACTAATGCCTTTATATTTCCAAGAAGGACGCATATGGGGTTTTTACCAGAATAACTTAGGTTATAACTTTGGTCTTGGCTTGAAAGTATCATTTGACTTCAGGCAGCAAAATATCATGGACTGGATATGAAAAAAAAAACTCCAACCCAATACTTAGCAGTCTTTATCACATGCAAATGAATGGCTATGGTTGTTATCACTGTTGTTGCTATTGTTATTCAAGCTATTAAAGTATTATTGAACAAAAAAAAAGATAACATTAAGGTTTATGCAGATTGAGAATTAGGAAAGCAGGTCGACTTCCGGTCCCAGCGGCAACAGGACGCTGAAAGGCGAGCTCTGCCTTCAGCGCCTGAAACCCGCCGCCTGGGAGGCCCTTAGGGGCCGGGCG
>JAOYMU010000302.1:35035126-35050611 GCA_025802295.1 Psammodynastes pulverulentus | reverse complement strand
AGCATATTGCCCCCACAATCTGGGTCCTCATTTTACCCACCTCAGAAGGATGGAAGGCTGAGTCAACCTTGAGTCTGATGAGATTCGAACTGCCAAATTGCAGACAGCTGGCAGTCAGCAGAAATAGCCTGCAGTAATGCACTCTAACCACTGCGCCACCACGGCTCATGGTGGTAAACTTCTCAGTAAGCTCAAGAAAGTCTTAATAGGATTAGAGAACAAGCCTAACACTTTTGGTCTCGCCTTGGGAACATAATATGCAGGAAGCCTTCAATGTATGACTGCAACTGGGACCAAAATTTTCATTGCTAAGCAAGATGATTGTTAAGTGAATTGTGCCCTATTTTATAACTTTTTTTTGTCATGGTTCTTAGCTGCAATTATTAGCCACTTATGCAAACCCATGAAAAAAGGATATAAGTGTCCCTCCCTCTCTTAGTCTAAACACAAGAATAGTGGATTCTTTCTCCTGCTCTCCATTGGCATAACACCAGGTGAATTTTATATACAGGGCTTTTTTTCTCCCGGAACTCGGGGGAACGGCGTTCTGGATCCTTTTCGGAGTCCGTGTCACGTGTTCCGTCTCCACCAATCGCACGCTATCACTTCTGGGATATTTAGTGTGACGACGGGGGGTGCGTTCCGGCACCTTTCATCGGGAGAAAAAATGCCCTGATAGGGCCCATGGGGAGGGGGTCACAGAGGCATTATTGGAAATGAAAATGATACTGGATCCAGTGTGTAGCATGCCAGTGTCTCCCCTAACCCTAATCCTAACCCATTGTCATTGTTTTTAAAACATAAAAGACCAAGAGCAGCATGGGGCAAGTATAGGGAAACATGGATGCGCTGTGAGTGTATTCTAGCTTCCAGGTGCAATATTAAGAACTCAGTAATGGGAAATAAAAACATGAGAAATTATAAAAGAGATTCTACTCAATAGGTAGAAGAGTCTAATTTAAAAACCTAATATTTCCAGATTTTTTCATCAGGAGCATCCACAGATGGGGGTCAAAAGAGTCAAGATGGCAGCTTCCAATTGCTGATCAAAGTCCTTTTCTTTTTTTTTAATGTGCTGTCTTGCATGTCACACATAAAAGCAGGTAGACCTTAGATCATGCACTCACCGCCTTAATTTTGTTTGATCCCTTGGCTTATAGCTACCCTGATACTTTTTAATAACTTAATAATTATTACATGACTAATGTGTTTGCTTAATTAAATATTTTTCTTCTAGGCAACGTAGCTCTTACTGCTTTGGGTGCTTATAAACTCCTTTGAAATCTCCTGCTTCCTGGTGTCATGTGGAGTCTAATGTGCCGTTGGCACCAAGTCCTATATTCATAGACGTTTTAATGAGTCAACAGCTCTCAAAGTAATGTCTCCTTTAAAGAAGAAAGTCTCGGATGCATGAGATGCATCTCCCTGCTGCTTCTTCCCACCCAAGGCATTAGGTTTAAGGCTCAATGCAATGTTTCTCGACCCTGACAATGTTAAGATGGGGAGTCCTTCATGCTAGTCTAGCACTAATGATGTTACCTAGTTTGGGTAATGAAGCATCTGCAAGAAAACAACAAACTCAGAGAGGACCAAGGACCCCTCATTTCAACACTGAGCTACAAATATTCTCCTTTATTGGTAGCATATATGGGCATCAAATCAGTGGTGGTTTCCTACCGGTGTTGCCACCGGTTCACTGACTGTGCACACGTGTTCCCCCTCTGTGCGTACGCATGCTCCCCCCTCCCTTCCGTGCATGCACGTGCCTACTGCGCAGGTGCCTACTGCGCAGGTGCGCACAGATAATCTGAGAGGACTCTGATCCTCTCAGTTGGTCAGCACACTTTTTTAAGCTACAGGTTCGGCTGAACCGGTAGCTAAAAAAAGTGTGCCGATCAGCTGAGAGGGTCAAAGAGTTCTCTCAGATGATTGGCGCGCACTTGCGCAGAAGGGAGAGGGACCGTGCACACACAGAGGGGGTTTTTTGCTACTGGTTCGCCCGAGCGGCAGCTTTTTCTGCTACCGGTTCAGCCAAACTGGTGTGAACCGGTAGAATACCACCTCTGCATCAAATGCTCCAGACAGCATGCAATTGGAAAAAATTCGCCTGCAGGCACACTTTCACCAAGGAACAACTTGTCTTCCTGCATGAATGCCTAGGACAGCACACCCTACCTACCAGTGTCAAATACAAACCTCCAATCCACTGCACAGCTGAATGGAAAATAGCCCAAGAAAGTGGACGAAAAATTATATGGTTCATGATCACAGATGCACACACTAGCCCTGACAATGTTACCTAGTTTGGGTAATGAAATGTCTGCAAGAAAACAAGCAAGCTGAGAGAACACCACTCATTTCAAACCTAAGTTACAAATATTGTCCTTTACTGGTAATGTTAAGATGTGTGGACTTCAACTCCCAGAATACCCCAGCCAGCCATTCATAGGGTTGCTTGTGGTAAGGATCCTCGTGATGTCCCAGAACAATTTCCTTTTGCAATATATTTTTTTCCTGGAAACTCTATATGGCTTAATGTGGACCATTCCTCGGTGAGCCTCAGTGACACAGCGGTTAGAGTGCAGTAATTGCAGGCTACTTCTCCTTACAGCCTGCAATTTGGCAGTTCGAATCTCACCAGGCTCAAGGTTGATTCAGCCTTCCATCCTTCCGAGATGGGTAAAATGAGGACCCAGATTGTGGGGGCAATATGATGATTCTGTAAATCACTTAGAGAGGACTGTAAAGCACTATAAAGTTGTATATAAGTCTAAGTGCTATTGCTATTCCTGGAATGGTGGAATTGACCCACAATCATTTAGATTAAAGATGGAATGCTATGACATTCCCCAGAACATATCTGTGTTTAGCAGGATAAATGTGCTCAACTCTGTCCATGTACACAGTACACCTCATGGTTCTTTCTTCAGTTCAGACAATGTTTTGGCCAAAAGAGGGGAAGTTGGGGCTGGCAATTTAGAATCTGTTAAGCTGCAACCTTCTCTATTGTCAGTGATGGGACCTGCCTCCTCCCTAGATCATGGGAAGGCTATTAGAAAATCAGAACGCCTCCATGGGTGTACATGGGGATATATTAGTTCTAAATGGGAAATAGATTAGTTGCTGGAATTGTAACTGCATCTCTTTCATCTCAATAAATTGTACTAGATAACTCCGTGGCAATCTTGTTTAGAAAAAACAATACTTCCGATCTCAGGCAGCTGCTGAAGTATTTAACCCAATACTTTGACACCAACTCTTCCGAAGTACAGGCAATAGAGCCCAAGTGTATTCCCACCACTTGGCTTAAGTACGATTGCTGTTCTATAGGGTTTAAGGTGGTGACCTTGGTTCACACAGGTTGGATGTATCACTGGATTCCCACAATAACCTATTACTCAAGTCCATTTTGGTCCAATCTAGTTTGTGTGTGAACCCAACTTTTATATGGCTCCTGTCCATCCAACAACGATAGATGCTGGTTTTTACCTGCTGCTTCATAACATTCTCAGGAGTCATTGCAGGCAAGGAAACTATTAATCTTGAGGGCAATTAGTGAACCAGCAAATTCAGAAGTTGGGAGAATGACTATTTAAGGCAGGGGTCTTCAAATTTGACAGCTTTAAGACTTGTGGATTTCAACTCCCAGAATTCCTCCTCCAGTCATGTTAGCTTAGGAATTCTAGGACTTGAAGTCCAAAAGCCTTAAACTTGCCAAGTTTGAAGACCCTTGATTTAAGGCGTCCAGTCGCAAAGCATGGAAGATCTGAGTCCATGAAGCAGGAATGGAGAACTTGTGTCCTTTCAGACTGTGCTGTATGGCAACTTCTAGCAGCCCCCACAACTGGTTTGACCAATGGCAAGGCACAATGAGAGAGATCTCAGAGCTAAAAGCAATAGCAATAGTGATAGCAATAGTACAGACCTATATACCGCTTTATAGTGCTTTATAGCCCTCTCTAAGCGGTTTGCAGAATCAGCATATTGCCCCCACAATCTGGGTCCTCATTTTACCCACCTTGGAAGGATGGAAGGCTGAGTCAACCTTCAGCCTGGTGAGATTTGATCTGCCAAATTGCAAAATTACAGGCAGCTGGCTGTAAGCAGAAGTAGCCTGCAATTTCTGCACTCTAACCTCTGCGCCAACAAAAAGCAGCTTGCAAATATACTGTTCACCTCTCAGAGCTGCTCTGTTCATATAATTGCAACCACAAGGTTATGTTGTTATGCCACCCCCAATTAAGTGTGTCCCTTGGGCAATAAAGATTGTCTATCTGTGTACAGGCAGTCCTCAGCTTACAACCACAATTGGGACCAGAATACCCACAGCTAAGCAAGGTGGTCATTAAGTGACTCATGTCCAATTTTATGACTGTTTAATTAGTGTTGAGTGAATCACTGCAGTCGTTAAGTGAATCATATAGTCATTAAGGGGATCCAAGTCCCTCCATTGATTTTGCATGTCAGAAGCCAGCTGTGAAGGTTGCAAATCAGAATTAGAATCGGGCTACTTTTATTTGGCCAAGGGTGATTAGGCACACAAGGAATTTGCCTCCAGCGCAGAAGCTCTCAGTGTACCTGCAGAGTAATAATAATCATAATAACGATATCAATAAGAGGGGATAGTGGAGAAGATGAGAAGGATAATAATAATACTACAGCCATACAACATGGAGGAATGTACTGGGACAATGCAACTGTCATAATTGCATGTCGGTTGCCAAGCACCCGACATTTTGATCATGTGACTGTAGGAATGCAATGATGGTTTGTTAGTATGGGATCCAGTCATAAATTACTTAAGAGCTGCGGTGGCGCAGTGGTTAGAGTGCAGTACTGCAGGCTACTTCTGCTGACTGCCATCTGCCTGCAGTTTGGCAGCTTCAAATCCCACCAGGCTCAAGGTTGACTCAGCCTTTCATTCTTTCGAGGTGGGTAAAATGAGGACCCAGATTGTTGGGGGCAAAATGCTGACTCTGTAAACTGCTTAGAGAGAGCTGTAAAGCACTAGGAAGCAGTCTATAAGTCTAAGGGCTATTGCTATTTCTATGTTCTATTGTAACTTTGAATGGTTGCTAAATGAATGGTTGTAAAGCAAGGACCACCTATATCCCAGCCGCATAAATGATCACTTAAATTATTTCCATTTGAAGGCAGTTTTCCCCATTCTGCGTGGTGCATGGTTTGCTACGTTCACGCCGCATTTCTAGAAAATACCAGCAATGCTCATATTGGGCATGAAAGTACAGGATCAACAAATCATCGTATTTCTTCTCAAATCACATGTACATCCTTTGATGTGTACATTTAGGTATGGGCAACGCATCGCAATGGTGGCTCTTCCTCCGTGTTTCAAATGAAAGGGAAGCCAAGAAAAGGGAGAAAACTCCCCCCCATAATCTCTCAGAAAGTGTCATTTTCTTATTGCAAGTCCCTTTTCCCAAATCTGATCTTTTACCAGCAGGGAGAAACATTACAGATATATTACAAGGTAGATGACAGCAGGGAAGGAGAACAATTTTCATCAGGAAAATAGCTTATGGGGGAAAAAAAACTACTTTTCATCCAATTACCACAGTCCTAGTCAGATTCACACATGTAGAAACAAAGTGCCTGCCCTTTTCTTCTTCCCCCTTCCTGCCTTCAACCAGCAGGACATCCAGCCACGGTTGTCTTAATACCACTTTTGCTCCTTTCTAAAAATAAGCCATGTTTTGTTTCACATCGTGCCCTTACAAACGGCTTGAGGACAACGGGTCTAAGTTTACCCATAAAACAATCCCTCAAAAAGGACCCCCATCTACTGACCTCGGTATTTCCCTCAGTGCTTCCTTGTGCACATGTGCATTGCAAGTTGTTTCTTTGTGTAACTTTAGCTGCGGACTTTAAGATTATCAGGCTAGACCGGGGTGTCAAACTCAATTTCATTGAGGGCCGCAGCAGGGTTGTGTTATACCTTGGAGGGCCAGGGGGCATGGCCAGGGGTGAGCGTAGCCATGGTGGGCATGACACAGGACTCGTGTCAGGGGCACCTGTAGTGGCCAAGTGCTAAGGCAGGACTTCCCTGAGATCCTCACTCACTCTCATTATGTCCCTTCCTTCCTTCCTTCCTTCCTTCCTTCCTTCCTTCCTTCCTTCCTTCCCTTTTCTTCTTTTTCCTTCCCTCTTCATTCTCCTTTCTTCTTCCTTCCCCTTTCCTTCTTCTTCCTTCCTTGCTCTCTTCCCACCTTCCCTTCTTTTTCTTCTTCTTTCCTCTTTTCCTGTGCCTTCCTGCATGCTCCAAGGCAAAAGGGGAAACATTTCTCCTTTGGTTTTGTTTTTGGTTTGTTTTGCTAGCCCTCTGCCAGCAAAAACGTGTCCCGGGGAGGTGCCCTCCCCTGTTCCTTTTTTGCTGGCAGATCCTCCACTGTTTCCAGGTCAGCCTTGCAGGCCAAATCTAAACACCCAACAGGCCTTGTGTTTGACACCCCTGGACTAGGAAAACCCCCAAGGTCCCTTCCAACTTCGTTTCAATGTTCTATCTTGCTTTTCAAGGCAACGAATGCCTATCCGAAATGCCCGGGTTTTTTGAAAAGAGACATAACTTAGCGGTGTAATTGCCTTTCTATCACAAAAAGAGAGAATTTAGAAATTAGCAAGAGGCTGCTTTGTTTTAAGCACTGTCAAAGGAACAGTAAGCTGCTAGACGATCAGGAAGATGTGTGTTTGCTTCCAGGCAAACTTGATAGCTACTCAGCTTCCCACAGATCTACCTGCTGATTCTGACAGCGGAGGAGCTGTCCGAGGAAGGGTACAATTGCTTTTGGAGAGCCAACAACCAGAATGTAGGCTGTTCAGTGATACACAAAGCACAACCTCTTCTTCATATAAAAGGAGAGAGTGTTTGACCCAGGTGATTTTTCTTTTAATGTGGCTGAACGGATTTGAAAGAGAAGAGTGATGGAGATGGTTGCCTTTGCAGTGTTCTCACGTTCAGCTTGAGTACACCGTAACCTTTACATTTTTGAAGTTGAGTAAAGTGGTGTAGGGTTCCCTGCCTAAGTAGGGGGTTGGATTAGAAGACCTCCAAGGTCCCTTCCCAACTCTGCTATTCTATTCTATTCTATTCTATTCTATTCTATTCTATTCTATTCTATTCTATTCTATTCTTTTGTATAAAAAAGTTTTATTGGTCACAAATATAGAAATTTCTCGCTTACAGTATGTCGAACTTTCAATTATCTTTTCAGATAAAAATATTTCCCAAAATCTTCTTACACACAATACTTCCCACTTTAAAATAGCATAAAAAAGGATTCAGATTAACCAGAGTAATAACATATCTTATCACATTGAAAGAGTTGCTATTAATCAAATTAGAGTTATAGAGCATTAGATTACCACTATAAGAGATATCAACACATTACAAAATATTTTTGAAGAAAAAATAAAAATACCAAAAGTAAGGTTCGTCCCCTCATATCATTTCTTAGTTCTGAGCCTCAGGACTCTGGCTTCGGCCTGACCCACCCCCTGGGCCACCATGGCACCGACTCCCGCTTCTTGATCATCTAATACCTCCCCTTCCTCGGTTCCTGCTTCTTCTGTTTCCAGGAGGGTCTTATGTTCTTCCACATAGGCCTTGGCCTCCGCCACAGTACTAATTTTCTTCCTAATGCCCTCCCGGAAAATCATTAATCCTGATTGACCTGTTCTTATGACAGTTTTAAAAAATAAATAAATAAATTGATAGTACAGTGGGGAAAAAATGCAATCAGCATAGATGAATAGAGATAGTAGATAGTAGGTCTTGAACAGTCAACATCAAGCATTTAATTTCTTTTCCTAATAATCCAGTTGTAAACCAGTCACAGGCTTTATTTTTACCTACTTTCAACTTGATCTTTCATAGAAATTGAGCATATGATGCTTTTTCTTACCAGCATTCAGTTTGTGGTTTTATTACTTTATTTCAATATCTACGTTTTGTTTCCTGTACTTTCAGCAAGTTTTAAACATGTATCAATGCTTATACTTGGCTATCTGATATGTAATCAGCCACTGCATGCTTTTCTTCTTCAACAATTTGTCTAACTTCAAGTAAACCTGTGACTATTTCTATGGGGCAAGTAATCAGTAATGCTATGAGAATGCCATGCATGGTGAATAGTCTCAATTTTCTTGTTTTTTGGACTGAACTGTCCAGTTAATAATTCCAGCAATGCATTGTAACACAAGTATGGCCCATGTATTGATGGGTGTGATAGTGTTTCAATCTTTTCTTTAGCAATTTAATCTTGTCTTTAGCAATCAAAAAGTTCTGACAAAATCCTTACATCAAGGGATCCTGAAAAAGCTTAACATGGGATAAAAGAACTGATTGCTTCATGGATCAATGGACTTTTTTGTCAATTGTTACCATGAAAAGTGGAGTATTGCACTTTTATACAGTAAAAGCAAGCAGAGATCAAGATTATATTATAGGAAGGGTGGGCAGCTATACAATATATACAAAATATCCTGGCTGTTCACTTACTAACACAATGGTTTCCAATTTGAGCCACTTTTAAATGTTGTCCCTTTGAATTTCTAAATTTTATTATTTTTTTAATCCAAAGAAATTTATCTTAATTTAGTTTAGTCTAATTTCAGTTTTAACCTTAACATTTAGCCTTGAAAATATTAATTAAAGCTTCCTCTACACTTCAGTTTCACTTCAGTGGCTCCTGTTCTTACTCATTCCTGATTATTTGTGTCTGTTAACATTTTCTTGACTCTTTTATTGATTTTCAATTTAGCTGTTAAACTTTTGTTAATTTTATTATGTCTTTTTGTCTCCTACCTCCCTCTTTCTGCAGAATCCCTTGACTTATTTTCTTTTTCTAGCCTCTGCTTTCAAGCCAGAAAAGAACATTTACATTTACTCTCCTTGCATTAGACAGACTTTATGGATATTTCTTTCCTTGTTATATACCCTTCCCATCTTAACATCTCCAATCTCTGAGCCACTATTTAATTCAGACTAATCAAGGAGGCAGAATAAAATTTACAGAACACAATTTTGCGAGCATGTATTCCCCTAAGGTTTGCAAAATTTTCAATATTTGTTGGAGTAATTACATTTTATCATTCTGGGTACAAGCCCTTATCCAGTACTAATTTGGCATCATGGAAAACAAAAAGCTTCTGAGATGTATCAATGAATCTTTTCTTGTAATTGATCCATCACAGCAAAGTTTGGAGAAAGTTTGGCAAAACTGAAGACACGTGTGAAAAAAATGCTTGGATGGGTGGGCAGCACTGGAAACAAGTCTGCTTCACTTTTTGTGAAGGGGGAGTGCAGCAGGTTTTTAATTCATGCATTACGAGATATTCTGAAGGCAATAAACATACTAATTGACCAATCTGAAAAAGACAGAGTATGCACAGATTGGCTGACATTCTTTGCCTTAGCTCCTGAATAGTATTCTGTATTCATAAGTATAAAAGACAGTGCAATACAGAAAGTGCCTTAACTGCCCATAAGAACAATTTGAATAAATTAGAAGTTAAAATTAAAATACTGGAGACATGATAGAGATATATAAAATAGTATGGAAAATCAAGATAAACCTTTTTCTCCTTTTTTCACAATAATAGAATATGGACTTCTTGACTAAAACTAAACATGAGAAGTTTGAGATTCAATGAAAGACATTTCTTTTTACCCAATGGATATTATGTACTTCTATTATGAAATTTGTTGTCATTCAATATAATAATGAAGACAAAATTTAATGGTCAAATTCATAGGAAACATTAAAAGTAACCTTGCTAAGTTATATTTTAAATCCCGAAAGAAAGTTTAATTAATAATTCATTGCTAAGGAACAACTTAAAAAGAGCTATTAACCTATAGTCTTGTTTGTGAGTTTTTGGTTGCACATAGTTGTCCACTCAAAATGTTAAATTAGCTAGGTCTTTGGATTGAGATAGCAAGTTATAATGTTTTTTTAGATACTCTACCATTGAATTACAGTACTTATGTCTTACCATCTACACTTTAGCAAAGTAGGAGAATAAAATTTTCAGATTATGTTAAAGATATTATGCAGAATTCTACAGTATTTCTAAAACTACTTTCCAAGATCCAGTCAAAGCTTTTCATTTAATCTACATCTGTTGAAAGCAATCTATTTGTTTAATACGAGATCTGATTCTTAGATCCATAGGATGTCTAGTTGCTACTTTCAAAACAATCAGCAAATAAATCTGAACCTTCTTTGATTCACCAAAGAGATAGTTCTTCTACTTTAAAAAAAAACATGAGGAAAAAAAATCAGTCTCTTCCTGACCCAATTTGCTTATGTAGAGACTTTTCATTCAAAAGTGGAACACTTGCTGGAATTCTTGCATTGTTATTTTAATCTTATTTTGTTCATCAGAGCTTGTTGTTTTGGGAATTAACTATTAGTCCAGAAGTCTGACAAATTCAACCAGACCTATAAATTTGTTTGTCCCATTTTTGGCATCTGTCAAACACAGGAGGTTGAACACTTGTCAGGAAAAAACCTAAGGATCCTTAAATAAATATTATTTCAAATGAAACTATCAAGAATGTGATATTCAGAGGTATCAGCACATTTCAAAGTATTTCAAGTTACTTAATAATTTTATTGGCAGAACAACCTCTGCAGACTTTTTGCTGCTTCTACTTTCACTGGCCTGTTGCAGCTAGCTGCTTTGCTTGGGTGACATTCATTTTACAAAATGTCAGCTGTTACTCATGTCAGCATCTGTTCACTCATGTGATAACCATTACATTAGAGAAGCAGGATTTCAGCCATTTGGAATTATAATAGCTGTGACATTGAAAATAAGAACTACTGTGATTAATGCCAACTCATACATGAATATATTATTTTTAAAAGTGTAAGGAAGAAAATGACCCACTGAACATAACCTTTATTTGCAATAGTGTGAGTATCTGCAGCTTGAGGGTGAAGTTTCATTCTTCGAACTTGGAGGTTGGTTTCTGAACATTTCATTACCTGATTAGGTAACCTCTTCAGCAGACTCTATGGGGTATCAATATTCTTCTGTTTATAAGGGCTTTAGATGTGGGTGTGTCAAGTGAGGGTCTTGTGAAGGGTCAGGTGTGAGTCATCAATGAGTGTCTTGTGATGAGACTTATGATGAGAGGTTACATCAAGTGAGAGTCAGAGGTGAACTGCTGGTGTGGGAGCTTGCATGGGTTGGTTGAGGGTCTGCTGTCTCTATTTGGTTGTGCAATTGATATGGATTCATAGGCTGGTTGTAGATCAATGTATCTGTTGATGGAATTGTTTGTGGAATGTCAGGCTTCAATGAACTCACAACACATTTTTGTGTTGCTCCAGTCAAACTGGTGCTGTTGGGTTGTCCCTTCCAACTCTGTTATTCTGTTAGATATTATAGGGCAGAGACTGAAAAGATATTGAATGGCAGTAGTTTTATATCTTTTACTTTGCCTAGTTCTCACATCTAATCGTTTTGATTTATCTAGAATTAAGCCACAGTGGGTTAGTTCTTTTAGCATAATAAATTTTATTTTTTATAAACTGAAAATTGAAAGATGCCAAGTGGAAAGAGGCATAGATAAATAATGGTAATAATGCCAAGCATTATTGACAGGAACACTCTGTTCATATTTAATATAGCCTTGGCAAATTAATTGTTTCCTAAACTTTTTTTATTCAACCTTACAGCTCCATATGTGGATTTATATGGAGCTGTGTTACCACTCTGATAATAATCCACTTAATTATTAGGACATATCTGAGCAATCCACATTTTCTTTTTTTAAAAAAAATACAGGAATTATTTTATGTAGGTATTTAAATAATCAAGAACAATGGTGGTACTGAAAATACAGGCAATAAATTGCTTCTAGAATACAATATATCGTTTCTTCTTTCTGGAATTCATTCTGGAATAATTAAACTACAGTAATTGTTCCTGGGAAGAGTTACTTGATGGTTTCATCTAATGTGCATAAATCAAAGAGCTTAATTCTTACTTTTAACTTGAAGTTCATAAATGTAAGCTGGAGGGAAGCCAAAAGCCTTCTGAAAGTATGCAGTCAATGTTGATGAAATTACAAATATCATAATCCTAAATTATGTTGAAATCAGAATCCAAGAATCTTCAGATCTCAATTATGTAGATAAGAGTTAGCCAAACAGTGTCTTGGTTGAAGCTACTGAAACTTCTCAATTTTTAAAAATGCATGTTAGGCTTTTATTGGAAACTGCCTCAAAAATGAACAGAGGTGTTAGAGCTGTGTCTGGCATCCTGGATAGACATAATTTACATAATTAATTGCAAAAATGAGATATTTTATTGGAAGTGTCATATAGTCTCTCCAGGTTCTTTTGCAATGAATTTGCTTCTGAAGAAAGCATGTTCTAGTGAGCAGATATGACACATCTTCTGTAAAAGAAGTGGAGAAATAAGTACATAGTGTATATTTTCAAAGGAAAGTACGTATCTGCCATAAAGCAATCAATTAAAATCTTTTTTTTCTTTAATTCAAGTCAGGGTGAATTAAAAATGTCAGGGTGAAAATCTGTTGTGATACAGCAAATAAAGTGGACTAAAGTGGGCTTGATCTATACACTCTTACTTCTGAGAATAAATGATTCGGAATAGTTTATATGGGCATGAAAATTGAGCAGAATGGAAAAGATGATCCAACCACTAGTATTCGTCTTTTTTTAAAAGACAAAGATGTCAGTGGATGAGTTGCTAACAAAATGCTTCATTTTCTTTCATATTGGCTTTAAGCCCCCAAAGAGACTTTTCACTGATCAAATATATTTCTTATTTCCCCAAACATCCAGAAGTGTTCGGTAACAAGCTCTTTTTTCCTCTGGATCCATCAAGAGAACAGTCATAAGCAGATTTATGTAGAGTTTATCTCAGAGTTTATCATAAAGGAGCTTAAAGGAAGCTATTAGCATTTTAGCACCTTGCAATCTGTCCTCTCTTGCCCAACCTAGCATAAAGGTTAGGCAGTCTGAAAGCCAGTGCTAGCATTGTGGCTCACTTATCTTTTACTTTCTTAGAAAAAACAAGAACAAGAAACAAAAATTGGCAAGAGGCAGAATAATACTTTTTTTCCCCCAAGTAGGCCTTGTATTTCTAAGTAAGAGGCACCATGACCTCTTTTAAGCCAATTTTCCAGGAAAATTAGTGTAGTTCTTTCTTATTTGTAGTGTTTTCCTTTGGGCCTATTTGCCCATTCCACTTCAAGTACCTTTACCCTTTCATCTTGAAACTGTACTCTTCTCCCAGCACAAGCCATTGAGACTGTCAGAGGTTAGGATATATCAAGAGTTCCATGCTGAGCCATTAGGTTATCAGGACTTCTGCTATTATGCTTCCTTTCCACGCAACATATATTTAGGATTGTTGGGTGGGTTTTTTTCTCTTTCTCTCTTGTTATTAATGTACATTGGTTCCTGGTGGAGCCATTATCAATTTCTCCAGTTTAGAATGTTTTTCAGCTTGTCATATGGCACAACCATTATAGTATGCTATTTTCAAGGATATGGACTTCTGATGTTGCAAGACACCCGCAGAACCTTTAAGAGAAATATCTGTTAGTGGGATGTATGGCTAACTCCCTTTGTATTTGTCTTTCATTCTTTTTCTCAGAGAAAATTCTGAAAGCACAATAGCCAAAGATTACAAAGCAGAATTACAAAGCAGACCACACAAAGGCATATACACATACAAGTTGTCTTCTTCTTTCTGTTAAAAATGCATCCCATTTAGAAAGAAAATGCATCCTGTGTTAATAGCTATCAGTACTACTTCCATCAAGACATATGAAGTATTCACTATCTTCATTATAGTGCCAGTCATCTGGCAGAGTATGCTAGAATTTTACTGGCAATAGAACAAAAAACCACCAAGAAAGAATTAGATGTTCTGACCATCCATTTCTGAATAAACATTTGTCTTGAATTGTTCATATAAGCTTTATTCAGATTTTGCTGCTCATGGGTGCCTGAGTCCTGAGCTGAGTGGATAAATTGAATGAATGACTAAATCTAACTGGGATGTAGATTTTCCAATTATATCCATCAATGTCACTCTACTTCTAGCTGCTGACTTGATCTTTACATTTCAGTATAAGACTGTACCAAGAGTTCGTGAGTGCCAATGTTGTGTAATTATTAGGGAATGGACCAGAACAGAAAGATCTGAGCTCAAGATCATTATTAGCCATGAAAAATTGGACCAGCTACTCTCACACCCAAGGGTTGGTGTGATGGAGAAAATAATGAGAAAAATAGATGGTTTGAAACTTCTTGAATTCTTAGGAAAAAAGCAAGGTTAAAATAAAAGTATTGTCAGGCACTTAAAGGTACTATACTTACAGAGATCTGCAGTCAGGAGTCCTGATGGACACTTTTCAGCCCAATAAAACCTTTAACATTTTTTGTAGATGGTCACATTCAACCCATGAAGCAGTTAGGAACACAGAAAACTAAAGGTTCCACAAAGTTCAAAATAATGAGCAGCACACATGCCGCTGACTGTACTTGCAGATTACAGATAGTGTCCTTCTGAAATACAAGGAGTACAAGACCAGAGCTTCTTAAAACAGCTGTTTCTTTCTTTACCCATTCATTTGAGCCTACAAAAAGGATAAGTTTCTTTAAGGCCAGAAAGGAACATGATCACTCTCCTGCTCCAGCAGGGGGTTGGACTAGATGGCCTCCAAGGTCCCTTTCAACTCTATTATTCTAAGAACTATGAACTATAACATGACTTTTCCCTTAAGTACTGGGTCAGAATAGAAGGAGAACACAGTATTTTGGTTTTGTAAATGGGACTGTTATGTGCTTGATGATATGAGGATTTCTTTTATGATTTTTTTCTTTGTATTTTGCTATTTGTATATTTATCGTTAGTCATACACACAGTTATTTTATATACTATGGGCAGCCATACAAATCTTTTCAATAAATAGACAGATAACAGACTGCTGTTGTGATTTCTACTATGGCTAGATTACTTTTCTAGGATAGGCAACATAGTAAGTACTCATCAACAAAAGTGCAAACAGAAACGTTGGATCCATTGTTCTGATGATCCCTTTGACTTAATTAGTATTTTAAAGCTGCAGAGTCATATATACATATGGTGCTGCTTTCTGGAAAATTAAAATGAAGGTCAGTCAGTTGAACCATATGGGCTTGAACAGTGGTGAAATTCAGCCAGTTCGGCCCTGCTCGGCAGAAACGGTGGCACAAATTGGGCCTGGGTCACAGAACTGGTGGCGACCCCTGGCTGGCCATGCCCCCAAACCGGCTCGCCCGGCCATTCACTTTCCCCGCCCACTCTCCTAGCTCTCCCTAAAACATGGCGGCCGAGGCACAACTCAAGAGGTTGGGGGTTTCCCAGGGCTGCACAATGCAATTTACAAATGCAAAAGCCCCAGGACACCCCCCGCCCTGCCTCTTGAGTGCTGAAGC
>JAOYMU010000302.1:35020596-35032122 GCA_025802295.1 Psammodynastes pulverulentus | reverse complement strand
AAAAAATGCATGTGCGCCGCTTCCCAGCCCTCAGCTGGGGCTTTCTGTAACAAGCAGCATCAGGAGATAAAGGACAGGTAAGAATCAGGGCAGGTGGGAGGGCCCAACACTAGTTTTTGCTTCCTGTTCCTCTCTGCGGAACGGAGGCTTCGGGTAACAACCGGATCGCACGATCCGGACAGACCCAGCTAGATCCCACCCCTAGCTTAAACCATCTCTTGAGAAGAAGAAGAATCACCAATAACTTTTCTCCCAATCACATGAGTGAGTCCAGAAGATGACCAATGGTATTAAAGGTAGCTGAAAGATCATGCAAAGAGTAAAAGCTTATCAAAGGATGATTCAACCTCGAAATAAGGAGAATTTCCTGACAATAAGAATAATAAATCAATAGAACAGCTTGCCTCCCCAAGTTGTGGGTGCTCCATCACTGGAAGTTCTCAAGAAAAAAATAAACAACCATTTGTCTGGGATGGTATAAGGACTTCTGCTTGGGTAGGGGGTTGGACTAGAAGATCTCTAAGTTTCAATCCAGTCCTATTATTCTAGGAAGCAGGATCAGAAGGACCACAACTCCCATTTCATTTTCATCTCAAGTTCATATACATCCTTAATCCCACAGTTAAATGTTTCAAGATATGTTAAATCTGACACACTTCATTCCCCATGCTGATGACAGCCCATAGAGTATGATCAGCTCTGAACCTATTAGACACTTGAAGTTCATACATGTATATTCCTGTACAGGCACTGGCAACCAGTATTTTCCTTCCTTTCTTCTTTTTCCCCTCCTTGGAAATTTCTAGAAAGATATCAAGTTTTTAAAAATCTGCACTTTTCAAATGCAGAAGAATATATCTTTTTTGTTATTGTTTATTTTGTTATTGCTAAGCTTACAAAATAACAGAAGTAGTGGAGAGCATATTTGTCCTCCCTTGTTTTGCATGCAGTAAAACAGGAGAGACAGATCAAGCTACCTGTAAAAAAATCATCATCTAACACAGGGTTGTCAAATATATATTGTCACGTAATGTATGGGGCTTTTTTCCCCTTTGCTAAACCAGGGGGATGGGTGTGGCCAGTATATGACGCATCTGGCCCGCAGGCTATGAGTTTGACACCCCTGATCTAACACTACCTAATGCATAGCCTGCATTATTTTGAAGACTTTCGTGACAATGATGACATTCAAAAGTGAAGGACTATAGCAAAACTAGAAAGTTAATCCATCTGCTTAGTTTACTACAATCTGATCATGTGAAATCAAGATACCATTTGGTGCATACTTTCTGCTGCCACAAGAAGGGGTGGATAACAATTTAATCTGTCAATGTAGAAAAGGACTAAAGAGAGTCAGATTTAAACAAATAGGGCTGTTTTATGAAAGCACTAACCATTTGCATAGTAGGTGGCCTATACTTTATGTGTGCTTTTAATTATTGAAGGTTGCCTTCTGAGCCTTCCTGTTCTCCCAGGGGAACTCTGAAGCAGCCTTGGAGCATAAAAGTGTTATACTATTACATCACCATTTGCATATTCTGCCAAGACAGGAAGCCACTTGATGGTCTTGTTAGCAACATCAGGCTTATAAAACAACTTAATGAGAAGCTTTGATGCAAAGGATGTTGCCAAGTTCTTTTAATTATATTGATCCTCAAGTACCTTTCTCCCCAACCAGAAAAAGTGGGATTTCTCACTGTTATAAAAGCCATGCCAAGTTTTCAGACCAAAGCATACTGGCATGAATAGAAAGCCCTTGACTCCCTTTGAGAAACACCGATTTTCTCTCACTTATTTTATATTTATGATGCAGCCCATAGCCATGAATTAAAATGAACTAGGCTTTGGGGGGCATCAATAGGATGTAAGAGACTGGATAAACCTGTCAGTATCACCAGCATTTACAAACAGTTTTTATGTCTCTGCATTTTGCTAAAGGCTCTATTGGCAGCACTTAATAATTTCTTGGTAGCCTACATTTCCTGCAAAAAAGATATTTATTCAAAAAATATATATATATAAATGTTACAAAGAAAGCATCAGTTTTATATCAGTTTAGCTGTCAGACTGGAATGGAAAATTTCATTTCAGAAAAATATTTAAAAGTCACTTTTGGATAATGCAGTTCGTAGCGAAACAGAAGTTTTGAAACAAGCATGACAATTGATTAAAATTGGTTGAAATCTGTAAATAAAAGATATCCCAGAGGCCAGAACCAAAGATACGGCTCCTATCCTCCTTGTCAACATATCTATTCAATAATAACATTAGACCATTTCACAATCAATGTAAGAAGCTGTGACTTCATTGCTCCTGACTTTCCAAATACTCAGCAATTCTATGCAGTACCTAGGTAGGTACCTAGTTCTTCTGTACAGCCTGAATGAGTTTTTAATTAGGCAAGGTCTAATAAGCACTTAATAAAAGGAAGGCTGAATGCCTCTGCAGTACGATGCTTGGGACTACTAAAGAACTTGTAGACCTCCCTTGACATATACCCTATAAGACCAAGTGGCTTTTGGTGTGTGAAGCTTTTGGATCTGGGATTTTAACATATTTAGTTCTGCATGGGTTTGCACTGCCCCAGAAAGACACAATGCATAATTTCGGAGATTCTCCTGGACGTACAACTCTTGCTTGAAGAGTCGTGGCTAGGAGAGCCTTTGTATAACTTAATGTTGTGTGCAGGTTATACCCATATCTGGATCGGAGGTCCTTGTGGTCAATCACTCAAGTCCTGGTCGTCTCACAGTTGGACTGTTGCAATGTGCTGTACATGAGCTGAACCTTGAAGAGTATCTGAAAGCTACAGCTGGTGCAGAATGCAGCTGTGCTGACTATTCTTGGAACTCCTAGGGTGACCCATGTTACACTCCTGTTCCATGAGCTGCATTAGTTGCCAGGTTGCTTCCAGGTCCAATTCAAAATGTTGATTATCATCTTTAAAACCTTCATGGCAGGGGATAAGGGTATCTGAGGAACCATCTTACCTAGTGGGACTCGCCTGCCCCACCACACTTATAGAAGGGGCATGCTATGGCCTCAATCAGTCAAGGAATTCCAGGAGAAGAGCATTTTCTGCATGGCTCCTGCTCTCTGGAACATCATGCCCCTTCAGTAAGGTTGGCACTCACGATTTTAGTTTAGTTTACATAAAATAACAGTTGGAAGGGACCTTGGAGAGCATCTAGTCCAACCCCCTGCTCGAACAGGAGAGTCTTTTCCAAATATCTGCCTCTACCTAGGATTGAACTCACAGCCTCCTAATTGTGAGGCAAGAGGTTGAAGACATGGTTCTGCCAACTGGCCAGGGTCCCAATGAGACATGTCGTTCTGGGGGTGGTTAATCGATTAGATAAAACCCCACATTCTCCCCATGTGCATCCTGCTCCATTCCTCTCCATCTTGGTCAATTTTAATTCAAATTTAATGTTTCTTTTGTTTTAATGGTTTATTGGTGCTTTTGTTGATTGTAAGCACCTATAGTTGCCTTCAATCAAATGCTTGCCTTTACATTAGCTTTAAGGGAAGTAAGACAACTGGAAATCCTTCATGAATTGTTTCCTGAAGTAAGAGAAAAATGAACTGGTGATTTATGGTTTGTGGTTTGAAGTTAAGAAAGGATAGCTTATTGAAAGAAGGAAATTACTGTAACTTTATTGTAATTGCTGTAACTTTAAAGGGAGGGGGAAATATAAAGATATCTATAACCACTGTCAAGAAGATTGGAAGCTCTTTCTTTCTTTCTTTCTTTCTTTCTTTCTTTCTTCTTTCTTTTTTTCTTTCTCTCTTTTCTTTCTCTCTTTTCTTTTCTTTCTCTTTATTGTTTTATTTCTTTCATTTTATATTTCTTTTTCCATTTTCTATTTACACAATTTAATATTTGTCTTTATTATTTTCTCCATGTGTTTTACTTGGTTGAAAATTGCTTCAATAAAATTATTTTTAAAAATGAAATAATCCTTCAACTACTACTACTAGTTGCATTCACTGCAGTATGTGAGAAAAAAAATCTATCAGAACACTGGAACACATTCACATTTCAGTCTCATCTACTGCAAGGATTGCAGATTGTAAGCAAGATTTCAAGTCAGGATGTTGTTTAAGCCTGCAGAAATTGTTAAGAAAAAGTATCACTCCAGTATTAGAAGCAAAGGTGCAAATCATATGGCTCGTAATAAGCCACTTAAGGCTTAGCATAATATGTAAATCAAGTCAGAACCCGGCTCCAAACCTTGATGAAATCTGATCAAACTCTGAATATTCATAGCAATAGACAAGAGACATTGTTTTCCAATATGTGGAATATTAGCAGTACCTGTTTCTAAAATAAACTGGAGCAAGATTAACCCAGTTATCCCTATTTGTATCTTAGTCCATTGCATCTCAATAGAAGTTTCCTGGACCAAATAATGAAACCTTTGCAGAGTGAAATGCACATGGTAGATTCACTGCTAGGCTCAGCAGTCATGAGCATCAAAATCAGCAGCTAGAAATGCAAGTAACAGTGCAAACTACTGCTCAAGGATTAATAACCATCCAGTCTTGTTCTCCTTCCCTGAAATGCCAAACCATGGCAACAGTTATCAATCAATGAATCAAAATACATTAGCAGATTGACTGGGTTTGATACAGTGGTAGCCATCTAGACTTCAGAGTACTCTTTAAAACAATTTTTATTGTGCAATACTGGAGAAAGCCAACAAATAATAAACCTGTCAGAGTGCTCACCAAGTGCTCGTAAATATAAAAGCAGCCTAGCAGCTGCAAGAGGAAATGGATTCCTGATGCCAGCACCAAAAAAGGCAATTCTGCATCTGATACCCATTCCACTGTACTGTAACTTTTGTTTTCTTTGTGTGATTTGTTCTCAGACAGGGTAGATTTTGCACAGATGAGAGTGTGACGAGGATTCAAACACACTATGAAGTAAATGCAAATACTGTATGTAATATCTATCTTGCTGAAACAGACTTGTTTCTTCCTCACTTTTTCATAACCGTCAAACAACTGGATGCCATGGTAAGACATGGAAGGTTACTGAAGAACTGAAGAAAGAGTGCATTTGTGGAGAATTAGTCATTAAAGACATTGGGCACATTCTTGTTGACTGCAAATTGTATGTCTTGAAAGGACTGCTTACTTAGTCGCTTATTGAAAAACTAAAAAAAATGGGACAGCTAGGAGAAACAATCTTACTTATTATGGTGATAAATCTACCTATCACCAGTAAAATTGTACCCTTCATTTCAAAAGTCACCTCAAAAAGGAAAAAATACCTAGATGGGATTCAAGTTACCTATAGAGGTGATGATTTATTATGTAGTTTGTTTTCTTTGCATATATCTCCACTTTTGTATCAGTTTTATATATTTATAGCAAGAAAGTTATTTCAGAAATGAAAGAATAATGTTCTCACATTTCAGTTTAAACATTTTTAAAAAATAAAAAGATGTTATTGAATCATTATTTGATCAATCAAAATATTATTTTAAAAATCAATAACTGTTGATTATCAGAGAATGTAGCCTGCCATTCCAAAATGAAGCCACTGGAGGAATGGGGAGGGGGGATTGAGGTATGCCAATTGAAGTTGTAACCACTACTAGAAGGGAATGAGATGCTGAAAACCAACCACACTGGAGGGCTTACGATTTAATTATTGGTACAGAAAATGGAAGTTTTAAATTAAAATGGGAGATCATGAGCAGAAGATACATTTACAATGGGTTGGGAATGGGGAAAAGACAACATCATCCATTTCTACTCTCATGAAGTGAGAGCAACAAATGTAGATCTGCCTTAAGGCAAAGTAGTGTGATTTTCAATCAAAGTAATAACAGCAAGTTTTAGAACAAATAAATTAGAGAATATCAGAGATATTATCTGCCTTTAAAAAATTCTTCTAATTCTTATTCACTTTAATGAAAGAAAATTTGCTTTAAACTTTCAAACAGTCAATAATAGAATTATCACAAGTAGAACACAAGATTGTGATAATTGAAAGAATTCGGATTTTTTTTACAGCAAACCAAAAGGATGCCAAAAGGATGGTATGCTCATGATGTCATCATACAAATATCATCACTATAATTGACATTTGCCATCATGCAAATATCAACATTATAGATTCAAGCATACATGTTGTAGCATGCATATGATGGCACATTTGTCATAATATGTCCTTGTTCCATAGGTATAGACAGCCATGCCATGAAAATGCATAAGAATACACTTTCCTTGTATAAGTTTCCCAGTCTGCAGTTTTCTGCCTTCCTAGTTTTCCAATGAATCCCAAGAGAAGTTATTATGAGAGAAGTCCTCCACATGTTTTACAAAACTAGTCTTGTTGTTACTGTTAAAACCAAGTGTTGGTTCTGAGAAAATGTTGGAAATGTAATCTCTTGTAGAAAGCATGAAATTGCACATATTTGTTGAAGAATTTCAAAAACCTTACCCCTAGCTTTAAGATAAAGGCTTCTCCAACTTGATTAAGTCACCAAGTATTTTTCTATCAAATTGGCCTCTTTGCTCTACTTTTTATGTTTTGTGTTTTAACTTTTTATGTTTCTTTTAATTTTTCACACTCAAAATCAATATCGCTGTCCAATTGTGACAGTAGAATATAGTTATAAGAGTTCACAGTGGAACCTGGGATAAGAGTCCCCCACTTATGAAATTATAATATAAGTATCATTCATTCCAAGCTACCTTGCAGCTAATAAACAATAAAGGGAATAGTAGACCTAAACATAATACTCAAGTTTCTCTAATATTTGCTTTACTAAAGATAATTCATAGATCAAGGGTAGATTTGGTTCTTTTTTTAGCTGAGAAAAGTAGGATTGTGAAAGGATTTTTCATATACTCATCCATTAGGGCCAAAGGAACTCAAGACCATGGCTTTAGCTGTGCCCCTTCACTCAACCTTGTTGTTTCCATCAGTTCTAAAATTCTGGTGTGGGAGAGACAGTCACCTGTTGTGCTGAAAAGAACAGCAGAAAGAGGAAAATCACATATAACTTTGGAAATAAAGTTCCATGTGTCGCTTTTTGAAAAGGATATATCAATCATCCAAGCAGCACATATAGGAGCACAGTCTTCTAAAGAACATTTCTTCCATTTCCTTGAGAGCAGTTTGAGGTTAATTAGAATGAAACAGCCAAAGAACCACAAGATAAACCTGACTGTAGTGCTGCATGCCTTGATTATCTAGATAGCATTCTAGGGCTAGAACACTGCATGGATTTTATATTGGAATACCATAAATGTGCTTTGGGCTCCTTTACATTTTTAGAGGAGTTTGCTGGATGGATGATCTATCAGGAAGTTAAATAATTGTTGTTCATTCAATTACATTTTGGACCCTAGAGTGATTTGAAGTATTTTTTGTTAACCTTAGACGTTGTAGAGACTTCTAGTGAGTCATAAGATCTTTAAAAGCTATCTTCAGGATGAATCTTTAGAGAAGTTCCTTAATACTTCTGTTCATTTATTCCATATTATTTCCGTTTCTGTCCAGAAATATTTACTGATACTGATTGATATGATCTTAATAATTGAAAAACAAGGTAAACCTTAAAGCAAGGTAAACTTTTAAGTTTACAAAGTTGAGATTTTGCTTTGGCTTTTAATTATAATTAGATTAACAGGAAAGAAATAACTAACCAAGCTATTTTACTAAGATGCTCTGCTGCTTTTCTGTGGTATGAAACTGAACCCGCTGCCTGCTTTTGAAATTAACTGTTTGGGGGTCTTTATTGGATCTCTGAGTGGCCCTTACTTTCCAACTCTTTTTCCACCACTAAAGAAGCATCTTACCACCAGAGATGCCTTCAGTCCATTCTAATTTATATGGAGGGCTTTTCAGGGAATTCATGATTGCTCTGTTTACTTGTCATTTGTCAAGAAATAAAAACTAAAATTGGTTCTAGTTCATCATCAAGAAAAAGACAAAAGAGTCATACAGAAATTGTTATCAGTTTAATATTTCCTTCCAACCTAAAGCATAGCATTTGTTCTCTTATTTGTGGTTAAACTAAAGATTTATTGATCCAGAAAGTCAAGTCAAGTAGAAGACTTCCTTCTAGTTTATTGCAGTATGAACTTCCATAGAATCATGAGATCCACAACACACAAAAACCTTGAAATAGAAATTGGGTACAGTACGGGGGACAGCAAACGTTCAGTTTGATTAAAAATAAAAATAAAGACCTTTTCAAGATCAAGTTCACTCTGGAGTCATTGCACAGATACAGCCATGTAATTTTCATGACAGTAACTCTTACACTTCTTAACATTTCTTCAAGAGCTCAAAGTGATGTACTGTATGTTACTTCTACTTCAGTTTTCCCACAACCCTGTAAATATGTTGGACTAACCATCCCAAAGCCACCCAATAACCTTCTAAACTGAAGGTGGGTTTGATCCAGGATTTATTTAGCTCTAGTCTAGAATTTTAAATACTAAACTATTGCCTTCTTCCAGGATATATTTTTTCAACTTTCCTGTTTAGACTAAATCCCTGGACTTTTCTAATGGTGTCTCACCCAAATATTAAAAGGCCAATGTTGCTTAGCTTCTTGACATCATCCAAAATCATTGAGATGCTGCTGTCTCTTGAGAACAAAAACAGTGTCATTTCTGGCTTGCTTAATAAGAACAATTATCACTTGAGAAATGTTATTAAACAATTAATATAAAATTGCTGAATTAAATTCAGGAATTAAATGGTAAATGTTAAGTTTTCTACATGGAAAAGATACCTCATAATCCTTGCCAAAGTTTTTAAAAAAATTATCTATTCTGTGCTAGATACAAATGACTTGTTCAAATTCTTTACCATATACTGTATGTGGACAGAGATAGTAAGAGAAATTTTCTTCAATTTCTTCAGAAGAAGGAAAAACCCTCTAAGAATTTCTCAGATTTACAACTCATCACTACTTGAAAACTCTCTGTTACATCATGATTCTTCTCCTGGGAATTAAGGAATGTAAGAGTAGTCAGGCATACTGAAGATCAGCAAGAGACAATTTTCCAATGAAAGACAGGACATTTCTTAAATTGCTTAATTAAGTGCAAGATCATCCATGTGTCTGTTGGATACTTCTTCTCATCTGAAGGAATTTTTAAAGGAAATTATTGAATGGCAGTTGCTAGGAAAAAAAGTGTTGATTCTAGTGAGATTCCAAAAGAAAAGCTGGAAGGCAGTTTTGATACTGTTAGGTATCTGGCATTTACTCACAATAGATAGCCAATAACTCCAGAAATTACCTAAACAAGGTACATTTTCTTCCATGTGATTCTGGGTTTTGAGGGGGAAAATGTTGAAAGGTCCTCTTTCCAACCCCTTGCTCTGCAAGAGACCCTGGAGGCATCTACTCATGATGATATAGTAAGATCAACTGTGAATCCTCAGTTGGGTTTAAGGCCTACTTAGAATGTCTAGCAAACTGAAGACATTACCAAGGAGAAAGCTATTCAGCTGGGCAGCCATATCTTCATGAGATGTTCTCTATAATCTTCTTAATATAATAATTATAAAGATTTAAACTTATATACACAGACACAGAATCAAAATTATCAAAATTATTTTCATAGTGATATTTATATGGATTGGAACAACTGCAAATATTTTCAGTTTGCTCTCTCAACTAGCTCTCTATTTATACCATTCAATATTATAAATCATTTATCTAAGAGAAATATACAAAAGCAGCAGGCAGGAAAGAAATATTGTATTTGTAAAGCTGATATAATTATAATGCTATGTACTCATAATAAATTAAAACTCAGAATATATTATTATAAAGCAAGAAAATAATAATCTGTAATTCTCCACTAGGAGACATGTACCGCTATTCATAAGCAGACTGTAAGGTACTTCGGTTTCATTAATATGTTCAAGAAAAATGCAGTTGGTGAATTATTCTGTGCCATTAATCCCAAAGCAATCCATTGGCTCTGGAATCATTTTTAGTATATTTCTCCAGTACAATGTACTGCTTAAATATGCAAAGTCCTTAATGAAACATGAAAAAATATAGTCCTGTCATCAATGAGTACACATACCTTTTTCTATACAACTCTTTTCTATTGGTTTATAAGATGCATTTAAAAGAGTATATTAGAAAGCTTTCAGGTTTATTTCACAACTTTTAGAGAAAGTGGCTAAATCGTGCAACCAGAGGGCCCCAGAAACAGCAACAAAAGTTCTGTGCTGAATATAGTGAGATTCATAGGAGCAAAACAGGTTACAGATGTCTGAAGAAAACTCCAGAGAAGGACACATAGAAAGAATGTGATGTCAAGGTGTGGGCAAAGGGCATTTTCCTTCATGTTCTTCCATACCTGTCTCTACAGATTTTCAAGGAAACCATAGTTATAAGTGCAGCAGAGAATGCCAAGAAAATATTAATGCCCACTAAAAGTGGAGCTGGGCCAATATGTGGTAACTGGCCTTGGTGCTTTCAGTTTCCTGAAAGTCTCTTCAGACTTTCAGGAAAAGTCTGGAGCATGCAAATGTAGGAAAGCAAATCCCTTTTCCAATCCCCTTCAATGTAAAATGCCCTCAGGGCTTATTGGATGGATAATCATGAAATAAATAATAAAAAGAAATAAGTAATAAATAATCATGAAGTACTCTAGAAAATAATATTTGGTGAATGTATAGTCAGGTCAGCAACAACAGCAGCCAGCAATTTTGGGATCAATTTTCTTCCACATGAAAAGTGTGGAAGTTTTTTATTTGCAGCCTATATTTCCAGACTAGGAAAATATGGAGAAAAATGTAAGTCTATCTGCTTACATGTAGAGATTTGGCAGGGTGAGACCATATATAACATGACATAATGCAAGCAGAGATTATTGTTAGCCAGGTAGGGATAAAATGTAATTAGCCACTTCATAAACTGGTCAATGATACTGTTCTATTAATCCTGAAATGGTAAGAAAAATCAGACAACTATGACTACATTTTGTTAAAAAATTAGAAACTGAGAGAATGATAGGATTCTTCCATTTACTAGCTGGAATAAAACAAGCAATGTATGTGATCATAGTCTCTGCATGTAGCTACCATTTGATAGATGGTCATTTTATTCACTCATTTCCCATTAAATGTATATTTCTCTTTTTTCCCTTTGACATTTTCTATTTCTGCTAGACTCTGTGTGAAATCATATGCTAGATAATTTTCCATGCGGATTAACATTTGCCATTATTTTCCTCAGATATATGCACAATTCTTCTACCTAACAAAAAACTAAAATGCCCCCCTCCCCTCCATTATTAATTATCTGACTCCCAACTGTTAAAAATCTAATTAAGGCAGCTCTTCTTGCCCTTTGCATAAACTATCATGAACACACAAATCTCATTACACCTTTTTTTTTCCCTTGAAGAGTACAATTCTATCATTTTGGCTCAAAAATCAGCTTGCTTGCCTTGTCTTGCCTTGCCTTGCCTT
This sequence comes from Psammodynastes pulverulentus, assembly GCA_025802295.1. Lineage (NCBI taxonomy): Eukaryota > Metazoa > Chordata > Lepidosauria > Squamata > Psammodynastidae > Psammodynastes > Psammodynastes pulverulentus. The sequence continues at coordinate 35,020,652 of JAOYMU010000302.1, read as the reverse complement.
GCCTTGCCTTGCCTTGCCTTGCCTTGCCTTGCCTTGCCTTGCCTTGCCTTGCCTTG
>JAOYMU010000302.1:34861924-34879427 GCA_025802295.1 Psammodynastes pulverulentus | reverse complement strand
AGGCCTCTCTCATCTTTTTAAGTGGGAGAACTTGCACAATTGGTGGTTGACTAAATACTTTTTTGCCCCACTGTATAGTTCCATTATAGTCTGGCAAAAATGCAGCCAGCTTTAATGAGAATAATCACTCTGTCAAATCTACCTAGTTCAAAATGAATATGTATGCTGCTGACATTCTTTAATATATTCTCCAGACAGCTCAGCATGCATTTGATGAAGGACTGGGAAATGATACAATACCTTCTACAATAGGAATGCACAAGGAAGCACTAATTACTTAGCAGGATGTCCTTAGGACTATTCCTAATCACAAATCCCATGTGAAGAATGGTTGGGCTAAAATGGCTGTTATTTTAGTTATTCAACGCTTCCTGTATTTAATGTATAAAACATCAATAAAAGCTCTGGGGGAAGGAAGGGAAATGTATATTAAAATCATCTTTTACACAGATTATGTGTGTGTTATATGAATCAGTGAACTATCATTCTGTCACAAAGTCTCTTTTCATAAAATTAATATTTATAATGCAACCTTATACAAGTCTAGTTCAAAGTAATTCCAGTGGGATTTATTCTAAGGTAGGAATGTATAGGATGACTACCTTAGCAATTTGAATATCTACCTTCAAATTATATATTAAAAATAATGTGGAATTTCTCATGGCAGTCAATAAATATTATAATAAAGAATTCATATTTATATAATCTGAAGTGACAAAATTGCAGGTTTTCCATTTTCAGCATAATTGCTTGAAGTAGGCAGTTCCATTACTGTTCTTCTGTCAGATTTGATTGCTAAAGCATGGGAGGCAAAAACAAGGAAGGTTTGTGTTTATAAATCCTCACGTATAACAAGAACATCTGAAATTGACTATGTAATTTTAAAAAATCATGTTTAGGACCTACATATCAATTAACAATAATCAGCTTTCAGAAAATACCAGGTTTTGTAAATGTAAAAATTGTATAGATCTACATATAAAGTATAGTATGCCATAAAACCACAAATATATAGTATATTAAAAGTTAACAATTTCCCATTAATTTTCAGGAACCATGAGGATCAGCTGAAAGATTTAGGCTGATATAGACCTAAAGCACAGGCAGTTCAGCCTTAATTTAGAGCAATTCATGGGACATGAGGCAACTGTATAATGAATTGAGAAAACACTTGAGCTCATATTGGCATAGTCTAATTATTGGAACTTTTTTCTTCCCTATTTTCTACCCCCAAATACTAGTCTTCTTTAAATCTTACATATGATCATCATAAATAGGAATTGGTTTATGACTATGGCATCTGCTAACAAAATGGGAAGACCTTCTTGTTCCAGTTTGTGGTTTTATTTATTTACTGTCAGGTGTGAGAACTTCTCAAATTGACATAAGACATAAATCTTTTGGGCCCAACTGTTTGGTGCACCAGACTGAACCATCCCTATTTTTTGCCTATTATGCCAATTTTTAGAATCAGATTTTAGTCCATGTGCAGTAACATGTTTATTAAATCTATGCATGATCAACATGGATCATCTTTACAATATTCCATGAAGATGAGATAGTGTTATTCACACAGTAACCTTTCATGCAAATAGTACGGAGCATGAATCCATCATGCTTATGCAGCATGCATCCAAAAACTTTATCAAGATGGATTAAAGGTTAAAGTTCTAAGAACCAGCTATTCGGGATTAAGAGATTAGGTGCCTATGAAGTTTATAATGGCATTTTTATAACAGGGAAAATATAAACGGGAAAACAAAGTCATGTAAGGTAGACACCAAAGGTAACCACGTTAGGAAAAGAGATAGGAGTAAGCCACACACTCCAGAGCAGGTAATGAAGGTGGACACTTGCCAGAAGACAAGTATCAGAAAGTAGTAATGGGGCCATAGTGACAAAAATCAATTGGATTCCTTACCTATTCTTCTCAGGTGTTTCCTAAGCATATTTTTAAAAGTTTTCATTTCTGTTATAGTAAAAAAAATTACATCCCTCTTTTTTTCATTCTAATAGAATAAAAAAAATGAACGCTCACCATTTAAAATTAAAAAGCATCTATAATTGGGAGAACCACACAATGAACAATTTAAGAAAGAAAAAAACCACTAAAGAGGCACCTCCAGATCTAAAGAGTTTGTAAAAATATGCCATGAGCCTACTTTCCTCAACTGCAAAAAATTAATTCTATCCCTGCACTTCTCTTATCTTATGCTATGTCTTCGGCATTTATGAATCTGTGGGGGTTTTTTATTTTGCTTTACCATTCTTAAAAAAGAGAAAGAGAAAAAGAAGCAAGGTGTCTTTTCCACATGTCAGGAATGTTCAGTTTAACAGCAAGACTTATTATGAAATAAGCATATATTTTCTGCTCTGGCTGCAGATTCAGACATTCAGTGATGGTGCTAAGCAAGATGAGCAACTTTTTTGCCATCAGCAAACAATATTCTTTCTCTCCTTTTCTGGAACCCAACCAGTGACATAATCATTTTTTTGTGTCCATTATTGTTTTGATTTTCTTTTGGTTCGGGCTGCAACTTGGAGAATTCAAGCACTAAACATGTCCTACTTACAAGAAATGATTTGCATGTAGAATCATTTGCATGTGTGCCCCCCCCCAAAGAAGGAACAGTTATAATTTAATTCAGATCTGGGAACTGATCGGGTGATGTGAGTTCTTTTCAGCCTCTCAAGGGACCACTTCCCTCCATTTAAAAAATAGGCAAACTTATTTAGGATTAAGGAACAAAATGGATATTAAGCCATCCCAAGATTTAAGGCACCAATCTGCTTCTTAAAACTACTCCAAAAAAGAAGCCAAAGTGGGGTTCCACTTATTTCAGATATGTGCAAATTTTCTGGATTTGGAGATATCCATAAATTACTCCAACTTCAAAATATCTCAAGAGTGTAACAAAGGGCTAGGATGGGAAAGATTATGAACAGTTAGGTAATGTTATTGCTTCTGTTAAGTTGTTTATCAGAAAAGAAGAAATACAACACTAAACATTAGAACTAAAAAGTGAGACTAAAAGAATCACACCATTAGTATCTTACTTTCATTAAAAAAACATCACGCTCCCTTTTTACTCTCCATTTCATCTTGTGTCTATAGAAATTGTTCTAATGGAGAAGTAGATATCTCATGTAACACTGAACACATACGAATGAATCCTTTTTTGAAAATAGCTGAAGGATTATATATTTGATGCTTTATCTTTTAACTAATTCCTATTTTTCCACACTTTGCCTAGTGTCTTTGGTAGCTAGGACTGTTGATTTCTGAGTTGGGAGTGCTCCTTTTTAAATTTGCTTCTCCCTTAAAAGATTTTTTTTCTTTCCTTCTGTCTTTTGATTAACATAATGATGCTGTGGATTCAGTGGTGGGATTCAAAAAAATTTACTACCGGTTCTGTGGGCGTGGCTTGGTGGGCATGGCTTGGTAGGCATGGCTTGGTGGGCGTGGCAGGGGAAGGATACTGTAGAATCTCCATTCCTTTCCCACTCCTGGGGGAAGGTTACCACCGGTTCTCCGAACTACTCAAAATTTCCACTACCATTCTCCAGAACTGGTCAGAACCTGCTGAATACCACCTCTATGTGAGTTCATAGTTGTTGTAGAACTAGAATTGCTAAAGACTGGGAATCAGGTTTTTAGAGAAAGGCAATGAAACATACAAGATTAAGTGTGGGGCAAGTTCCATGTCTTCTGCTTTGCTTATTCAGATCTATATATGTTTTCAATTCCTTTGATGGAGATGGAATAAGCCACCCACACTGAGTTATTAGAGCTGGAACATTGGAGTATAGAATTTGTTAAGTTGTAGGCCTATGTTCCAGCTTAGTCAAAATACAACTTGTGGGTCGGATACTTGAACAGCTTTTGATGGAGCTTTGAATTATTAAAAACAAGTTTTTTCCTCATTAGTATATTCTACAATCGACCAACCATTGTTTTGCCGTATTAAGAGTAATGTAGCATTTTTTTTAAAAAAAATCCCTTCAGTGTGAGCGAGCTACTGTTACAAAGATATTTTACTGTTCGCCGAAGATAACTGCAAAAAGGCTGGAAAAGAGACAAGAAAGTTCAAAACTTGAAGGATACCAGAAATAAATTTCAGGACTTGGTGGCAAGGTACAGTGGTTATAAATTTTATCCATACTTCCCATATATCTCACCCAAAAGAGAAAAATGAATAATTTGATTCAGATCTGAGGATTAAGTGGGTAGTGTAGATTCTTTACCCAATGTTATGAATCTTCTCTTTTCCTTGTTAAAGCAGTCAATGGGATGGACATTCCCAAAAAGCAAAATAGGCATGCCTTTTTTTTCCATTAAGAACTAAGCTAAAGCTTACTACCTTATAGAAGAAAATCCAGGCCAATTCCAGAAGAGTTTATGGAAGGGTCCTGTGATAACCCCATTGGAAGCTGATTCAGAGGAGGAAGATAAACTAAAACCCAGGCCATCAGATGGTGGTGGCATGAATCCCCAAGAACATCGGGAGAGCCTGGGAACTGAGAAAGATATAATCCCGGATCCTGACAACAGGATAGCATGGTCAGCCACCTGCACTAGCAGAAGTAGGGAGTACTATACTAGCACCTGCTCTCCCTTGCATGCAGGTCAGAACAGGGCCCAGAGAGCGACTCACCTCTGCTAGACTCTGGGAAGAATTCTAGAACCCAAAATTATGGAATGAAACAGGTTAGAACATGGGCAATAATGAATCCCAACATGAGTCAACATACTGTACCTGTTCTACTAAATACATTCCTGGTACTCTTAAAAGATACCAGCAGCAATATTCTGCCAAACAAAGTAACTTCCTCCCTTATTTCTCCTGACAGTTTTAAAACATGCTCTCATAGGCCATTTTAGAGATGATAGAGCAAGACCATATCGTTTTTATGAGCATTTCAACTGATTGGACTGCCTGTTTGTTAATTTAGCTACTACCATAATCCATCTCCAATATGGGCCGATGTGAGTTAAAAGAGGGGAAACAAGCACATTTGTTGGCTTGCGTGATCTGTTGTGCAAGCACATTTTGTAAAATGTGCTGAAAAGCACAATGGTGAAATAAAAGCTTTTTTCCCTTGTTTCTTTCCATTTTCGCAAAAAAGGAAGGAAAGGTCATTGCTGGGGTTTCTATTAAAAGACCAACAATTTCAGTGTTCGTCTATTGAATAACACAGTTAGGGAAAGACAGTGCTTAAAGTGGTCTCTATGAGCTGAGTGGAATGCTGAATACATTTCAGTTCTCCCAAGGTGGTGAGGACAAAATGGGATGGTTTCAGAATGACTTGAACACTGAATGTTTGGAAGAATGGAATAGATCAACCTATTCTTTGCAATATTTGTAATTTACTAAAGGAATCTTTCTAAATGAAGAGTAGAACATCCAAAGCTTCTACTCCTGGTCATGCCTAACAATTCTAAAGTTACAATCTGATCCCAGAAAATTACAAAGAGGATATGTGGCTTTTTATCTATTCCGTGTTATTCAAATCTCTTTTCCTTCCAGAAAAAAATATACGTTTACCATCTGGCAATTTTCTCTCATTGACTATCAAAAAATATATCAACTTTTACAAAACATTTCTGAGATCAGCTTTCACTGAATTATGTCTATTCCAAAGGTCGATGATTCCCATTTGCAGTACTGACATATGGATCTGTCCACCTATATAACATCAGTCATTATCTGTACTTCTTCAATCATTTATCTTCAAAAATGCCCCTTGAAGGTAAAGAAGTACCATAATAACCTGTAATTTTCAGCTGAGGAAATGAGGCAGTTGGAAGTCACAAATGAGATCTGAGGCATAGACAGATAATAGGCCAAAAATCTCTTGAGACATAATTCAGTACAGAACTAGCCATGTTTTCTTGCCCTTTAGATACAACTTAAAATGATGGAAATTATAGTCTTTGCTTTGTTTTTTCCTCCTAGGAGGTAAAGGCAATGATTAAATACAACCCCCTCTCTAAGTCCATTGTAGGTAGCATGTTGTCACTGAGTTTAAGTACATGAAAAGCTGAAGAGTTCAATTCATGCATGTGTGCTTGTATGTCTATTATAACTATATAAATCAATCTTACTTTGAATTACAGTTTCTACATGCACAAAGGGAAGAATGTGTTCCATTTGTGATTCAGAATTACACACACACACACACACACACAAACACACAAACACACATATTGTATTGATAAAAGCAGGAATGGTAGACCCTTCAGAAGACATTAACCTTGTTAAGTTCCAACTCTACAATTTTTAAACACCTCCTCTCCACTCTCCGTGCTTGGGGATCAGGAGGGGGTGGTCCTTGCTCATTGCCTGAACTCTGTCACTCCTCATCTCCATTGCCTGCCCTCTCTTCCCCACTCTCTCGATCATACTGCCCCTGTTCTTCCCTGCTGGCAAGCGGTCCCAAGCATGAGGGACCCAGAGCTGCCTCATCCTGCTCCTCCCCATATTCCTCTAAAGCGAACAACCTGCATCGGCCCTAACTCTGTCTCATCCTTCTTCAAGGACTCAGGTTCCAAAGGGGCCCTAACAGGGTTCAGTTTACAGTTGTTATACAGCCAGTTGGGCCAGGTTTGAAGAATATATTGGTTATTTCATTTAATTTTATTTATTTTTTCTTCCTGACAGGTATAAAATTGGGTTCTGATGCTGACCTGTGCGCTTTTTTTAACATCTTGAAAGATGTTTTGTGATGGGATGCTGTGCACAATCATATTCTTATTGCATGCAAAAGAGGTTTTCTTCCCTTTACTGTTAATTGCAGGTGGACATCACTGTAGCTAATTTATAGTGGTGTGAGGAAAGAAAATGGAAGTAGATTGATTCTGTTGAATCTACAGTAGCATATAAATACAAGCTTAGGTGAAGTATTATACGTCTGTTGCAAACAGGGGGATGGGAAAAAGAATAATGGAGATAAACTGTTGCCTAAATTAATGCTTCAGTTGCATGGAAGTTATGACTTGTTAGCAATATTTAGGACAATAGGAATTTAAGAGAGGCATCATGCTACTCAACCACCCCAAGCTTTCTCCATATACTATATGGATGTGATATTCCTGCATTGGATATTATGCAGAAGAAATCCAAAAGTAGCAGAACATCAATCAAAAAAACTTCTTGGTGAGGTTATAAAATATTATGAAGTTACCTGGTTCAATCTGTAGCTTTGAAGTGAAGATATGCCCAGTGATAATACATATTCATGAGACAGTTTTGTGTAGTAGTTAAGCCACTAGGTTAGAAAACTGGAGACCATGAGTTCTAGTGCTGGGTGACCTTGGATAGGTCATTCTCTATCGGCCCTAGGAAGAAGGATACGGCAAACTATTTCCTAAAAAAACTTTGCCAAGAAAAATATCTATGGAAATTTTCAGTCATCCAGGTCATAGTAGTCCCAAAGGTGCTTTTTCAAAAGACAACTGGATTTTGTTTTTCCTTGAAAATGTTTTGCTTCTCATCTAAGAACTGAAGAAGCTTTTTGGATGAGAAGTGAAACATCTTCAAGGAAAAACAAAGTCCAATTGCCTTTTGAAAAGCACCTTTGGGACTTGCCAAGGAAACCACAAGGACAAGTCCAGGTAGTTGCCAGGAATCAACACTGACTGAAGAATCATACAACATATATACATACACATACACATACATAAAAATATATTAATAGGGCTATGCTGTAGTTCAGATTTAAAGGCAAAAAAAAATCCTTTGGAAGATGCTGAAGTTACTTAAAACAAATGCTTATTTTCCTGAGATTATTTCCAGTGGCATCTTTGATCCCAGTATCTTCTGTGCCTCCATCACTTGTCACTCATTCTCATTGTGCCTCACTATTTCATTACATTCCCAAGATTATTTTTCCCCTCAAAATGTCTCTTTCCTGAAACTTCTTTTCTTTTTAAAATAATGTCAAAATCCTCCCAACATTGCCTGTGCAAAATAATATGGGGTTACATTCATAGATTGTCAAAATGCTATTGGTTAGTAATGTGTTTTTAAAAAGAAACATAAATAAGCATAGCAACAAAAACTATTCAACTCTCACACATGGTCTCAGAAGAGTCAGACAATAATCAGAAAGTGACTGTCTAATCTGTGTCTGAACAGTTGGGAAAGTGTCTCAATTCAGAAAAATGAGAGAAAGGTTGGTGTGGTCTGAAGTGATATTTTTTTTCCATCTACAACCTTATTATTATTATTTAGGAAATAATAATATTTATAATAGCCAATAACTAAAGGTGATAATCCATATCTATCCAATTATCTCCTCTTCTTTGGAGCTTGTGAAATTTGCCATATTTTGTTCTTGATGAAAAGTTTGGATGGAAGAGATGTCAAAAATATATGCAATGCAAATCTCATCAGTCTGTAATCTGCTTCTGATAGTTGTTTTCCACATTTCTTTTCTTGGCCAATGGATAGCCATTGTATTAAGCTGACATTGACCCTCGTCACCAATGCCTTCAAAGCACCAATAATATGCGGTTGCGCTCCATGCCTCCTTGTGCACCCAAAAATTAAGATCAAAGATTCCCCTGAGAAAAATATTAACATTTATAAAAAGATGAGAAAATCCTACACTGAAACTCCTGACCTATATGAACAGCAAGTTTATGAAATAGATGAGGCTTTAAAAAAAAAAAACCTAAGGCTCTTCAGACTGCTGGTGAAATGCTTTAACAAAATTGCAATACAAAACTGTTTGGCAGCAGCTACATTGTCCCCACAAGCATTTTCAGAGAGAAGAGAACCATTCTATTGGTTCTAATGAATGAAAAATGAAACGTATCAACCGTTTTTTGACACTTATGGCACCAAATAATCTCAAGGTAAGAGGCTTTTATACACTGTTTAACACCTGTCACCTTAACCAATCAAATATATTGGGCCCTACCTGTCTTTGCCTCAGATTCTTTCATTCTTTATAACACTCAATAAAAGTTGAAATATTACCATTTCATAGACCCTTCTACCAACAAGTCTTTCTTCTCTCTCTCTCTCTCTCTCTCTCTCTCTCTCCTTCCCCTTCCTCTCCAAAAAACATATCTCAGCAAAACTGCAGCTTCTGCATGCTTGAGAATTCCCTCCCCCCCACCTGCCAAGAATCCAGATTTACAAATCTTCTGTATAGGAATCAATCTATTGTAAATGGGTAAAGAAATAATAACTCAGAAATCTTCTATATTAGTATGAAAACAAGCATATTCAGATTTGATATGTTATAAATGTGCCTTTTTCACAGATGTGCCCTATACCTCAGTGCTGTTTTGATTTTTAAAACAGCAGCTTTATGAATATTCAACAATAGTTTTATTAATATGCATGCCAAATAGTCTATGCGCAAAAGCTAAACGCAGTGTAACTGACAAGAGCAAGTTCTTCTTTCACACAGTGTGACAAAAACAAGATCTTCAATAGATCAGCTGTTACATAGGGCCAAACATAGAGATACATAAATGAAACTTATCAATATAGTGATAAAGAAGTGACAGATATAATACAATGTTGGACTATATGTACCATACCTGTAAGTATATGTTCAGCATTCCTGTAATTCCTCTGCAGGGTGGAAAGGAGATAAGTGGAGTTCAAAAACCTCAAGAAAACCAGGGACTGGCAACATTTGCATGAAAATCCTTTAATCAAATGTCCTTTTCCCCAGAGCTGGGAAGCAGCTATGAAGGGCAGGAAAAGACACAGGTGCTTTTAAAGAGTTAAGTCAGAAGCAAATTCCTTACTCCCACATGCTCTGAATCTTTATTGCTGGTATATGACAGTAATAAAGTCATATTCTATTCTGCTCTGAATCTGAAATGCTGAACAGCCCTAATGATCACTATGAGGTAAACAGAAATAGTATACATCTCATTAAGTGAAGAAGATAATAACCAGATAATACCTGGCATGCCATCAAGTGACTTGCTTTACAGAACCCACCCAGTTCCATTCGTAGCTTTTCCAAACTTCTCCAAACTCCCCAAAATAGTCCGAAACCTTTCAGCCATGACTCTTTTAGTGACATCATTGCAAAACCAAATGTTTTCCCACTGATTCAGTCACGAATCCTTCCCAATCTTATATTTGTCTGTGTTCAAACCTTACTTGGACCACATAACCCTTCAAAATAGGGAACACTTTCAGATAAAAAAAATATCACCAGCCAGCTCAATTAATCCGTGGAATGGCTTGCCTCTGGAACTTCTGGTTGCTCCATCACTGGAGGTTTTCAGGAGGAGACTGGAAATGGACTGGACGCCCATTTGTCTAGAATGGTATAAGATCTGCCCTGAGCAGGGGATTGGACTACAAGGCGTCCAATTCAGTTATGCTATGTTTATCTTTTAGAAAATAGAATACATGGCACCCTGAAGAGTAATGACACACATTCGGTTAAGTCAGGCATAAAAATTCTGATTAATTTTTAGTCAATTCTCATTCAGTTTTATACAAAAGAATCTGCTTTTAAAAGTCTTATAGAGGTGAAGTTTGAGATATGTTTTCAAGGGTAGCATGGATTTTCAGTGTTTGTATTCTTGTATTTTTTTTTACTTACAAGGATGTCTTTTTCACTGTTCAATTGTTTCTTCAGTAGCCTGCAGTCTACCTGGCTTCTCTTGATTCATTTAAGCTCTCAAGATAAGACTTCATGAGGAACTTCTCCATTGGATTTTTTTCAATAACTTCTGTCCTCTGTAAAAAGAAGCTCTTCTCTTGATAAATTATTTGAGAATAATTACTTGAGCTTTTTTCCACTTTGGATGAACAATTTCAAAGGGCCATCTGTGCCAGTTCAAGGTTCTATTCATATACTAAAATAGCTTTCATTTTTTAAAACAAATAGCATTAAAACATACTGAAACCATTAAAAATGACACAAACACATTTTTAAAATCAATTTATTATACAATTTTCAATGTTCTACCTCATTGTTTGGATCCACCATCTCCTCCTATGGCTTTGTGGTTCACCTCATGGGGGAGTAGCTGGCAAATGAAAAGCTAATGCTTTCTTTTTAAATGTTCACTGTCTTTCTACAGCATGTGTAATTAAAAATAAATAAAGCTATATTTTTTCTTTGTACAAAGCATTGCCAAGATTGCTACAATCCTACCAAGTGAAGGATACTTTACTTAAATTTGGCATGTTTTTGCCTCTCCTACAACTATTTTCACTGTTTTCTTAAGCTTCCTATTTTGCAGCCTATTCTCCCATAATGATATACATCTGCTACCACAGCATGATGGCAACCATTTCCAAGATTCATCAGGACACAGTCCCAAACTTATTCCCAACCTTCTGCTCATCAGACAGCACTGGCTGGAATAATCCCAAAAGGAATCCATTGATATGGTTGGACACCAAACAGCAGGAAGTAAGATGATGATGCAAAGTGTGACATGTCATGCCTGCTGGCACACAACATGAGGTCAAACAAACACTGGCAGAGAAAACTTAGCCTGCAGGAGATGTTCCCAGTGATATGCCATTTCCTCTCTACAATTAGAAGCAACGTTATACCATTGAAGTCCTTCTGTTCGGGTTTTGTTTTTGTTTTTTTGCCCTTAAAAAGTAAAGTGAAGGATGACTCTGAAAGGTTTGCTTTGCTATATAGGCATGTCACTGTTGACTTGCTGTACTTCTTTTCTCTTTATAAGACAGCAATTAAGAAATCATTTCTAGCAGGTGCATGAAGAATCTCTATCTTGATTACAAATAAGAAGGGGAAAAAATCTCCCAACTAGCTCCTCACTACACACGATGGGTTTTCAAAATAAACAACTGGGGAACTCCAATATGAAATCAAAAACAATCCAACTCATATATGTTCTGAAGTGAGCCTTAATAAATTTGGTGGACATGAAAAAGTGATGGAGTTAGCAGAGATGGCAAAATTGTTTGCCATTAATTAAAGAGAAGAATTTATCCAGTTTTGTTTCTGCTTAGAAATCTAATAGACTATATGCTCAAAACAGGAAAAAAAATCAGAATTTGATTTTAGTTTTTGATGACTTTATTAACTTTGTTGTTACAGAACTATATTGTTATCTATCAAAAATGTAAAGCAAACAGTTAAGGTGTATAATTATATTTTATACTCTATTACACCAAGGAATAAGAAGTCACTGCTGTCTTTTCTTTTTCTTTTTCTTTTTCCCTTACACATTTTCTCCCTTACCTCTAATCTTTATTTCCATTTGTACTTTACAGTATATTGCAATAAACTCTAATTTAAGAACAATTAAAATCAGTGAAAATGGATTGGACAATCAACATGTAGCCTACAAATGAACTTTCTTTATTTTATCTGAAATGGCCTATCTTTAAACAATATATACCAGTGATGGCTAACCTTTTTGGCACTGAGTGGCCAAAGAGCACATGCGCACATCCCAAAAATGCAATGTGCACATGCCCTCGTGCATGTACTCTGCTCCCTCATGCATGTTCTCCTTTGCATGCACAAACATCCCTGTGCATGCACCCCATGCCCCGTGCATGCATGTACATTCCTGTGCATGTGTGTGCATCCCCAAGATGAGCCCCGGCATGTGCCCCACTCACCCCACACATGCGCAGTAGAGACCTGAAGACCAGCTGGCTGGCAGGAGGTGCACATGCATGTACGACAGAGCTGAGCTGGGGCAATGGCTCACAGACCCACGGAGAGGGTTATTCATGCCACCTCTGGCACATGTGCCATGGGTTCACCATCAGAGATATACAATTGAATTTCCATTTCTTCAGCTCCCAAACCACAGAGGTAAGAGGCCATGATCTCTTAAACAAGGTTTTATGTGATTTTTGTTTTCACAGAGTGTTTAGTCTGTGTGGTATTTTTAGCTATATCGATCACCAAGACATTTACAGATTAACAGAGTTGGAAGGGACCTTTTAGGTCATCTAGTCCAACCTGTCCCCCACCCAAACAGGAGACCCTATACCATTTCTCTCAAATGGCAGTCCAATCTCTTCTTGAAAGTCTCAAGTGATGAAGCGCCCACAACTTCGATGGCAAACTGTTCCATTGGTTGATTGTTCTCACTGTCAGTTCTCACTCCCTCTGACTTCTTTGCTTCCTTTCATGACATGGAGAAGTAGTTTTTCAGTTCATTGACTTTCCATCATTCCCACTATCATCCACTTCCTTAGCTGATAATTGACAAGTTGCAATGGAAGATACTATGCCAAGGAAAACACAAAACTGCCTGATAAATTTTCGTTTGCAATAAAAAATGAAAAATAAAAGCATATCTTGCTTATATTATGGTGATCTAAGGCAGTAACATGGAGTAGAGAAAGAAAAGACAGGAGAAAGGTGATCTTTAAAGTGATTGAAGAAATTATGATAGCATAATCATAATTTAACAAAAGGAATTTAAACAATTTTAAAAAAGGAAATGTGTAAAATACAGGACCTTATTTTGGCAAACTCTAGGCATAATTCTAAATATAGAGGATATTACGTAAACTGATTGTCCTTTCAACTCATTTTGGAACTTAATGCACCATTAATAAGACTCAATAGAAGAACCAGTTGCAGGGAAATATCAAAATGTAGGGCTGATGCACAGACTCTCACTCCCACCAGTCTGAATGCCTGTATACAGCTTACATGTGCCAAAAATCAATGTTAATAGCACTTCCATAGGTGGCTTTAATGGAATAGATGCCAGTGCCTTCTCAATTTTACCTATAGCAATTCAGTGGACATAAACACGTTTTATTCCTGTGCTTCATCTTCTTAATGTGTTTTTGAGCAGTGTGAAATGTTCAGTTCTCCAAGGGACATGCATGAGTCATTTAACACAACATCCTTGCAGACAAATAAATTGCAGGGGAGAAATCAAGCAGGAACTGGCAAAGATGCCAGGTAAAGAACCTGTGAGAATATAGTAGTTTCTTACAACTAAAGTTAAAAATGAGGATGAGATTAAACCTGATTAGGGCAGGTTACAGTCAGGAAGAAGAGAGAGTATAAAACAAAGGTTACAAAGGTGGAATATATCTTGGTATTTCTCCAAAAATGCAAATATAAACATTTTATCTTGTGTACATTTGATCATCTTCAATACAGGTAACCCTTGACTTATGACTATGATAAGGACCAGACAATTCATTAAGTAATGCAATCAATAAGAGTCGTGTCACATGACCGCATCTGATTTTATACCTTTTTTGCCATGGTTGTTAAGCAATTTGTGTGGTTTCCCCATGACTTTGCTTGTCAAAACCAACTGGAAAGGTCACAAATGACAATCCCAGCATGCTATAAACATTATAAATCCATGCTGGTTACCAGGCACTCAAATCACAACTGTGTGGTCACAGGGTACTGTAATGTGACTGCAGGAATGCTGCAACCATCATACTGTAAATGTGAGGACCAGTCAAAAGTCACTTTTTTAAACACCATCATCAATTTGAAGAGTTGCCAAATGAATGGTTGCAAATCAAGGACTACCTGCAGTCTTAGTCTACTACAGAAATGTGCATCACAATTCTTCTGATGTCTATATAGTAGGACTGGATACAGATAAGCTCTTAGTGATAGAAGAAGGCCACTATAGAAAGATAGGGAACCAATAGTGAAGATCGTGCAGGGGAGTGAAATGGGGTATCAGCCTGATTTCTTCGCTCAACAAAGAATCTCATCTAATTGTTTTTCTGCTTCCAAAAAAGGTTCAGCCATTTACTAATCTATAACAAACCCATCCTCTTCCCCATCAGTTCACCCTAAATATCCCTAAAGACTTACAACTTTAAAGATTGCCTTTTATCTATAAATAAATGTCAGACCTCAAATAGCTACCAATATACTAGAATCATTTTGTTATGTTTATTATTGTTGCTTCATGATAGATTCTGCTGATGATTAGTAAGTAACATGACATTAAGATTGCAGTCAATATGGGTGGGAATAATATTATAGCAACTTGGAGGCAGATGCTTGTGGGCAGGAGGGTAAAAATTTCTGAGGGAGCCTATCATCCAGATAAATCTTGAGGGGAACAGCTGGAACAGCAGATATTAAGCTGCTTGAAATGTTGTGTAGTGAGCTGTGTAGACACTAATCCAAAGTCATTTATTAGCTTGTCTGTAATCTCACTGGCTGAAATATTTTGTCATGCAACAATTATTATTAACACAATCACACCTGACAACTGAGTCATTATCAATACTTAACATCTGATTAGGTAGCTATTGCCTAGAGGCAAAATGATGGTCCATTAAAGTTCTGATGGAAAACACTAACATGACTTGTGATCTACACTTTGAAGTCTATTATTATTGAGTCTGCACCTGTTAATATGAGAATGATGGTGATGAATATTAATGCAAATATAATCAGTTTAAAATGGATGATACTCTTATTAGGCCAAAATCTGTTTGCATAGGCACTGACCAAAGCAGAGGATCTCAAAATTATATTTAGCCCCCTGCCCTAAGATATCAATCCATGAAGTTTTTCCACAACAATCTTCTTGTGTATCAAGCTGAGCCCTATGTAGATCAGTCAATGCAATCACTGACCATTATCATTGCAATTGAATGTACCTTCTGTGTTCATAAGGCCTTGTGCAAATGGAGAACTTCCCTTTCCAAGCTATTTCCTCTTCTAAAGTACAGACATAGCAATTCACCATCCATTGAGCATAGATACAGCAAAAGGAAGAAAGTAGCATTTCAATGGTATATCATCATAATAAGTAGATGAGACATTTTTAGATTTTTTTTATTAGTTTTGTGACGTAATATTGAACACAGACTGGTCAAGAAAGTGGCCAGAAGGATATGCTCTGATTAGCTGTTTATGTTCTATTCTATTTAACAAATGTTAAAGACATGTAGTAGAAAAGTGACCATTTAAAATAGAATTAGTCCTGTTCCACTTCATATGTAAAATTAAGGATTTGGGATCCCTCCTTATTTCGAAGTGCTCCAATTTTAACAAAAATATACAAAGAAAGACAAACAACTTAGCACACATTGGATGAGGCAGGCATGGGTATTTTTTAGGAAATTGTCATTTATTAGTTGATTTTATTTAAATCTCATATTTGTGCCCCTAATAGTCCTTAAAATGTAATAAAAAATAGATGATCAAGCTCTAATTACATTTTAAGAAATAGATAAAATTGTCCTATTAGTCTTAGCCATTCAAAAACATTTTTGCTCTTTGATGAAATCTGATCATACATATGAATTCAAGAGGACAACAATGCTTTGATCCTAAAACTTTAGAAGATTCAATATATACCTTCCTATGACTAGCAAGCTGTGATTCCATCACACTTACAAGAGATGGTGCCGTTTTCTTCAATTAAATCCTTTGATTGTATTGAATAATTTCTAGGTTGTTGTCAGCTCTCTCAGGTAACTCAGACAGGAAACTCTAAATGAACCGATTTAGTTGATGACAACTCTTAGTCATCCATGCAAAGGTGTCTGCTATTCAGAGACTCTGTACAGATCCAACCCAAAATAAACAAACTAACAAAAAAATTGTCCAGTTGCCAATATTCAACCTTCAGACAAATGAACTACTTTATGGTGCACTTAAGAAGCAGGGAAAGAGAAATCAAATAGGTGCGAACCATTCCTGCCCCTACTGGGTGGTTGTTGTTCAAGCTGATTCAGGTCTCCATGAAATGGTTTGAAAGAATCATCCCCACTGTCCAAAATAGAATTATCCTGAAACACAGAATCTAAAGACCAGAAAGAAGAGCATGTCTAAAACAGCCAATAGATGTCAAATTGACTCCACTGCTTAGGGATCAAATGTCAGCATCACTGAGAGAATGGTCACATTATATCCACGGAAAACCTGTGTCAGTTTGAGAGGGAAAACTCTTAGTAGTAATTAGAATTAGACATCATGTGAGCACAGCAAACAAAGTTTGCCAGGGCATTTTTGCTGCAGTTAAATTATGTCAAGCCTCAAAGCCAATCCAGTGATTTAGTGTCTATTATCACAACAAAAAGTTCCATAAGGAAACAATCTGAGGAAAATATATCCAAACCTATGCCTATACCTGTCTAAAATTCAGAACAAGATATCTTTGGATCATAATTCTCTTGCCATAATATTCCCCTCATTATGAGATTGATTTCATCCATAATTCAAAATAAAATTTCTGAGAAGAACTTTCTTCATTTCCTTTTATTTAGAATGATGGGACTAGAGAGTACTTGATGTTCTGTAATTAACTAAAAGAACATCATCTATCATAATTAATCTCTCAACCTAACGATTAATTAATGATTTCACAGATATCTTCACAGCAGGATGGGAAAAGAGTAAAAAGAAAAAAGTGATCTATAAAGCCTTCAGCACTTTTCAACATGATAGTTTCTAATCTACTGAGAGCATCAAGGTTGATAAGAACCTTTTTGTTCTCATAATTCTACTTTTCCAGTTTACATTCCAATCTGAGTCTAATACTTTGATATTAAGTTCTTCTTCCCAACTC
>JAOYMU010000302.1:34735035-34747091 GCA_025802295.1 Psammodynastes pulverulentus | reverse complement strand
TGCTTGCTGCAAGGAGGCAAATTGCTGGGAGGCAGAAGCCGAGGTAAGATTTTTTTTCTTGTTTTCCTCCCCCAAAAGTTAGGTGCAACTTATACTCCGATGCGTCTTATAGACCGAAAAATATGGTAGTTGTCATATATTATGACCCTAGTAGTAAAAAAAAATGGGTTTGTAATGCCTCCTAATATGCTATCAGCACAACTATGTCACATTTTGATGAATGTTGGCAAGAAGCATGCAATAGCTTTTGCCTCATACTTGCTCTCAGTTGCAGAGAAAAAGTATGTACATATAAATAAGGAAATACTTATTTCTGATTTGGGGGGGAATGAAACACTTCAACCCTCATTTTTATGGAAGAGAATTTATTCTTGTCACTGAACTTCAGTTATTGTCAATCTGCAGGCAGCAAAAAAGATTCCACTTGAAACAGCTGCTTATATGCATCTTCCTTGGCAGAAACACTGATACAGAATAGAATCTAAAGACTCACAATCATACAAATGTAGATAAATTATCTCATTGGCTTTAACAGAGTAAGCAATCTGAAACATCCACAGCACATGGAAATTCTTTCCACATGTTTTCCCTCACAGAAATTAAGAATCTCCCTGAGATAATTCTGAGGAAAAACTAGGGACATCTCAAATCTATAAGCAATGCAGAAAGATTGAATGCACAGCAAAAATATCAGCTGATGAAGTTTTACCACTACCATATTGAACTTGCAGTTGATAGCAGTTATATGAGCCACAGTGGCGCAGTGGTTAGAGTGCAGTACTGCAGGCTACTTCTGCTGGCTGCCAGCTGCCTGCAATTGAGCAGTTCGAATCTCAAACCAACTCAAAGTTGATTCAGCCTTCCATCCTTCTGAAGTTGGTAAAATGAGGACCCAGATTGTTGGGGGCAATAGGCTGACTCTGTAAACTGCTTAGAGAGGGCTGTAAAGCACTAGGAAGTGGTATATAAGTTTAAGTGCTATTGCTACTGCTGTTTCCACAATCATCTAAAAATGTTCCGATGTAAATTAAACATTACACCATAAGGGTAACTATATAGGAGATGATTGTGTTAAGAATCAATAGAAGGCATCTATTGTAGCATTGACATTGCCTGAAAAATGAAGATTATGACTTCAGATGTTGAAAAGGAGGATAAAGGAGGGGAGACATGGAAAAAAAGATAATATAAATTGCCAATAGACTGTTTAAGGCTTAAAAATAAGAATCAGTAGCTTACATTCATGAAACACTCAATCAATGTAAATCAAACCATATTGTTTTGACAAACCCTGTGGTAGCAAAATTATGCACCAAGCTAAGTGTGTAAGACGCAATGCCAAATTAAGGTTTTCAAGAGCTTTGCCATGTGCCACAATCACAAAAAGTCATTGTCTCTTATGGTTGTAAACAGCAGCTACAATGAAATGAATATTTTGGAGTATATCTGGACATGCTATGTAATCAATTTTATTTAGTCTCCCCTGGATGTTTATCAATGTCATCACAAAATCTCCACAACCGTAAAGCCTACAAACTTGAAATTTGGCACATATGTTCCTCTTGGCTTCTAGGTGCTCACTAAAAGAAGATTTTTCGAAATGACCATCAGAACATTTAGTATTTCCTATATTATTATTAACACGCTCTGATGCTAAGGAGTTCTACTCCCCTTCCCCACCTGAAAATAAATCTGTTCCAACTGCAGTTGAGCTAAGCCACGCCCAGCCTCCTGGCTGTCTCCTTGCTCACACAGCAAATACTGTTTCATTTTCCAAACAGCCCTACTCCCCCTCCCCACCTGAAAAAAAATATGTCCCAACTGCAGTTGAGCTAAGCCACACCCAGGCTCCTGGCTGTCTCTTTCTCGCTCACACAGCAAATACTGTTTCAGTTTCCAAACAGCCCTCAACTCTCCCACACGCTGACAGGACGCTAGCCGGATGAAGACCGATGGATGTTGGTAGGCAGAGGCAGAATTTTTTCCCCCTTATTTCCCTCCCCCAAAAACTTGCCCCATCACATAGTTTCATAGCAAAAGCATGGACACCCTGCTATAGTCTCTTTTATAAATTAAACATGAAACTCCGTCAACTGAACATTTAAAAATATATCACAAATATGGACCGGCGCTGATGGTTGATACGGGTTGCTGCCAGCATCCTAAGTATCGACCAACTATTTTCTTAAAATGTACGATGTTCCAAGTAGCACAGTCTTTTTTGCAGTTCTGCTGGTGTTATTGCAGGAAGCTGCAATTTCTTGATGTATTTTTGTAGTTAGTTCACTTTATTGTCATTATACCTCGTACAACGAAATTAAATACCTTCTTCTTCAGTGTACATTATGACTATAAAATAAAATACAAATGCAAACAGACATCCTTCACATTCTATTTCCAGACAAGTGCATTTTTGCCCAGATTAAAAGGGCCTAGGCATCTTTTTTTACCAGCCTTTTGAGACAGGCCAGATCAAGAAACAGGCACAGCAGGGATTCATAAATGCTTTTCAGCATGGTAAGGCAGAATAACAGTATCTTGAAAGCCTGCCCTAGTTTCTCTCTGTTCGATCTTATAGTATACAAAATCAAGGTGGGATTGTTCTGAATTTCTTTCTCATTTTTTTCTGCTTTCTCAAAACTGTGTGATCACTTCTTCCTTTAATAGCTTGCTCCTTCCTTCTCTATTCCCAAGGTCAGCTCAACATTCCTATTACAGTTCGTAAATATTTGATGGTTTGTTCCTAGTTCTTCCATCATTTTTTTTTTCTTTACAACTGTAAATCTGATAAAGAGAGGAAAAAATAAAATGGTTTCTTTTTGCCAGGAGACTTTTCTGAAAACCTTAAAAGATAGAAGAGCTACTCACATTAAATTGGCGGGTTTTATTCAACGACTAGTGAAATGATTCTGGAGTCTGAAAGAGTATGTTTGAAAGTTAGAATGACACATTTTGTTCTTCATACTTCCAAGATTGGAAACCACAATATACTAAAAGGTTTTAGCCTTTCTGTATTAAACAATTTTTATTTGATTTCTCTGCTTAGATGGCAAAAAATTATCAATTCTATTTTAAGGATCACAGTTAGCTTGTAATGATACACTAGTGTCGGCTATAGGTAATTCTCAACTTATGATTGCTCATTTAGCAACTGTTTGAAGTTACAAACTTTCTGAAAAAGGGGATTAACTAAAATTATGATATTTGCTTCCCTCTGTCTGGTTACCTGATTGCACTTTGGTTTGGGTCAGGGCTTTTTTTTGGCGCCAAAAGGTGCCGGAACGCGCCCCCCGTCGTCGCGCTAAAAAACCCAGAAGTGATAGCGCGCGATTGGTGGAGACGGAGCACGTGATACGGACTCTGAAAAGGTTCCGGAACGGCATTCCGCCGAGTTCCGGCTCAAAAAAAGCCCTGGTTTGGGTACAATCATGCACTACAATCATGTACTCTTGCTTTACAATGATTTGGCTGAAAACTGGCAATAACTTCCACTTTTTGACAAAACTGTGCCCGTAGCAATCATCACAACATTTGCCTAATGAACACTGCAAAAAATGTAAAATTGAGTTGGTTACATCAGGAGTCCCCAATCCCTGGGCCATGGCCCAATGCTGGCCACAGCCTGTTCTGGGCCACATAAGTAGTGGGCAAGTGTGTGTGCGAGATTGCATTTGTGAAAGCAGCATATGCACGCAAAACCATTCCCTCTCCCTCACGCTGCTGCTTCCACTTGTCCTCCAATCCGGAAACGTTGGAGCCTGCTGGGTTACGTGACCAACCCATTTCATGACCATTATGATTTACATCTCTTAATGGGCAGGCTTCCATTATGGTCATAATTCAAGAAGTAGCTGTATGGAGTGTAACTCTTCCTCCACATGAATAGGAATGGATTGCACAATAGAACATCACCAACGTTATTGCGGTTGCACAGTAGTCCCAATCATCCTGTTTTTCCAGAAAGCAAGGCCAATTTAAGAAATTTAGGACGTAGTAATGAAACAAGCATTTGAAACCATCACCTAAACACCCAGTCCCAGATTAATATCAATGGATTCCTACAAAATGAGATATGTATTCAGAATGGCATATCCAGAAAATAACCCAAGATTATCTAGGAGACTTATATTGGATACACTATACAATAAAATCCTTTCTTAGGAAAATGACCCGCATTGGCCTGGCCTAACACTGAACGACATTGGCAAATGGGTCAAAAACTCCATTATCCCAATCTGCAGTAGCCAGAGGCAGCTGACCTTCCAGGAAATCTCATTGGTTTGAAGTAAATACAAGATGCTGTCTCATGATCAGAATGATAGAGACTGACTGTTGTAGTTTGGTCCATCTTTAACACATGGCTCTCTGTATCCTTAGTATTTCCTTACTGTTCCAGGTCCAGTGCACCTACATACATCATGGCCCCAATTACCCCCTAAACCAGACCTGAAGGAAATCATGTATGCTATTACGCTTCTGGCAAATTTAGTTAATTTCCTAAGAAACATCCAGGCTCCCTGGTACATAATATAACCATTATTGTGCTAAATTACTGAATATTTCTTACAGTGCAATTCTGGAATTAATTAGGAATTTTGCACTTAGAATAATGTTAAGTCGCTCTTAATATGAACAGCTTGACCATAAATTCCATAATTCCTTTCAATAATGCTTTGGAGTGGAGGAAAAACACTCTTCAGCGTGAATGGCTTTTTTTCTTTTCCAGCTCCAGATTTTTATGTAACAGCAACACCTGCTGGAAAAAGTTGGAAAGATAAAAAAAAAACATGGTTGGGAGAAGTCCCGTTTCTGAAGAAAGATGGTAGAGAGAAACCCTCAAATACTGTTAAAGGAGGCAAAAGCCACAGCAGAGCAAGAAGCAAACAAGAAGCTATGATCTTTATTCTGCTCTTTCCCTCAGCAATCCAGCATCTGCAGAAGTCAATAAGGAGGAAGCTGTGGCCCCCTCCAAAGGCACATTGCCAAAGCCTGATAGAATCTAGAATAAAACTCAATTTCTTGTCCCAAAGTGCTTTTTCAGGAGGCAATTGGACTTTGTTTTGTTTTGAAGACGTTTCGCTTCTCATCCAAGAAGCTTCTTCAGCTCTGACAGGAACCACCACAAAGCAAACACTCAGCAGGAATATGGCAGTTGGGTTTCAACTTGTAAAGGTATCAGCCAGATTTGAAACAGGGGCCATCGTCCAGAGATGCTGTTTTTCATTTCTAGGACTTGATGCTAAGGTGCTGGACCATTTTACTGGATCATCATTAGCAAGCATGCAAACAACAAAAAGACAGGAAAAAAATGTGCTCTCACTCCCCTTCCTTTGCTTGTCTCTGCGAAACAGCCACTGTTGTGAAAGTTTACTATTATACCCAGGCAGCAAACTCCAGGCATCCTCCTCTAACCATCAGGTAGACAACCACATTTTTAAAAGGTCTGTAGAGATTCTCGGTCATCCAGGTCATGGTTGTTCCAAAAGTGCTTTTTCAGGAGGCAACTGGACTTTCTTGTTTTTTCTTTCATGATGAGAAGTGAAACATCTTCAAAGAAAAAAAACAAAAAAATCCAGTTGCCTCCTGCAAAAGCACCTTTGGGACACACCACATTTTTAGTCTCCAGAAAGGCCATCAAGATCTGGTTCTTTCCCCAGGTGCTAGCATCCTAGCAAGAAGAGCAAGACGCCAGAGTTTTTGTTCAATTGCCCCTACTCAGCGGCTACCAGATGCGGGCTGTAAAAATTCAGAGGAGTTTTAAACGGTACCAAAGATCTCTTTGTTATCATTTAATGGCCCACCGGATTTTTGCAGGAAACATATCTGCCTCGCTTCCCTAGCGGGACCGTTAAACGAGAAGTGGGATACTGATAAGATCGCAAGCTTCAGAAAAGCTTTCCCTCCAAGCTTCGGGGGGACCGCATAAGAGCAACAAACCAGATGCCCTTCGTCGGGCAAGAAGCCTCGACGTCTGCAATGCGCATGCTCACCCCCCAAAAGGCCCGAAGGTCTGCCTTCACAGCCTCCGTAGCGGCGCCGGAAAAACGGAAGGTGGAGTTTGTTCTTCTGCGGCCTCCGTAGTACGCCAACAGAGATGGCAGAATATTCTTGCGTTAAGAAAACAAAACTGGTTCTTAAGGGGGCGAAATCGAAAAGGTGAGTGTATTATTCCTCAGGTTGGTGGAATGGCGGAAGACATGGTGGGTTTCCCCCCTTTTTTCTCCAGAAAGTGTGATTGATATCTTCACCTGGGAGGAGGTTTGTAGCGCTGGCTCTGAAACGATGACTAAATGCTTCTGAGTGTACACAGATGTCCTTCCCTCGCTTTTGAGAAAAAGGAGGCTCGTTTTCAAGACATTTTAAAATCCAGTGTATTTTTTAATTACAATTTTTTAAACTGTAAAAAAAATGCAATTAGCGCCGCTTTGAAAAAGGGATTTAATTGCACATTTCGTATCCCTCAATTCAGAATAAGTATAGTTTTATTTGATTTGTAGAGCTGCTCCATCTCACACAAGCGACACGCAGAATAACCACCAGAACTACATATAACCCCAGGCGACAGATGATAATAATAATAATAATAATAATAATAATAATAATAATAATAATAATCACAACAACAAACAACAACAACAACAACAACACACAATTCCTTTCCTGCCAAAGATCCTGGGAAAACAGGCCAAGTCTTTAATGCCTTACAAAATGTACAAATGAAATAATGATGCAAATCTCTAGATAGCATTTAGTAATCAGTTTTATCTTTGCCCTGCTTACTTGTAATAACTTGCTGCTCCTGTAAATACATAAGCATCTTACGTCGTTGTGAAATGGAAATGCTCACAGCATGGAATGTTGTCATACATATGTTCATATACATATTCTAAACCACAAAGAATTTTAAAAAAATATTTTTTATTTCTGTGTGTGTCCTTGAGTCAAGACAGCCTGGAAATAACCTCTGCAGTTTTCTTGGCGGTCTTTTTCAGAAGTGATTGCCTCCTTCCTAGGTCTGAAAGAAAGTGACTGTCTGAAGGTCACCCAGTTGGCTTCTAACCTAAGGCAGTACTAGAATTTGCAGTTTTCCAGTTTCTAGCCTGGTGCCTTAACCACTACACCGGACTATTTGTCCTAAATCAGACTTTAGCTCAAAAGAAAGCACAGTACTGCTTAAGTTTTACCATACCTTAAATTCCTATTCCGCCAACTACTTTGTATAATCTCTTGTTAAGTAAAGTATAGTTAATTACATTGGAATTCTTTTTGCTCCTAATTCGTTTTTGGTTATATTTTAGCAGTATTTATAAAAATGGAATTTGCATTATTGATAAACCGAAGCAGCTGTTCGGTGGTGTATTTTTAGGATGGTAACAAGACTTGACTAAGGCTGGAATATAAAGACCTCTGTATAATGGATTGTGTTGCTATTTTATGTATAGATTCAAAAGAAGGATATATTTTAAACTACAGTGAGTTGTAGTTTAAACAAAACATCAATAGAAAGCAGGATAGGTTTATAATAGATAGCCTTTCTCTGTACACGTGAGATTTGGGGGGACACTGATATTTAAGCAAAAGCAGTTCAGAAAGGTTTTGGGAAACTATGCATCCAGATAAGAAATTTAGTTAATTAGTTCTAAATTTCAGCATTTTCTTTGGAAATGTGTTTGCTCTTCTGTTGACTGTTGCTGTCATTTAAGAAAGAAATGTGCAATAGTAAATTGGTTAGAATTATCAACTGAATGCAAATGTCCACTTTTTTTCAGTAAGAAAAAAAATAATGATAAAAAACGTAAAAGAGAAGAGGATGCAGAAGATCGGCTTGATATAGTTGGTAAGTGATTTTTTTCATGGAAAATTAAAAAAAATACTTTACTGGAATTCTTAATTAGGGACCAAAGAAAGATTAATGTTTAAATAAACTTGAAATTCTACCTGATTGAGACATACCTCCCTGTCTTAAACCATTAATATATTGTGCTTTTGTGGTTGACTCTAATAACAGAACATGAGCTTATTATACAACAATATTGATGACTGGAGTCTAAGCATAATGGAAATAGTCACAGAATTGTGTCTATAATTTCCATATTTTATGATAACTTACTGAATATAACATTCGCAGCATTTTATTGTGATTCTCAATACTTCAAGCTGTCTGACTTATGAACTCAGATACATAGTTCAAAGCTAGCAATAGTAAATATGATCATGTTTATTCTTATTAGCTGTTGTAGCAAAAGAAATTCTACATCTAAAGCTAAACGCTTTATTATTAGATTGCAAATGATAAACAAGGATAGATAAAGTGTTCTGTATCTAATGACCTCCCATATATTTGCAGTCTAAATCTGGTATCCCATAAAGAAGTTAATGTGTTTAATGATAATGACAATTTGAAAGGCTGTTCATTAACAGCTGCGATTGGGCATTAAGTTTGATCTTTCTTTAAAATAAATTGTTACAAAGGAAAGCTGTTGCTTGATATTTCCAAAATCTTTCCTTAAGCAATTACAATCCCTTACATTTTAAGAAGTAGGGAGCAGCTCTTTTATACTGTTGTTGTTTTCTCTTATTTTAGAAGGCTGGTGGACGGTAACCAATTTTGGTGAAATCACAGGAACTGTAGCAATAGAGATGGGTCTTGGAACCTATATCAGTGCTCTTGATAATGGCCTTTTTACTCTTGGAGCTCCACATAAAGGTTGGTATCACTTCTATTTATGTCAACAATAATCATTCTGTTTTTCCCAGAGATAGCAAATGTATGATAAATAATCTTACAAACACAGCCAAAGCAGTGTCCAGATTGCTACCTGCATTTAATTATTGGCATGCCAGTTACATCCAAAGAATACAGAACCCAGTACAGATAGACCTTGACATTGCCACAATTGGGGTTGGAATTTCCATCACTAAGCAATGAGGTCATAAAGTGCAATGTTATGTGCCACATTGCTTAGCAACGGCAATCTTGGCAGTCCCTGTTGCCATCTTTAACTAAATTCCATTAGTCAAAATACATCCTGATCTAAGTCATTTGTGGTTTGGTTTCTCCTAACCCTGAGCCATTGTTCTTCCAAGGTAAGGAAATGCCTTCCTGTCAATTCCCTGCAACTGCCAACCCTCCCACCCCCCATCTCTTCCCTTTTGGCCACCCCACATCCTGCCTTTTTAGGTAGATGCCAAATTTGTGTTTAATTTTATATCTCTCATGATGCAAAACCAGTCCTACTTTTTATAAATTATAGAGAGGTATAGGTAGTGAAAATATCAGAAAAAAAATAAACTTTGAATTTCCTAATGTCTTTAGTGCAATCTCTGAGTCTTTTGTATCAGTCATTATTAAAATAATTCTCCAACTCTCAACAACTATTAAACAATTTAAAACCAAAGTTCTAGATTGTAGCTACATGGTGCACAGTTATACATTTATTAGGAATTTAAAAGCAATTCAGTCACAGTTCTTGAAAATCCTACCACAAGTTCCTTATTGATTCAACTTCCAATTCTCTAACAATACTGGAATTAGGCTGCATTTCCCTTGGAGACTGATTAACTTTGCTGTCTTTGGTTCTGGCTGAAGCAAGTCTATTGGGAAACTTCCGTAGTCCACTTCATCTTATTAGGTTCACTTCCACCCAAGAGAACAAATTATTGATGATTTGGCATACCAATCTCACTTTGACAGCACTACCTGCTTTGGCACTTAATAAAGCCCTGGCTGAACTGAAGAGAAGATTTGAGAATCCAGAGATCCAAAATGACAGAGCCCATATCATGTCTCACCCCCTTTATAGCATAATTGCTTTTTCTCCCTGGACTGTCCCTTCATACTTCTTTAACATGTTACGTGGTCTACATAGAAGGCTATTCTGGCACAGATTGAGATGTTACCTATTAGGGCAACGATTGGTAGATATATAAGTCTCTTATTTGAAAGCCAGACTTGTTTCCTTTCAGACTTGGAGGTAGAATTTGTTTAATGTGAACTGTCATCTAAAATATATCATATGCCTGTTGAACACTGAATTGTGATCGTATTTTATATTTCCGATTATTAACAGTTCTAATTGCCATTGCATCCAGAAAGCCATTCCCCTTTTCCTGGGTGGTCACTCTTCAGGAATCTAAGATGTTTGACAAATTTTTATCAGTAGTTACAAACCATCTGTTCCTTCCTAATTTTATTTATTTAGAATGTTTATCCCACCTTTATTATTGTAAATCTCAAGATGGTGAACATACCTAATATTCTTCCTATTTTCCCCACAGCCACAACTTGTGAGGTGGATTGGGCTAAAAGAGAGTTACTGGCCCAAAGTCACCTAGCTGGCTTTCATGCCTAAGGTAGGACTGGAACTCACAGGTTTCCTGGTTTCTGTCCTGGTGCTTTAACCACAATACCACTGGCTCTCTATAAATAACTCAGTATGACAAATATGCCTCATACTTTTTCCTTATCCTGTTTTCCCCACAACCCCAAACTCTCCTAGTTTCTAGCTTGGTGCTTTAACTAGATCAGACTGAATTCCCCAGTTTGCAAATTGGTAACCATTGACTGTTTTAGATTTTTTTGTTTTTAAATTCCTTTTAAAAATTGCTAGTTGTATTGCTAGTCATTTTCTTGTTTTCAGTCTTAGATGGTAAATAAATTTTGATTGAATTCTACAACTATAATAAACATATCTATTTTAAAAAAAAAATAATAGATGAAGGACCTAGTCCTCCTGAACAATTCACTGCAGTCAAGCTGTCAGATACAAGGTAATTTTTTTCTTGGACTTTGAATTAATATAAGATTATCAAATTTAGATTGTATTATCTCTCCCTAGATGGCTTTTGTAATTATAATTTAGAAATAATATTTCCCTTTAAGAAATTGATATGTATCAATTTTATGTATTTACACAAGAGTTACAGAATCAGTGCATGTATGCATTGAAAAAATACATGAAGGAGATCTTATAGGTTAGGTTCACTGCTGACACATTTCGATTGTGCAGCTTCTGCAGATGTAGGATGTATATATAGGGGTCCCACACATGAAAGGGAAAAAAGATATGAAGTAAAGCACCTTCAGACTAATCCATATCTTGCAATGGGTGGTTTAATATGTCTTCAGGGGAAGGTTAGCCTCCTCTTCTAGCCACATTCCCATATGGTCATGTTCTATATGAAGAAAACAATGACACTTTTTCTCATACAGCTTGCATAAAATGAATATACTTGCATTATTGTCTTACCTTGTATATTCTGCTTCTGCTAGAAATAGGAAACTTGGTTTAAGAACTTAGAAAAGTAAATCTAAAAGTAAATCATGGTCTTAGATTGACCATTCTAAGTTCTTTAAACCCAGATGGGATTTGAGAAAACCCAGACTGAAATCCCTATTTAATCATAGTATCTTTTTGCTGTCATATCTTCCTAGCGGAAACTACTTCACTAAGTATTTTTCATGTTGAAAAGAAACAAATGCTATTCATTTAAACTCCCAAAGAAAATCAGGGTATAGACAGTATTGTTAACAGTAACAGCAATAATTATATAATGCTGCTTATTAATTGAATTCACCCATTGTGCTATTTATGGCTTATTTTAATGCCTGGTTCACCGAACTATACATTACTTAACTTTAAGCCATTACTTATAAACCACACTAAAAGATTCACACATCATGTTAGACCAAAGTCAAGCAAATAGCATTGTAGCTAAATGTGGTATATGAACTGCACCATTTCTACTTAAGTCCAATCTGAATTTTATAAGTACTTCCACATCCACAAGGGCCATTTTTTTCAAAATATATACTGTGATTATGAACAAATTAAATTTTTCCCAATATGACAACTCAGATCCTAAGAATAAATTTGAAACTCCAGACATTCTAATTTTGAATTATATTGTTAGTAAAAGGTTTTGATATGATTTTATATTTGTTCTTTTGGCCTATGACCGTCATACTTAATACACTGTTCAAAAAAATAAAGGGAACACAAAAATAAGACATCCTAGATCTGAATGAATGAAATATTCTTAATAAATACTTTGTT
>JAOYMU010000302.1:34617621-34630761 GCA_025802295.1 Psammodynastes pulverulentus | reverse complement strand
CCTCCTTGCAGCAAACAGCAAACAGCCTGGTCAGCTTCAGCACAGCCTGATTAGCACAAGCAGCTGATTGTCAGTTGAATCTGTCTCCCAACGATCAGCTGTTTCGGGCTGCAGGGATCGCCATCGTCTATTGCTGCCTCCGCGCACCCCATTTTGGGCTTCTGCATCCCATTTTCAGCCTCCGCATGCCATTTTTGGCCTCCACGCACCACATTTTCAGCCCATTCCAGGCGGAGGGGGTTGGAACGGGCCAAAAATGGGCCACGCGGAGGCTGAAAATGGGGCGCTTGGAGGAGGCAATAGGTGAGGGCGATCCCTACAGCCTGAAACAGCTGATCGTCGGGAGGCCGATCCAACCGACAATGAGCTGTTTGTACTAATCAGGCTGTGCTGAAGCTGACCAGGCTGTTTGCTGCAAGGAGGCAAATTGCTGGGGGGCAGAGGCTGAAGAATGGGGGGCAGCGGGCTTTGGCAACATTTGCTGTATGAGACACAGAGACATTTCCACCCACTTGGGGGGGGGAGTGTGTCTTATACACTGAAAAATATGGTACTTTTTTAATCAATTGCAGTCAGATGGATTTTTCCAGCTAAAATCATGCAAAAATCCCTTCCATGCTGGGACACAGCTAGGAAAAAGTATATCTCATTTTGTAAAACTGAAATATATATTTATCTTTCAACCTTTTATACATTTCTATCCAACTTTTTATTTCCCCCCCAAATTTAAAGCTTCAATGTTATGAAAAATACAGCTATGTCTTGTTTTGTCAGAAAAATGTGAAAACATGTCACGTTATATACTGCTTTTCATCAGCAAACTACTCATATCATTTGTACACTCACTCAAAAGTTTACCTGAGAATCATGAAGCTGGTTATGAAAACGCTGAATTAAATCATTTAATTCTTCATTCAGCTCAGATGTTAGACTCACTCCAGAAACGCTACCTGTTGTTTCTGTTACAACTAAAAGAAGGAGAAAAAGAGAACAGTCCTACTCAAGATATCAAATTACAAATTACACCATATTGATTAAAAAACTGAAATTCAATCACATCAAGAATATTTATAAATATTCTTTTTCATTGGAAATATGAAAAGCATTGAGCTGTTAATTATATACATATTATTGGTATTAAGAGCTTGTACATAATGCAGTACAATACATTCATTATCGTTTACTTTCTAAATATGTACTGCTTTTCATCTCATGGATACTTAACTAGACATTTTTTTTATTTTAATATACATATACTTCCAGCATTGAACTGAAAGCCAAGCTAAATGCAGCATCAGCATCTTTTCATTTTTTAAAAACGTTTCAGGTATATTTCTCATCAATGCTGCTAAAAATTCATCTAAATTCTAATTTAAATTCTCAATGAACATATTTTTCAAGTGCCTGAGTAATGTGGCTCATAAAACTTTAGTTCGTGTAGAAGTGCTTTTTTAAAATATATTAAAGTTCAACCTACCAGAATCATCCATGACAGCAATAGCTTGTTCTGCTTTATGATGAAGAGCAAGCAAGGCAGCTTGCCTCCCCTTCAGAGCCTTTAACTGTTCCTGCTGTTGTAGCATCCTTTTCAGTAAGTCATGTTGCTTCTTTAGGTTTGCAAGTTCTTCTGTAGCTTCTTGCTGAGGATCTCTAGCCTGAAAAATAATCATCATTTGTACTGGACCAGAAATAATTTCATTACTTTTTACAATTACAATTTGCAAAATACTTCTGTGAGAAAGGAATTAAAACTTAATCTAACATTAAGCATAATATTGTACTCAAATGATGAGTCACTTTTTTAATAACAATGAAGAATATTGACACTGCCTATTATTTCAAGTAAACAGCAAAAAATTATGCTTAGC
This sequence comes from Psammodynastes pulverulentus, assembly GCA_025802295.1. Taxonomy (NCBI): domain Eukaryota; kingdom Metazoa; phylum Chordata; class Lepidosauria; order Squamata; family Psammodynastidae; genus Psammodynastes; species Psammodynastes pulverulentus. Next base: position 34,628,893 of record JAOYMU010000302.1, on the reverse strand, counting down.
AGACTAACTCTCTATTAAATGTGCATAACTATCACACTGATCATTTTTCCCCTAAAAGTTTGGGTTGAGAATGGATTGAGAATAATTTAAGGTACAATATTTTAGAGCCAGTCAGTAACAGAAGGAAAATCAACAGAACATCTGAAACATTATTTCAATGGAAGGAAATGTTAGAGTAAAAGTGGGGAAAAAACCCCAACGAAAGTAAAGGACAAAACGCAAGTTCTATTCAGTTCAAATTCCTTCTTGAAATTATCCGAGCCAAAAAGAAAGTACAACTCTTTTAATATCTAATGTCTAATTTAATGCTTGAGGGCACTTTTTAAGATGGAAGAGGGAAAGAGAAGATTTTTTTTTTTAAAGAAAGGGATGGGATTAATCTGACCAAATAGAAACAGATCCAAGTCATGCAGCAAATAATTTCTCAAGCTTTTAACAGCTGCACAGGTAATTCTTGATTTATGATAGTTCATTTAGAGACCATTTGAAGTTACAATAGCACTGAAAAAAACAACTTATGACCATTTTTCACACTTACGACCATTATACTATCCCCATGATCATCTGATCAAAATTCAGATGCTTGGCAACTGATTCATGTTCATAATGATTGCAGTGTCCTGAGGTCATGTAATCAATCACCTTTTGACAAGCAAAGTCAATCAGGAAGCCAGTCACTTAGCATCCATGTTACTAACTTAACAACTGCAGTGATTCATTTAACAACTGTGGCAAGAAAGATTGTAAAATGGGGCAAAATTCACTTAATAAATGTCTTACTTAGCCAACAGAGATTTTGTGCTCAATTGTGATCATAAGTCAAGGACTACCTGTATAGACATATGGAAGACAAAGACACCATATTGATAAAAACAATTCCCCCATTTCTGCCTAGAGAAGTACCCAATTCATAAAGTGGGAATCTCTGCTAGAATTTATTCATTTTTTTAAAAGCTGGTCAGAATCCAAATCCCATTAAAAATGCTATTTTAGGAAACAATAGGCAATTTTTACAGTAATTATCTGATAAATAACTTAGAATTTTGAGAGAAAAGTCCAAGAGATACTGTAGTCAATTATGCCAATGCAAATCAATGAACTTGAAGATTAATAGCATCATAGAAAAGATTCCATATGGAAGCCCTCAACTTTTTTGTCTTTTAAAGAATAATACCTTCTTGAATAAACAGTACATTCCTGGAATAAATAATAATTAGGAAACACTATAAAATGTATTAATTCAAATATTAATTCTAACAGACATTACCAAAAAGAATGAAGAAATCATTGAAATCATAAATACTGATTGGATTTTAAAGAAAAAGGGAAGGCTTAAAAGATAAAGACCTTTTACTGAAAGATTCCCATGGCAATATTTAGTAGTACCTTTGAGAGCAATCCAGGTTCTTGGCTATTTATCCTACTAGACCAGATTTCCCTGCCATTCAGGGCAGTTGTCTCTCTTTTCCCTTTTGGAGCTGCTGTAACATCCATGTCTGAAACCTGTCCTTGAGTAGCTGAATTCCCTAGTTTGTCCTCAATGCAGGGCCGAGTTTTCAGACTAAAAGATACCTCCTTTATCAAATAATTTAGCAAGTCAGACTGTGAGCATATATTTCGGTGAAGCATAATTTTTCAAGTTATGGCCTATTGATTTGTCAATACAATATGTCTGTACTTAGTTCATTGCAATTTTATTTGTCTCAACATATCAATCACTACGATCCAGAGGACATACAGGAATTTCATTCTCCTTTAGGTAGTTTTTTCCATTAAATATTTCAATTACCATTTAAATTTCAAAAGGTAAGAAAAAAAACAGTTCAAAAGTATGGAGGCAATTATTCTAATCAGGAAAACACTGTTGCCTCATGGATGGCATACACACATTTCTATGGATTATGACTAGTATAAATTCAATAATTATTTCAACAGGACATAGGTCAAGCCTTGAAATCCACTATGTAATATTAAGCCTACAACATACATTATTAATGGACAAAGGTTCTCAAATTCGGAATTCAATTTGAGACAACCCATATCAAGCACACAACAGTTATTAAAGGGGTTGCTCCAAATTCATCAGGCATGTTTTGATATTAACAAAAGTGTTTTTTGAGGTTGAGAAACATTTCAAACATTTTGGTAAATTCAGAATGGCCCTACATATTTCCAGTGAGGCTTTGTTTTGCTTTGAGCTTGAAATGTGTTACACACCATTATAATCTCACATGCATAAGTGAAGTTCTCATATATGCTGCAGAGGATTATTATTCATGGAAGAGAATGATAGATTAGTGTTTTGTTAAATTCATCAAGTTCAAGCGTCTACATTTTTTTTAACATTAATACTAATCACTTTTTAAACTTTCAAGATTATTACACAGTTAGGTTTGTTCCTGCAGTAATACTCCCATTTTTTTTTTTAATGAACCTTTTGGCAAGTTTTTCAAAGGAATATGCTAACACAAGCCAGTTATTCTCATCATTTATAAAGAAGAATTGTTGCTTCTGAGTAAAAAGGTAAACTTGTTACACTCATCCATGTCCTAAATCACAGGTGTCAAACTCAAGACCCGCGAGCCAAATGTGGCCCGCCACGTCACTTTATGTGGCCCGTGAGAGCTGCAAAGTTCCAATTGTCTTTAGGACATTTGGTTACATTTATATTATCTTACAGTTACATGTGGCCCTTTGAAGGCAACCATTACACTGATGTGACCCTTGGTAAAAATGAGTTTGACACCTCTGTCCTAAATGAATATTTTGGTTTGCCCAAAATATTTGGTTTGCCCAAAATTCTCAATCAGAATTTTTCTGATTGAGGGCTGGCTTCAATCAAATATCAAATACAAAGTAATTTCTCAGAATTCCACAAAGCCAATTATAAACCTATCAACATATTTGGAAAAAGTGAGGTAGGACAGTTCCTTCTAAAGTAATAAAATTCAGTAGTAATGTGTTTTATTACAGATTTTAGAATACTTAGCATTGTAAATAATGAAAAATAGGTGTTTTAAATAAATTCTAATCTTAAATTATCTCAAAAATTGTCTTCACTTGTAGCACCTTAATTACTAAAAAGTAGCTTACCGTTGTATCTGAAACTTCAGACTGCACATCTAAGTTTAGTGATGTGCTCTCAGCTACAGAACCAGATCCCACAGCTGAATCTATAGTCCGACCATCCTCCTCATTTTCTCTAGCCTGAAATATTTTTGTGGTATAAATAAAAAACTAATAAATGAAATAATAAAATGAATGTTATGGAGATAGTACTATATAACAAACTCAGCCCCCATTTGATTTTATGATTTTTCTCACTGAATTTCAATTGTCTTTCAAACTTACTAGCATTTTCTGCAAAAATTTCAGATAAGATTTCTCTTGTTCTTTCAGATGATTTATGAGATGTGATAAGCGTTCAACATTAGCAGATCTCTCATTTTTCTCAACTAGGTCTTCTCTCATGGAACTAGCTTTCGCAATGTAGTCACGAATTTGAACTAATCGGCTCACAATCTGAAAAAGTCACAAAATAATAAATTGGGTTCACCTGATGTACTGAATCTAAAGCACTATCATAAAACAAATACATTTCAAGACTTGTCACCTATTAATATGGGACAAACTATCATATCAAAATACAAAGCTAATTAGCATGGCAGTGGAATCCTTTGCATGGATTTATGATTACTTATAAATTACACATATTTACAGAAGTTTTTAAACAGGAGGTTAGAACTCTCAAAGGAATTATGAACCACTTACAAGAGGTTACATTTTAAAATGTTCTGCAGGAATGGTTGTTCAGATTAATTTCTGACCAATACTATTTACAAACTGATTCTATATCACCCTCTTATGTCTTTCTATGTTCTTATAAAATATTCTGAATTTAAGGTTTTTCTTCATGTATCTAGTTTTGTAAAATCTGAAATCTTTTAAAATTAATCACTAGATCAAAAATGTCTATATTTTTTTTAATTTGCTTTAAAATATAAGCTATTTCATGCACTGGGCTTTTGAGCATTGTCACGGACAAAAGTTTCATTTCTGGAGTATCTGCCGAAGTTACTACATTGGTGGAGCTCAGAACTTGTGTTTAGCTTAAATCTCTGAGCATTCAAAATGGGAAAGGTTTGATGTAAGAAAAAGTCTACCAATCTGCTGATACTTTATAATAAAATGAAGGCCAAATTATGTGCAATAAAATATAAAAATATTTTAATTCACAAGTTTTTGCTATTCTAAAAAAAATCTTGGTATGTTATTTGTGCAATACTATTTATTGAGAATATAAGTCAAGGAAACTAAATGATACCTAGAAGCAAGTCATGCCAAAAGTTCTTTGTTTTGATACAAAAAAATAATATTAATGTTTATTTCTTGCCCAACCCTAATCTCAACAACCCCCCCCTCCAGTAATTTTATTTCCTGTGTAAGGGGGAGTATTACACAAACCCTTTTATCATTTTAGGGGGCAGTGATAAAGTTTGAGAACTCGAAATAATGAATTAACTACCCACCAGCACTTATTACAAGATGGTTATATAAGGTTTTTAATGCATTTTTAAAGCAGTTAGAAAATCACATGTAGTAGTGCATAACAAAAATATATTTTAGTTCTTAGTATCACTTTAAAGTTGAAGTTTTCAACCTTAAAATTTTGTAGAAAACATCAGCAAAGAATGCACAAAAGCATAACTCTTTAAGATGAAGCCCCAGGTGGGGAGGACCAGTGTCACAATGCAAGCTAACTCTGCCTACAGTCTGGAGTTCAATCCTGACAAGATCAAGATTGACTCAGCCTTCCATCCTTCTGAGGCTGGTAAAATGAGGATCCAGATTGTTGCAATATGCTGACATTGTAAACCACCAAAGAGTGCTATAAAGCATTATGGGACAATATATAAGTGCTATTGCTATGAAGTACAAACAGCACCTGGCTACTGTCCACCGCAGGTTCACCTCTACCATCTTCTTCAATTGAGACTGGACAATTCTGTAACAAATCTTTATTCAAAGCAGCGGTAAATAAGTCTTTATATTTTGAAGATGCACCAGTTTCTTGTATTTGAGAAGTCATTGCAGCATCTTTGCCCTTATTAGTATTAATCTGTAGTGATAGGAAGTTGAATGGTTTTCTGTTTTCATTAAGCTGGCGTTTGTTGTTAGCAGCTGTTGCTCTGCCTTGAGAATCACTTCCAATACTTCTCTAGGTAAGAGTGAAACACCAACAAATTATTCACGTTTCCAATAATCATGTACTACTTACATGTAATCTTATGGGGTATTATCTATGCTCTGAATAAGCAAACATTATTTTCTATATCACGTCTTCAAAATCAATACAGTCTGTAACACTGATACTATATATTACAACAATTCAGTTTAAATTGTAGCATGCATCCATCCTTTTTTCCCCACCATCTCTTTGTTTCTATCATCACTCTAATTTTTATTTCTCTCCCACTAAATTAACTATCAAAAGAAAGGGTGCCAGAGGGCAAAACTGAGAGGCTCATTAACTGTTGGTTTTGTAGTGAAGCACTATAGAAACAGAACCCTAGCAAGAATTTAGTCTGTAAAAGAATACAAAACAAGTCAGGTTAGAATACATATTGATATTACACAACTCGAATAGTTGTAAAGTATCAAGCAGAAACATCAACAGGGATATTTTATTTGTAGAAGTAAAAACGTTATGATTTAGTAACAATAACTTTAATCTAAAGATGTATGTTCTTGTTGCCCAGAGCTACCAAAACTAGGCAACTGGTTCTGTAACTATTTTTCCCAAAAAGAATGGACAGCAAGTATTTGGACAGACGCTAGCGTTCACAGACTGAAACAAAGCATCAAAAAGCAAAGCACATCTGACAGTTGCTAACTTTTACATTTCTTTCTTTGATCCTTCGACAACAAGATCTTAATGAAACATAATAATCGTATGTTATGCCCAAGATTATTCTTGGGCAGAACAATAATCAGAACTTGAAAGTGGTATGATTCAAGAATAACTATAACGATAACAAAACTATGTATCACCAGATACATAGGATGATCCCTAACAAAGAAACAGGACTGTACCTGTTTAGTATTTGAATGGGACACCACCAGAAAGTCCCAGACATGTAGACTTAACTGACAACTCAAAAAAACCCCCCAAAACCTGGAAAACAATAATGTCAAGCCATTTCCACAAGGTCCCAAAAACTTCATGGACATGTTTATTGATGTATCTTTAACTTAGTTTCAATTTTATTTAACAGCCTTACATTTTGAAACAAGAAAAAAAAGCTTCTTTCTTTTCTTTTCATAGGAAGAAAAATAATTAGATATCTGCATTCTAACTTAAGTAGAATGATGAATAAATTAAGTCACTTGAAGGCAATTCGTGTTTTCGTTACCACAGTATAAGCAGCTGTATTAAAGGCAGCAATACCAGGAAAAATATTTAATGTGACTCCTGACAAAATTCCTTCTCTTACAATTCCACACCGAAATAGTGATTTTACATAGAAATCCAGACAATTTGTCCTTTCTTACAAATAACACAACTCTAATTATGCCTAATCAACATAACTTGCACTGTAAAAATAGGTGGCATAAACGTGTCTTGAAGTGAATCATCTCAGGTTTCCATGGGCATACTATACTTTCCTCAGTACAGAATTCTGTTTACAACTTTTCTTACCTTGCCTCAACATTAAACTATAGGTGCAATGAATAAGATTACTCCATTTTTTTCTTAAATATTCAACTATGTATATATAAATTTTGTTTAGTAAAGGTAGAACACAAACCTGATCTAAATCACTGAAATTTATTCTTTGTTTAAGCTTTTCCAGTTCCGTCTGTTCTGGGACAGACATTTGGGTTATATATCTAGTACGAGGGAAAGTATGAGGAGTCTTTGACTTCCTTCGTCCAACTTCTAGGGTAGATTCTGGAGAAATATCATTGGTAAATCTTGTTTCACTTTCAGCAGAGACTTTTTTTTGGTTTTTTTCTGAAGATCTATTTGGCCTCTTTGGCTGACTTCCCCAACTCTAAAATAAAATACACACAGCACAAAATCACAAGGGAAAGGTTTAAAATTAAAGATACTGATTTTTAAAATGGCAAAGAGAAAAAAATCCTACCAGAAGTATTTTAATTAAAATGTACTTCCTGTTGAAGGTAATATGTTACAATCTACATATTTTCTCAATTCTGTAAAATTGATTTCAAGCTTATACTTTCAACATTTCTTATATTGTTGCTTTTCTTCTAATAGCACATTACGTCTTCAATTATTAAACTTTGTAACTTTATAAATTTCATAATTCATTTCAAGAAGTTTATAAGAATCTTAATGCATAACCCCCATTTCATATGAATATACGGAAGAAACTAGCAATACCGTATTGTTCAATCGATCATCAAGGCTTTCATGGCTCCAGCTTGGTAAGTCATGGTCATCTATTCCTTCTTCAAAAGGACTTCCTCCTGTAGCCATTGTGGTGATGATCAGCTATTTAAAAATTAAATAGCTGCAGGATAGAAATATATTTTAGCATGCTTTTAATTTATACATAATTAAGATATTGCATAAATTCAAATGTAATGAGAATATACTGAACAAGATCAGTCACAATTATAATTTCTATCATATTTGAATTGGTCAGTTCTTATCACATTGAAGATCTACCCACTAGTGCATCAATTAATGAATCTTTTTAATAATATATTTAAAAGCCTTTTACAGTCTTTATTTTAACTATTTTTATAGCATATATTGTTTCTAAATCAAATCTGACACAATTTTTCTAAAACAGTTTAACTCAAAGGAATTTCCAGAACTAAGCTCCATTTTACTGTAAGTACAAGAATGCTGTAATACAGTGGAGTTCATACAGTAAAACATATCTTCTATGCAGCACTATCCTATTTTTGTATTCCAGTATTTTTAAAATTTTATTCAAAGATAAAAATGTTAAGATGCAACGTAATCACTTAAGAGATGTCTACAGTACTAAATCCTATAAATGCAGTAAATCCTGTATTAAATTAAAAGATGGAACAAATACAGGTAGTCCTCAACTTACGACAATTGAACCCAAAATTTCTGTAGTTAAGTAAGACATTTGTTAAGTGAGTTTTGCTCCATTTTACAACATTTCTTGCTATAGTTAAAAAGAATCACTGCAGTTGATAAGTTACTAACACAGTTGTTAGGTGAATCTGGCTTCTCCATTGATTTTGCTTGTCAAAAGCTTGCAAAATGTGATCACAAGACCTTGGGACATAGCAATGGTTATAAAAACGAGTCAGTTGCTAAGCATCTGAATTTTGATTACATGATCATAGGGAAGTTACAAAGGTCGTAAATGTCAATAATAGTCATGTCACTTTTTCAGTGCCGTTGTAACTTTGAACGGTTACTAAATGAACTGTTGTAAGTCAAGGACTACTTGTACTAATGTCTGCACAGACCCATCATTTTTATTAAACAGAACAAGAAACCTCCTATCCCCAATGGAAATGCATACAGAACATTCAACTGTTACAAATGTAAAAATAATACAACAAATATCTTCCAAATTTGTTTGTTTCTTTGTCACATGACAGCACCATGACTTTGAAGCAGTACGTACAATGCAATCTATTCATAAGTCCGAAGTTTAACAACTTACTCTAATGTAAGATTATAAATTCTACAGCCTTATGTTTTCTACAAGATATGTTAAAAATATTATACATATATAACCCTCTTCAATGTCAGGATCAAAAAATGACAACTGAAGGATAAAATAGTGTAGACCTTCCACATATTATGTAAATAATCCATATTATGAGAAAATAGCCATGTTTTTTTAATACGAATTTTTTTTACGAAAATAGAAATTGTTTCTTCTTCGCCCCACTTTTTATTCAGAGGAAGGAAGAAGTGTTCAATTTTGGTTTCTTTTAAACAACTATGTTTTGGGTATTGATCTTCTTTCTGAAGTGAGAGCTTTGCACTGAATGTTGTTGTTGGAATATTTAACAGTGCATGTACTATGCCGTGTAGTGTGTGTGTGTGTGTGTGTGTGTGTGTGTTTTCGTACTCGGTTGAACAATATTCACTCAGAAGTGGGGAGCATCCAAATGCAATTATTTGGAAATAAGCCAATTCCTACAATCAATTTATGATCCCAAAGTTTGGTCTATCATGAATGCCCCTTCCATAAGAAATTCTTTTCCATGTATTTATACCCTATAATAGTAATGGAAACAAACACTAGGTTCTGATCCCCTCATCAACTATATACGGGTAATCTGAGAAAAGAAAAACATGTTGTTCAATTGTCAGGGATAGTTTGACATGCTTAGATGTTTTATACATAACTACATATCAATCCAATTTACAGTTCTTGCCCCTAAAACAAGAGCCTTTTTTACATTTATTTATTGTTAAATCAGAGCACCTTGGTTTCATTAACCTTCTTTTCTAAATTTCTACAGTATTTATAGTGTTGCTGTAGATCCAAGCAACAAGATCACTGGAGTTACAAATACAAAAAGTTTCCAAGTGTATATTGAAAATAGTTCAGTATAAAAGACCTAGCTATATTGCAATTTTTAAATCATTCTCACTGTAAAATAGCAAATATAAACAACCTCAGATTTAACTAATTTGGCCTGTGCTTCTAATTAAAATTACATAAAATTCTTGCATACATAAGATACTGTTCCATGATTCCATTTCTTATTTTTAGGAATAAAATGGTCCTTACAATTGGGAATTTCTGAGACTGAGTTACCAGTTTATAACTATAGCCACTGTATTAGTTTTCTCTGTTAGAATAAAAAAAAACCTTGTGTATATGCAACTATATTATATTACCAATATAACATTTTTAGGCTGAATTTGCAAAATATACCAAGGCACAAAATACGTAACCAGAGTTTCTATAAACCCCTGCAATTTGTTTGGTTCATGGTTCACTGTTTTTTGCATATGCAGAAAATTGGATTAATTCAGTGAATCATGGTTCAATTACCAAGGACTAGGAAACTATGTAAGCTAAAAATGAAAAGAACTGCATTTTTATATATGAGTGATAACAAAAATTTGATAGATAAGTCAGCTGGCCCTGACAACTCAAAACAGATTTTTCACCTGAATTCATAGTTTTAGTGAATAATGAAAATGTCAAAAAGTTATAAAGCAATAAATTTAGGACACAAAGCATCTAAAAGATAGAAACTTAGTTCTTATCTTGTTTTTGTAGAAATTATTAAAAAAAAATAGGTCTGCACAATGGCCTGTGAAACAAACCCTTCCTCCCCTGCCCCCACTGGGTTTGTGACCAAGTTAAAGTTGGTTTTGCTTATATGCCCTTTTATGTTATTCTTCTGTACCTCAATTACATTTTAAGAAAGCCACCCAGTAGGGAGAAATTGAATTTTATGAACTACCTTTCAACAATCCAACAGACTTCTAGCCATGGCTGACACTCATCTCCTGTTAAGATGCTTAATAATTCTAAGTATCTTTTGAGCAACTGCCTTGTTGCATGAAATGTTTCATATATTTATATCTACAAGTCAATACCAGTATATAAATCGTATTGCTATCGATTGGAAGGGGGGGGGGGGGGGTCAGGCGACCATGACAAATTTATTACAGATACATTACAAATAAAAATAGTAATGAATCCTACAGGGTTAACCCATCCTATACTAGTACCCGTCTGCTACGAAGGCAAACCATTCTCGGAGCGGGGTGGAAGCGGGTTAATCTAGCCTACCTATTTGGGACGCAGCTGTCCCGATCCTGGTGACCAGCCGTACCCGAAGCGCTTCAACGTATTTTTGAAAAGCTCCGCAGCTTCCTCTTTCCTGGCAGCCAAGGTGCTACTCTACTCCCGCTGAAGGGAATGAAAAGGAGCAGAGGGTGAAAAGACGGTTACGGGGCGGAGTCCCAGGGCCCGCTTTTTCTCTCAAATAGGCGGCAATGTCGAAGTCGCGAGAGAAAGCAGACGGACCGAAGCAGATGGCTCGGCGCCAGATTGCTGACTAGGGAAGCGAACTCGCCGTCCCCCTAGCAACAAGGAACCACTACCTTTCTTCCACCCACTCAAGGTAGAGGGGAGAAGCCTGACCAGAGCGCGCGCTGCGAGGGAGGGGGCGGGGAGAAGGGCACGCCCCCTCCCCGTCCTTCCACGGAAGGAGTCGAGGAGCGGGAACACCCCGAGGCCCACAGACACCCCCCCCCCGCAACTGCTTCCACTCCGAGGTT
>JAOYMU010000302.1:34560960-34572325 GCA_025802295.1 Psammodynastes pulverulentus | reverse complement strand
TCCACAAACTTATTTCAATGGATTGTTTTGTGAAAAAATAGGAAGCTTCTTCCTTGGACTCCTGTATAAAAGATGATATGAAAACCTCTCCCACTCCCGCAACTTAAATCAGCTTTGATTGCGATAGGGATACATTTTAGAAAAATTCCACCCATTATAAGTCAGCCAACAGCTCAAATTCATACTACTGGTTTTGGCTGCAGTAATACAGTTTGGAAATTTTAGACTTTGGATTTAATGGTTGCAAGCAAATATCTTTAATCCTTTGTTTTGTAAGGTATTTCTGCTGCAGAAATGGCATCCCAATTCCACATACAGTATTTTTCTATGAGATGTGGAGAGGCTGCTATGGCTCTTCAGTTTTAGCCACAGCACCGTTTTAGATTCTATTTAATGAAACAGTTAATGCTTAGGTCATCTTTTGTAGCTTCTGACTGGTATCATTTTCAAAAATGTTTATGTTTAGCTCTACTGAATAAAAATATTTTTAGCACAGAAGGCCTTTTCCTGAAGCTCCTCCTGTTTCTCTCTGAATCCAACAGAACATAAATATGCTGTTGTTTTTAAAAAGACGGTTGTAAATTTTCCCATGGTCTCAAGTTACTGTTTCCAGGATGAGTCCACTTATGGATTGATTATGAAGTTTCCTCGCCCTGCTGATTAAAGTTGGGATTCCAGGTTATTTGCTGACCCTTATTTCCTATGTAGACAATAGTATTTCAATTTCAATTTAGATGGGTAGCTATGAAATTGAATAAAATAAATTTCCAGAGCTGTTTCCCATTTTTCATCTGACCATGAGGATTGTATAATGAATGTGGGATATTCCCTTGTCTATGAAGAACAGGCTGACATTTCCATCTTTGAGTGACTTGAATATCCTTGCTTGAAATATTCCAATTGGCACACTGCAGTTTTATTAAAGAGGGAATATCTGAGCACATTTTTCCTGGTCTGATCAACATCCACCCCAAACATATCACCAGTCTACTCCATCAATCCTACAAAACAGATTTTCCAACTTTGTGGATGACAATGACTAAAGAATTTATGCCATTGATAGCGGAGTGAAACAAAGGAATACAGATAGTTCTTGACTTACAACAGTTCATTTAGTGACCAAAATTACAACAGCATTGAAAAAAGTGATTTATGACCGTTTTTCACACTTAAGACCATTGCAGCATTCCCATGGTCACATGATCAAAATTCAGATACTTGGCAGCTGACTGACATTTATGACTGTTGCAGTGTCCTGGGGTTATGCAATTCCTCTTTTGCAACCTTCTGACAAGCAAAGTCGATGAGAATTTCAGATTCATTTAACAACTGTGTTACTAATTTAACAACTGCAGTGATTCACTTAACTGTGGCAAGAAAGGTCACAAAAAGAAGCAAAATTAACAAATGTTTTACTTAGCAACAAAAATTTTGAGCTCAATTATGGTCATAAGTTATGGGCTACTTGTACCACATTTTATGGCTCCAAGTATAATTATCTAGATTTTACATTTTGGGTAAATTCCATAAAGTAAGCATGTTTTAAAAATTTTAAATGTAGGCAGAGCAATCCTTTGTCTTTAGAATATTCCAACCTTTCTAATTCTTGCATCAAACTAGTTGAAAGAAAGTCCTTGTGGCAGAACCAATCTCCAAAAATTTAGACTGAAGTTGAAAAAAATCCTCAAACAAAAGCCATGGTAAACCACCTCTATTGCCAAACAACAACAACCCTACAATGGATTATCAGAAGTCCATCTCAGCTGGAAGGATACTTGTATCTCTTCTCTTTAAAAAAAGAGCTCTTCCAATGAATGAAAATAGGAAGGAAATACTTTAAATAAGTTTATCCAGCAACATCATGACTCTAACCTTCCCCCCTTTTGTCTCTTGTCATGTCATCAGAGGAACATCACAAAGCCTGTCTCCTAGTTGTGAATTCTGGGCTTCTCTTTCCCACTCTGAGCAGAGAAAAAACTGGAAAACCACAAAGCATGTGATCTGCACGATCAAAGTCAGAGCCATAAGTGCCATCATGGCAAGAGCACAAGGATGATTCAATGCTGGCTGTCCCTCCAAGAAAAATTCCTCAATCCCACAAGCTCCCTGACTGGTGGCCAAAAGTTGTAGAACTGCAGTTCAAATAATTTGGATGCTCTTTCTGGATCTAAAAGGGGAAAAAGCTTCTGCAAACAACCCACTTATCAATCGATGATTTGTTTTTAAAACATTGAATCAATTGACTAGATTTTAGAGCTATACACATTGCATCTCTGCTTTATGGTCTAATAAATTAACCAATAAGCAAAATGTCATACATAATTGATGTTTGAAAATGGGTTTTTATGGTTTGCAGCAACATAATTCATGTATTAAATAGTTCAAATTATACCTATTTTTCATACAAAAGCAAGTAATCTGCAAAAATATTTCAGCCTTTCATAAATAAAATTTTTATTTATTTAATGCCTAGTAATGGAATACGGAATATGAACTGATGGGAGAAATATATTTAGGCAAAATAACAGTCTGTAAAATCTGCATTAATGTTTTGCTATTGGATTCCAATTTTAATGTACTGGTATTCTTCAGTGGCACTATGGAAAATATTAAAATACTTTGTTCTTTAAACCACAAATCCTTTCACTCTAAATTGAGATCTAAGCTGATTTTATATGATAAATATTTGATAAAAACTTAATGAAAGACTGCATTTTCATATGGCAAACTTATCTTTTTCACATGTTGTGCAGTCTAAAAATAGCTGTTACCATAAAAATGTGCATAAATATTACCACAAAATAGAAATGACCCTAGTAAGACATCTCAGGATAATTTTATATTTTTTAATACAAGCCTAGTGTAAGGTATCTATTACATATATTATCTTTATACTGGCTGTTCCTTAATTTTATTTTTCTTACTATATTTAACTTCTGTGCCATTTTCAACTGTTAGTTTTCCAAGAGGATAACACCATGGTCTAAGAAATGGAGAAGATTTTGACATAAATGTGTTGGTTCTTTTTACCTATACCAAAATTATTTTCTGAATTAAAAATTTGCAGATCATTTATTTAAGCCCGGATTTCATCTTTTAAAAGGATATGTCCAATTCATTAGTGATCTGCATAGGTATCATTTTGTTACTTAGTGGTAGCTTACGCTTACCAGCTGCCTAACTATTGCCTCTTTCATTCCAGCTACAATATTTCCTTTCACTCAAGTGTATTCAGAAAGTCAGTTTCTACCAGTGTAAAATGAAACTCCAGGGAAGTCAACTTCAATAAAGGTTCTACTGTGCTTCTTTGGGTCATCTTCTTTCAGTACAAACCAGTCTAATGCTTTCTGAAAAAGGAGCCTTCATAGAGTTTCATTCATTAATCATTTAAAGGGAGGAGGTTTTAAGTTTAGTGTGGCATACCTATTAAATTGATGTGACTAAGAAATAATAAACGATGGTGGTTCAGTAGGTCAGATGCTGAAAAGAAATATCCATCTCATCCAGATCTCACAATTACCTTCTACCTCTTTCCCTCTACAATAGTGGCAACTAATGTGCATTACATTGCCACTGCCCTCATGGTGATATGGTAAAATAAGAAGATTGTAGTCATAGCATAAACACACTACTAGCAAGCAAGTCAGTTTTCCAATTGATTCAAGTCTTCTGTATTGTCTCTGGGCAACGCTATCCACAATCAGGATAAATTTCATTAGTTTGAGCAGATGGATTTTCTCTATAAGAGAGCCATATAATGATACTACTACACCATATGTCAAGGTTATAAAGGAATGATAACTTACCTGTAATGACACTGCTAGCTGAACACTGTGCCGTTTTCTCTTCTGAATACTCTCAACAAAGACCAAATCTTCAGAAATGTCTTTCTACCCTCTGAGTCAGTGATAAGCCAAATGGTGAAAGGTTATGATGAGCCCAATTATATTTCAATCTCCCCTGAAGCCCTTTCCCTGTCTACAACAAGGTGAACCTGAATGCCACTTAGGTACAGAGTATCCAAAGCAAATGCAGTATCTTCAAATGCAAGATTGTCACAGATTAGGGGTCAAGGAGCTATTCAAGACTAAAGAGAAGCTGAGAAGTCTCTGGGAAGGAACAAGCAGAATTGTGCCATTTCCTGCAGGAAAGACAGATTTTTTTCAGTAGGTGGATTTTTATCAAGGGGAGAATTTATTTCCACTCTGTAATATCATCCTCCCAATTAGCTTCTTAGAAGCAAGCAGGCCAGATATCTGCACCCATGTTTACAAAAGGTAAGAACCTTGTTTGACATTGTCCTTGTTAAATGACAGTATCAGATTCCCTAAAAATCAGGGACCTATAATAATATAGATTATATTATTAGTATAATTTCAAATAATTTATGGGAGAAGCCAGTTTTTGCAAGGGTGATGCTGGAATGCAAAATGTCTCCCTTAAAGACTCTATACTTGCACTCTTGCACTTTTTTAGAATGTGTTCTCCCTGCAGTGCGCTAGTTGCTGTTTTAAATGGGATTGAATTTAATGCTGCAGCTCTATTAATTAAAAAGAAAATCAGCCTGTATTTGTAACAGAAAAATCAAAAACACTTTCAGCTTAAAGTAACTGCATACTTTTGTGCTACATTAATTGTTCAGAGTTTTTCAAGCTCTAATAATTTGCTCTAATGAGATACACATGTAGCTTGCCTTTAAGAAGCTACATCAAGAAATCACAACTATTGTAAATCAGAGATGACCCATTCATTTAGCAAAGGTTATATTATTTGGTGGGTGGTATATCATGTCAATGCTGAGTTTGACTAAATGTTCATTCTGTCTTTTGGATACAATCCTATCCAAAGGCTACACAAGCAGAACCTATGATTTTAGAAGCCAAACTTAGTGCACCAGTGGTACTTGGACTGGCAAGAAGATAAGAAAGAGCAGAAATCCATGCCAATAATTAAAATAACCAAAACTATCAATGGTATATAGAGTACTTGTACAGAATATGTCACAAATTAAGACAAAATAAATAGTTAATATACAATTTTCACCAAAAGTCTGTCTTCTGTTCAGTACCTATATTTCACACACATTCAGCTGGAACACATAAATTTCATAAAACTGGGTCTATTCTGGAGAAAATTTTGATTCTGAGTATCCTTTTATTCCCAAAGTGCATTGCGTTAGAAGAGGGATCCCCAAACTTGGCAACTTTAAGACTTGTGGACTTCAACTCCCAGAATTCTCCAGTCAGCATAAGTGAGAATTCTCTGAGTTGAAGTCCACAAGTCTTAAAGTTGCCAAGTTTGGAGACTTAGACCCTGGTACTATATTCTTTGCAGGTTCAATAAATATTGCTTCACCAGGCTACTATATCTGGGCTGCAAAACTCTGATGACTTTTATGCCTCTTTGCCACCATCTAGTGGTCATCCCACATTTTGCATTCCAGAACAGGTAGTTCTATTCTAGCCAATAGTGCACATGCAGTTTTAGACATTGAGAAGAATATTAAAGGTAAGGGTTTATGTTGTAGGTTCAAAATCAGAAAACATTACCTTTGCCCACAAATTCTCAGTTAAGTCCACGGCCTCAAGTAAATAAGTTCTGACATGAGGCAATCCTTGTCCAATACTCCTTTTTCATCTTTCGTCAGATTTCCTCCACTGTGAGAAAAATAAAGAATCCCCCTTCGGTTTCTATTACTTTTCTATCTTCTTCCAATTATGTCTCTTCTCTTGCCCAAGCAGTGGGTGTATAGGGAATGGGCAAGGGTTTTTTTTTTATTACAAAGGTCTAAAATGCTATTTTGCACAGGGTTGAAATTAATTTGACTCATAAATGCAACAGATTTCCTACAAGCTTTAAAACATGGCCAAGACCTCTAATTTGACCTAGGAAGGGAGGTGGGTTCAAATCCTACTTTGAAGAAACCCAAAGTTGATCAGACAGGAGTATGGGGGAAAGGGAGAGAATAGAAGTCAATTCAGAAACAATTATATCATATTACTACTTTTAACGTCATCAGCAAATGTTATTTTTTAATATCTATTGAAGGCTGGCTATGTGAATAGCACAAACCCACAATAAAAAAGCATCATATTTTTCTTTAAAACCCACAGTAATGTTTGTTTTGATATCAGCAGCAAAAAACATTTCCTGACTTTGGTGGTGATAACCCTGTCTAAATTCTGCATTCTAGGGTAGAAACCTATAAATACTCCATTCCTTGAAGCACTGATCCAAAAAACTAACTCCAGACCAGTCCTTAAAGCAGCCAAATTGAAGCTATGCAAAAAGTTGAAGCTATGCAGAAAGTTGAAATCTTGAGCTGGATTGTGTCCAACTCAAAGGAAAGCACAATTTGTAATGCGCAAATCCCATAAAGCTTCTGATTAGCTCCCATCATTTAGAGCTAATTTATGTGACTTTTATTTTATTTTTGAAATTATGGTAGTTTTGTGCATGCACAAAGACAGTATAAGACTTATACTGTCTTTGTGCATGCATGAAATTACCATAATTTCAAAAATAAAATAAAAGCAGTCACATAAGTTTTGTCATTGTTTACATTTATTCTCTTTTTCTTTCTAACCTAACAATATTAGCAAGAAATTATGCAGTGGGGCTTTGGTAGATTCCATCCATCTTCTCTGTCAGCACAGAATTCTCTGAGAGATCAGTTTTGAAATGGGCCAAACAGCCCAGTGTTTAAAGGAAGATGGAAACAACAACCCAACAAATTCCTACAGGAGAGATGAATGGGTGGAACCTCAGAATATTTATGACTTCTCTATTCTAATCCCCTAAATTGACTCAGGACTAGGGTTGCCAGATACATGGACACCAAAAGGAGGACATAATAAAACAAAAAAGAGGACAAAAGAGGACATTTTTAATGTTTCATTCTCTCACTGTCAACATGGCGCTCCAAGTCAGTAGCTCCTTTGTTGGCAACAGACAAGTAACTATCGCAAATCGTACACTTTGCCTCATTCTCATTGCGCCCTTCAACGAAGCAAGGAAACTTATTTTTCATAGTGTTCGAGAATTTGCATTTTCTCTTTGTAGAAGCCATTTTCATAAACATAGACGGCAAAAATTACAAATTAAAAAAAACAATTTAAATTTGCGTCTTTGTTGCCGGAACCGGAAATAACATTAACATTTTGACCATAGATAATACAGCACAGAGCTAGATTGTTAGAATGATTAAAATCGACTGGTTCGCAGAAATGCATAGACCTTGTACATTGTAACAATGTAAACATACGATGTTGTAAGTTGTAACAACGATACATAAAAATTATAATATAAAAGGTAAGAAAAAGCCGGACATTTAAAAAGATTTTAGCTTTGCCTGCCAGATGGAGAATATTGAGCTAAAAAGGAGGACATGTCCTCCTTTTGCCAGACGTCTGGGAACCCTACTCCTGCAGCACCCTGCTGGCCAAAACCCTGCTCCCTGTGCCCCATTTTGGCCGGTAAAGTGCTGCAGGAGGCTGTCCAAGTAAAAAACTGTCTGCGCGGGGCCCACGTGCAAGGGCCCTCACCCTGTTTTTGCTGCCAGAGGCACCATAGGCCAGTCTTTTGCTATTTCCAGGCTTAAGCACCCCTGGACCAGATTTAAGCACCCTTGGTGTACAAATTGGATAAATTGAATTCAGCACATGATTAAATAAACAGTTCTTCTGACTGTATATAAAAAGATACTTGGCTGATGGCTGATACTTTCAGAGATAAAGACATCTTGTAAATGAAATTGAAACTGCCAGAGGTATGTCCTATTTGATTTTGTGTGAATTGTGGCTTTTTAAAAAGTCTTAGAATACTTTTGGACTACTTGGTGTTGATCTTGAGTTTTTTCATGTATTTGCAAACAGATTTTGCAAAGGTTTGTCAAGCCCCAAGAATTTTGTCGATATGTATATTGTATATAAAGAAAGAGAGAGGTCAATCTATATACATATACCTACATTTTTCAGTATTGCCATTTGTCTTATATGCACTCAGCTTTCACGTTTGGAAAGAATTGTTGATTTCCTCTCTCCGTCCCACAGTTTCAGGACAGGTGTATCTGTCACTTAAAAAAAAAGCCTTAATTAAGATGGATTCATTGTGATTTCAGTGTAGTTTTTATGTAAGCTTGATAAATTTATCACAGACAACCCTAACAATCCATAATGAATTGTATCTACTCCGGCTTCAAGAGCATGCAATTAATTTTCTATTTGTGAAATGAAAACAGGAAATGAAATATTGTGTAGATGTTTAAAGTCAAAAGCAATCCTAATTAATGCCTTGGACAGTTGTCTGAGTATGGTAAGCTGCCCATGGATTGGTACCAATTTTTGTGTACCATCACTTCCTGCAAAGGAAGAAAGTTCAGTGTTTTTCAAGTTTCTATTAATTTTGCACAGAAAGAAAGAACACAAAAATATGTGTTTAACATTTTGTGTATAAATTTGCAGGTTTACCATAGAAGAAATATCCAAAGAAAGGTCTGGACCAGAATTGTCTATAAGGAATGATGTCTAAAAAGTCAATTTGGCAACTGTAACTGCATAAGCAAATGCCTTATCTGCATTTCACTGTTGACATCTTGACTGTTTTGATCACCCCTATCCTACATTGGATACCACTGTCCTGCAGTTATAGATTCCAGATGTCTTTGATCAATTCACAACTTTTCATTGAGTCTCATCAAGTATTTCCCCCTTCTTTCTTTTCCCATATATGTCTTTGTCCAAATTCTGATGGGTGCATCATTTACTCACAGCAGATGACAGTATCTACCCAGCCTTGCAAAGCTTGAAAAAATGAAGCAGGATAATTTCTGATTAGTATTCCAATGGGAAGCACTGCAGAAACCCAAGCAATAGGAGACCTAAAAATTAAAAAAAAAAACAAAAACAGGAGAAGGCATTGGCAAGCTCCTTCTATATGTTTCCCAAGCAAAAATCAAGCTCAGCTTGAGAGAGAGTTTATCTTCATGTCATTCAAACATAACTTTAAAAAGATTACTACCTTCTCTGTGGGGGCGCCGACCCTCTGGAACGAACTGCCCCAAATGCTGCAGGTGCTCCCGGACCTAAGATTATTTCGTCGGGAGCTAAAGACCTGGCTCTTCCGGCAGGCTGGCCTGGGGTGACCAAGGGGTTTTAAATGGGGGTTTTAACTGGAACTAATGTTTTAATTGTATTTTATTGTGCTGTAAACCACCCCGAGTCTTCGGAGATGGGACGGTATATAAATTTAATTTTAATAATAAATAATAATAAAAACTTAACTGGTAAATCTGCCACTTGTGAGATTTCTGTCTAACTACAATGCTCTTTTATTGAGTCAGCTTCATATGAAAACCTCTGTGGTCCTTTTATCACTGTCATTGTCACTCTTATCTTTCCATTACCAATCAATGAAACTACTCAGCAAGATGACTTGCTTGCTTTTAAAATTTAGCTTGCTCACTTTCATTTCCACATGCACTGATATATATACTCTTTCTTCTTTTCTCTCTCTCTCTGATCTTCCATCTCAATGCTTTCTATAAGATTTTTTCCATATTCTGAGGAAAATATAGAACTAGGAAAGCAATAATATATCAACTTTATATCCCTTCTCATTTGAGTCTGTGCTAATTCTGCCAGATTTTTTTTAAATTGCATAATTGTAAAAACAAGAACATTGGGTCTCAATTATTTAAAAGTACATTCCTTTTCTACTCATTCCTGTCCATCATTCTTGAATGCCAGTTACATTGTGTTCACAAATTATTTAAATTGGCAAGGTGAATGGTGAATGCCACCTATTGTGTTCAAATTTTATACTCATTTTAGATGCCAAAGTTGGTTTTAAAATGAAGTAAACCCAATGACTTCCTAATTTAATTCTATTCTGTACTTTCCTACAAAATTAAAAGTGCTGCATTTTCCTAATTTAAATACTTAAAAGTGAACATCTTTTGAAATGTATAAATAATTCTTCTTTATCTAATAGTTTATTACCATTAGAAAAATCAAGGAAGTCTGAAAATACCTGTTATCTTTTTGAGAGAGAAAAAAAAGCTTTGAAGTGTACTTGGTACTTTGACCCAGATTATCTGATATCCCCATATCTGGGGCTACTGAAAACAATATAGGAAAAAACCAATTAGCATTGTAAAAATTTGGATGATCTTATTATTTCCAACATGCAAATGTGCCATTTCCAAACCTGGAGACCACAGTATTACTAATCAGGTAGATACTACAAAATAAAATATGTAAGGTTATTTTTTTTTCAAACTTCTGCTCTCTCTCTCTCTCTCTCTCTCTCTCTCTCTCTCTCTCTCTCTCTCTCTCTCTCTCTCTCTCTCTCTCTCTCTCTCTTATCAAAACTGTACCAATAAAAATGAATTGCCAAAATTCAGTTTGTCACTCACCACACACTCCATATTTTGGCAGTAATTTTACACATAATTTTGTAGTGCTCAAATTCTATTGATATTACATTTCCAAATGCATTTTCTTCATCCAATATATTGCATGTGATTCATGCTGTTGAGCTATTACTGCAATGGGCAATCATTCTTCATTCAGTTCACTAAATAAATTCAGTCAAAATTTGATGGCATATCAATATCAAAATGAAACTACAAATATTCAGATTGAATTATTTCAATCAAGCCCTTCTTTGGAGAGGAATGACAAGAAAAGCAGTTGTTTTTGGAGATTCGACTTCCGGTCCCAGTGGCGACGGGACGCTGAGAGGCGAGCTCTGCTCTCAGCGCCCGGAACCCACCATCTAGGAGGCCCTTCGGGGCCGGGTACCCCAGTTTTGGGGTGCCCACCACTTTAGGGTGGCTTTTGCCAGGGGCCCCGGCTGAATTCCAGGGCCGGGCGGCCAATGCTGGCACGCCTGAGGCTCCCAGAGGTGAGGCGGCTTCTGACGGTGGCCATTTCCAAGGCTGCCATCCAGGCCACTGCGCCCGGTGGACTCGGGGCTTTTTTTTTTTTTTTAAATGTCTAGCGGCTTCTGAAGGTGACCGGAGATGAGGGGGTGACCGGAGAAGAACGAGAAGTCTGAAGAGAGGTGCGGTGAGTGCGGAGACGAGCCCTGGGAGCAGGAGGAGGGGTGGTTTCTCCCCCCCCTCGTAGCTGGAGTTGCTGAGAAGGGAGAAGAAAAGGAAAGAAAAAGACGTCTTACTTGGAAAGTCTTTGAGCAGAATGGCTGAGGTGGGATCTAAGGAGGAAGGCCGGAGGTCTCCCCCCCCTGGAGAAACATGGCCAGAGCTGACTTCCTGCTCCACTGTAAAGATTTGATGACATCACCTACCTTTGGTTTCCTGTTTGACCTACTCTACGCGCCGGACTCGTTGCTCCTGTGAGCGCCC
>JAOYMU010000302.1:34492100-34503877 GCA_025802295.1 Psammodynastes pulverulentus | reverse complement strand
CTTGATTGTAATTTACTAAGAGCAAGCGTGGGGAATACGCGAGGGTGAACATGGCTGCAGTCGTTCAGGCGCTGAGCTTGCTTTGATCATTTTAAATGACTGTACCAGGAGGACATCGCAGTTGCACAGAAACCGACTTCTCTCCTCATATTTTCATCAATTCTACCCTCACACCACCGGCAGACTCAGGAAGCCACTACGATGTTACCTTACTGACCTTGCTAGTAGTGGGATCGTACAGCTTTTGTATCATTCCTTTGTTAGCCACATTTTCTGGCAGAAGAAGTAGGTGACTGTCCTTTTATATCTATATCCCTATACTTCTATCTGTGGATAGAAAAAAAGAGGGAGCATGTCTTGCTTTTGTAAATGAAAATGTATCAAATGAAATGCTTTTCCATTTTGCCTTTCTTGAAAGAAACCGTGATGGAGAAGAGAGGGAGGAATGTGTTTAATTTCTCATGACATAATGCATGCTTGATGCATATTCTGCACTCTTAAGAAAATCTGGAAAATGCATTAGCCAAATTCATTTCCAGCTGTTGACTTTTGTGTTCCTGATGATCTTATATCTGGTTTTTATAAGCGTATGCTTCCCCCCACCCCCAAAAACCTGTGCTCTCCCCCTCCCCCTTGTCAGCATGTGCATGGCTTTGCTCAATGCACTTCTGGAGTGAAATAAATTGTCTGCAATAACCACTACAGAATTCCTTCCTGTGAAGGTTTAAGCATCTTCAGTAAGGCAGTTATAAATTAAAACCTAATGTATAATTTTGCATGATTGCAAATGTGCTCTTTTTAAAAAAGACAGTTGCAGAGCAGCAATTCTTCATTTAATATAGACTCTGTGCTTTGTGTAATTTGCTTATAAATTGTGTCCTGTAATGTTTGTGAGCATGTTTTTATACTAGACTGTTATCTTCTTCTCCATAACCCCCAACATTAATCAATTGTTTTGGCTTATAACTGCAGTATTTAAACGAGGCTGTTTAACAGCTGCCATTGTCTATAGTCTGAATGGTTCCTCAGAAGTGTAAATCTAAAGAAAATCATAGTGAAACAGTCTGGAGCAAAGGGATGAAAAGAAAAAAGAAAAGTCCCCTCTGCTTTTTGCATATTTCAGAATGTTGAGTATTTAAAGTGTACTTCCTCCTTTCACAGGAATAGCCATGTAGCATGAACTCTGAACATGGCAGTTGTGATTGAAATGATAAAATAATAATAAAAAACTTTAAACTACCTGCAGTTGTTTAAACTATTAAATAATAGGTTGCAATATTTTTGTAATCTTGGTAGTTATAGCTCATGCTAAGTAAACTTTTCAACAAACTATTCATTGTCCATAAAGCTTCTAAATTAATAAGTTTTCCTTGTAATATTGGCAATAGAGGAAGCATAGCCCTTCAGATTATGAAGGTATTTATCAGAAATACTTTGCCAGTCTCAAGAAAAGATGACTCTTTTTGTTCTAGATAATAAGACAGATACTCAATAGAAAAAAATGAATATATTTACTTCATTATCTGAACATTGAGAAGAAAATAGCATCTTTCAGACAAATAAAAAAGACAGCAATCTATGTTATTAATTGGCCAGTACTGTGATGGCTAACCTATGGCATGGGTGCCACAGGTGGCACACAGAGCCCTCTCTGTGGGCACGCAAGCCATTGCCCCAGCTCAACTCTGCCGCACATGCATCTGCACCTCCCGCCGGCCAGTTGGTCTTTGGGTTTCTGCCACTCATGCATGGGGGCCAGGGCACATGCGTGGGAGGTGGGGCACATGCATGGGGGACATGCATGCATTGCATTTTGGGCACTCAGTGCCAAAAAGGTTAGCCATCACTGGGCTAGTATATTTCACATCATAATCCAAAATATTATTCTTTTTGTTGTTGTTGAATGAATTTTAACTCTGGCAACAATGTGACAAGTCCATGCAGTTGACTTCTGTAACTAAGCTAGAACTTAGACTAGAACATAACCATTAACCATTAGACCATGTTCACTCCGATATTAATTTGTGTGTGCATGCGTATGTTCACGCCAGTTTTTCTATTTCTTTTTTTTTTTTTGCTTTGACTCTTGATTGTCTGGACTAATTCCTATACTTTTCTTGGCAAGGTTTTTCAGAAGTGGTTTGCCATTGCCTCTTTCCTAGAGTGACTGGCCCAGGATCAGTAAACTGGCTTTGTGCCTAAGATGGACTAGAATTTACAGTCTTCTAGTTTCTACTCTGAGGCCTTCACCACTACACCAAACTGTCACTATTGCTCTCAGTAACAAGCAACAAGACAGTATTGCTTTATTTGAAAAAGCAATTTTTTTCTCACTGATTTAAACAATATTGGATTTGATTTTTATCTTGCCTTGTTGCCCAATGTACAATTAATCAGTTAACAGCAATTTTAGCTGCTTTTATAAGATTCTAACAATTCAAAGAAAAAAATAAGGCCTGTCTTCAAAGAATAGTTTTAACTTTTTCTCATAAAAGTAGAAGGATGGGAGAAAAAGCACATTTCCCAAGGAACGTATTCCCTGGTTTTTTTCTGTGTGTCCCACCAACAGACATGAGTAAGTGAGAATATGTATGTAAGAAGGGTCTCCTGTTGATTACAATGGTTCACCAGTTAAGTGGTTCAAAGATCCATGTTGAGTTAGCCAGGCCCCAAACTCTTCTAGGTAAAAACCAATGCTGGAAAATAATTGGTATATGGCGCAGATTTAGAGCAAATATAAACCAGTTATAACATTCTTCTGCTTGGTACACCATCCTGCTTTCACCCAATTCAGGATAATTCTGTACTGTGCCGCCGACACCTGCACCTGACATTGCCCCCTCAGATGAGAGTATTTGCTGTTTTAAGAGAACCACAAGCATGAACAACTTTGTCAGGGTTTGAGTTTTCTACTTTGTATAGTTTAGGCTTAATTTCAGCGTGTTCACCCTCTTTCTTATTGTTAACCATCAGAATGATTAACGAAATCAAGTGCTACCATGGACTTAAATAGCAGGGAGCAGCAAAACTCTGCATTACCATATTGAGGGCACTTCAGATTGTGCTTCTAATGCTAGGGCTTTCTTCCTTGTGGGTATAGTTTAATGTGGGTTTCAAATGTGTCCATTTACTTTTTAAAAAGTATCCACGTATTCAGATGCTGATTGAGGATAACACTTCATTTAGCTGATGATAATGGACTTTAATGCATTAAAAAACCTATTACTCTTTAAAATCTGTTATTCTTTAAGGTCAGTAAGCCTTTTTTGCAATCTTTGTTGTCATATGTCACACCTTCTAGGGTACCTGCAGAAGTACTGTAGCTGTGTAATTGCTACAGAATATTTTGAATATTCTCAAAATGTGGTCATTAATAAACCTGCAGTTTATGGTTGTTTTTTTCCAATAGCTACAAGTGCTACTATTATCAAGAACGGAGAATGGGCTCCCAAATCTGCATGTCAGAATGGTACTGCCGGATCCATCTCTCTAAAGCCAGTGCCCAGGCCACGAATCCTTTCACTGAAAAGTACACCAAAAGGTATTTGATCTCAGCAAGGATATATGAGGCAGTGATTGGCTGATAGTAATTGCCATTAGTGAGAAACATACTGGGAAGATGGCAGAAGATTGTTGACTCCTGTTGTTTTCATGTCCACAACCTTGATAAAAAAAGTTTCTATTAAAAAGCAGATATTGATTGAAAACCAACACTTAAGTTTGCAGTCACAATGCTTATCTTTTTTTAAAAGTGCTAAATAGCACTTTAGAGCTATTAAATTGCATTAGTAGACAGAAAGGCTTTCCAATCCTTAAACCAAAAAGTGGATTGTAATGATTTTCCTTGTCCAGGCATTGGTTATCTTGAAGGTAACTTCCTATTTGAGAGGTTTTTTGTTTTTTCGGAAATTCTGTGAAATGCCTTGTCTTTTCTTTATTTCCATGGTTAATCATCTGTTACAGATACTGTCACCATGGTAGCTGAGTAACTTGACTGCTTTATATAGATGGAACCTTGCAGAACAGAATCGCTTAATATAAATAGAATTAGCTACAAATTTATCAGTATAAAAAAAGGAGACTTGGGCCTGTTTGGATGACAATTGGATTGAGCAGGAGAATAGAATTACAAAACCCACAATTTCTGCAAATCAACGGCAAAAGGGAAGATCAGAAACTGTATCCAGTGTTTCTATTTAAAGAAGAAACATGGGCTTGCTTTCTGTTAGAAGGTTGAAGTGTCCTGAAAAGGATCTGCTGCTAATTTGAATCTTCTCCCACTCTTCATTCTGCAATCATAGGATTTGAAGAATACAGCTTAGATAACCATTTGGAAGATTACAGATCGGGGAAGTTTGTTCTCAGTGGACCCAGTGCATGATGGAATCATTCAGTGGGAATTATCCTATGTTCATCTTCCATCATTGATTTTGAAAGAGCAATTTTACATGTGTGGGCTGAAAGAAGAGCATAAACTGCAGAGCAGCTTCTGGGTTTTCGTTAGAAAGAATTGAAAGAGCCTTCATCAGATTGGTGCTTTCCAGATGCGTTGGGTATAGAACCAATCACTCCCAGCTAGCATAGCCACTTTAAAAGTTGAATATGTAGCATGTTTCTGCTAACTTTAAAAAGAAGCTGATGTTTGTCCATAGTTTTGAGGTAAACTTGATACTTTACGTACTGTATTCTAACATAATTATTTTATGGAATTTTTTTCTTAAGGAGCAAAAGGTAAATTAGCCTTAGTGAACCAATGTGTTCCCAAGTCTGCTGGAGCTATTTTTCCAGGGAAAAAAACAAATGATCTAAGAGGGACTCAACGATTAGGTAAAATGATCATTTCATTCTTGTGTTGTATTGATATAATTAAGATGAAAATCTACGTATTTTATGCCTCCTTTTCTGTCACTATTAATTAGTATGGCATTTGCTCAGTTTACAAGACCTAAGTTGGCAAATGTGATTAAACTAGGTTTTGAATATTTTACTGAATACAAAAAGATTCTATCTTTTTTTTTTCGTGGTCTGGACAAAATTCTCATTTACTGAGTATCAATTGCAAAATCCATTAAGATGCTAGACTAGCATTGGAGAACCTGGAATGAAGTCCACCTTCAACCATAGACACTTACTGAATAATTAGAGTCAGTCAGTCCAATCTATTTCACAGGCAGGTTGTTAGAGAAAAATGGAAGGTGAAAGAAATACATTTTATTTATTTTTATGTATTAATTTGTCAAATTACTACACTGCCCGATTTACTAAGTGACTCTGGGCAGTTTACAAACAATATACATTCTACTGTGTCCTTTCTTGAAGGACAGACAAGTAGTAAATCTAGCAATTATACCTGGGAACTCTGATCTCGGCAATAATTGCATATTCATTTCTGAAAGATTATATGAAGATATTTAATTGAGAAGGTTCCACACATTCTTTGTCTCAAATGAAAGTAGGGAATAAATTAAATCTTGCTGGCAGACTTCTTTTCCTAAGGGTTTTCCAGGAATCAATAATTAATGATAGACTGCTACAATTAGATTAAATCTCCTATCTAGGGAATTTCTAACCCTTCCAGCAAAGTGTTCTCTATTCAGGCTACCCTTAGGAAAGATAGATCTTTGAATCTTTTTGCCTAAAAATATAAATTGCAAAACACAGTAAAATTTGGATCTTGAAAAAATAAGAATATGACAATACAATCTTGCATATAGGAACGATTTTTATGGAAAATTTAATTTTAAACAAATAAAACCCAATCTCCAGATCAGAGGATTTCAAACTTTTTCAGATGAGAGACAGAGAGATTCCCATATATCCCCAGAAGACCTAATTAAGAGACAAAACTTGAGTTATAGAAAATTGTCGCCCTTTTTCACCTTACTGTGTCTCTTGATGGAATTACAATTTCTCATAGAACACAGGATTGACAGAACAACCTTTGAAAAAATCCTGCTCTAAAGATCAGAAAAAGTGTATTTTTTGTCATCCCAATTTTTTTCCCCATTTTTATTAAAAAGGTGAGACTGTTTGGGAGAACAAAAGATTAATTCCATTATGTATGATTTTAGTGATGGGTCATGAGCCACAACAGTCAATGCATTTAGAAAGACCTGATATTGGGTAGCTGGCGTTGTGTGAGAAAGCACCCAAATTCCTTCTGATTATCTTTTCACAAATATTCCAGAAGTGGTATCTGCCCTTTATTAAAGCAGAACTTTGAATAAAACCTTCTCCTTTTGATTTCTTACTGTTAATATTCAGGACCTGATACTGAAATAAATATATTGATTTCAAGATTAATAGCCAAACATATATAAATGTTTTTGCAGGTAAAGTCTAATATAATCCATGGAAACCTCTTGTAGTATGTTCATTTTGTTGGTGAGTTATATGCCAAATTAGAATTTTATCTTTTCCAGGACCTTCAGCACAAAATGGATCCAGGCATTTATTGTCAGCCTTCAGCTCTGGTGAGTAGTTTAATCTTTCCCTCCTCATTCACTCCTAAATGTTTTATGTCATCACAAAATATTCCAGCCATGGAATATAAATGTAGGTGTTTTGGAAATGTTACGTTTATGTAAGTACATAACTTAAGATGGCGAATACTTTGTGGGTATAATAATTTGATGCTTAAATGCACATGTCTCACATTTAGAGTTGTGTACATATGCTGATGAAGCTGCATATCCCCTTTCCACTTCTTGATCAAATGTTTATGGATTACTTGGCCCACTTGGATCAGTTCTAGAGAAGGTTGAATGTTTTTGTCTATATCGGGGTGTCAAACTGGTGGCCTGTGGGCCAGATGCATCATGCACAGGCCACACCTAACCCAGCTCCATGAATGGGAAAAATGTCATGAAATATCACATGATGGCAATGTGACCCCACAAGTTTGACACCGTAGTCTAAATAGATTTTATTCTGTAAACTAGAATTTAGCTGTAAATAAAATAAAAAGTGGTGGTGGGATCCACTTTGAGGACAAAATAACTATCCAACATCCTTTTTGTTCCCACCTATCTCATCAGCTTCATATATAATTAGTTGATGCTTACGTTTAAAGCTATCATCATCATCACATTTAATTTTGTCTTGATGTAATAAATATGTTGTTGATTCTGTGGTTTTCTAATAAAGCAGTGTAATCAACAATTAAATAATAGTGTTGTGGTCCGCTGGTGGCCTGTGGAGCTGGTGGCAGAGTCGGATGGCGAGGAGGCTGGGGAGGAACAACGGCCAGTCCAGGAGGCTGGGGAAGGCTCAGACGAGAACTCTGTGTCCGATGCAGAGATGGGCCAGGGCCATCTGGGAGTTATGTGCTGACTCTGGAGCCTCCAGAATCTGACAGCACTGAGGTAGAGGAATGGGGCAGCCTGTTCCCAGTGCACACATGCACAGAGCTGCCAGAAGGCAAGAACAGTTAAAACAAAAGGGGCTACTTGGGAGTAAGGCTTGGAGATGATTGGACTCTCCCATAAGACATAAAAGGAGGAGAAAAGGGGCATTAGCTTTTGCAGGAAGCAACTTCGTTCATTCTAGTCGGGTTAATCTCTGAAGCTCCATGTTGACTTCGTGCTCTGGCCTTGCACAGCTAATTGGCAATTAGGTCATTGGCAACCTTTCAAGGGAGATGAAGGTGGGTGCTTATCTGCCTTATCCCGAAAGACTGTGGCAGACTTCTGTCGGACTATTACAAACTGTTTGGGACTCATTACGGGCTGTGAATGAACATAATTCACAGCCGTTGAAATAAAAAGAGGATTTTTGGGGACTAATCGTGTGTTTGTTACTGTCTCAGGAAGCCTTGGTCAGAAAAAATAGGTCTAGTGAGAATTAAGCCCTTCCTTGAAAAGAAAACCCATTTGCTGTTTTAGTGTATTTTTCTCTCCCAGCTAAACTTATAAACAAGATAAGTCAAAAACACAATTCACTAGTATTTGAAGTGAGCATTTATATGCAGAGGTTAAACCCATTACCTTATTTTAATTTTTTTTAATTTAATAAACAGTGATAAGAACAGTAATAAGAGTAACAATAGCTATGTGCCCTTTGAGAAGTGCTTTAAGCCTGGCAAAAGTTTCACACAACATTAATGCTCTTTATTAAAGCTCCCGCGTTTTTTTGAAATGTCTGTGCAAGCTTAAAATAATGATATAGCTGTTTTAAGAGTTGCTTTAATGATTTTGTTCATTAATTCAAATAATTACTGTTTTCATTGAAGCACTTCCAAATAATTTTTAAAGGATGCAAAACCATTATGACAACTATTTGGTAAAGTAAGTTTGGTATCATATACATCTGACAAAATTTCAGCACCAAAAGTTCATCCTCATAATTTGATTATATTGAGAAAAACTGCAATGTAGTTACAACTTCAATTTCAATTTCTTGAAGATTAGACCCAGTGAAATCAATGTTTTCAATTGGGAGAAGAATAAGTAATGAGGCTAAAACTATGTCAAGCCAGTCTGGTCTAGTGGTTAAGTCACTAGGTTAGCAAGTGAGAGACCATGAGTTCAAATATCACTTTAGCCATGAAAGCCAGTTGAGTGACCTTGGGCCACCATTCACTCAGCCCAACTCACCTCACAGAGTTGCTGTTATGAGGAAAAGGAGGAGGAAGGTGTATTGGATATTTGCTGCTTTGAATTATTTGTAAAAATAATAAAAATGGGATTAAATTAAATTATAGGATTTTGTTTTAATTTTTCTGGATTTCCCAGATATTCTTTTCTGTAGATTATCTGTGTTTTCTTAGTTGTTTCAGTTCACCACAGCTCATTTCAGTGCCCTTTCCTTGACAGTTTTAGAAGAACACTCTAGGTTCCCCAAAAGTATGCCCAGGTTGAGCACAGATGTCAGATTGATTGGATATGTTGTCTTATGTTTTATTCCAATCAGACAAAATTAAGTCAGGGTTTATTTAAAAACTGACCAGATGTCACTGATGTACAGTATATTATATAAACCCTTGACTGGTAGACAAAACCAGAGTCCCCTGAAAGGGTCGACGTACTAATATATTTCTTTTTATGGAGAAACTGCTTCCTCTTAAGCAATTGAGGCTAATCGGAACATATGTCCTTATTAGGACAAGAATAAATGATGTGATTGATGTCTTAATCATGAATGTATTTGATTATGTTTATCCAGTCAATCTTTTATTAAGGTCACGGACTAGAATTAAAAATTAAAACATTAAAATAAAGTAAATAGAACAAGATCTAATAGTATATTACAGTTAGTGGTGAGATCAACAGTGGGTAGTCAAAGTCTGCCTAATTTTACAGACAGTATAGCAGAATTTAGCAATAGGAGATTGTATCAAACTAATCCAACAGCTGATCATAAAAAATATCAGCTAATTTTCCAGCTAATTTACCCTGTGGGGGCTTATGAATCAATGAATCTTTAGAGAGGATACAATATAACAGGACATGACCTGTAGTTTCAGTGGCCACTTGTCTACAGGGACATATTTTCAACTAATAATGGGACTTTTGGGGATTGGCTCTCCAGAACTGCTATGGGAAGACTGTTACATCAGACTAGAATTAGTGTCTTCCACAATTTAGAAACAGTTATGTAAGTATTTCACTGGCTTACAGAGGGTGGGGGCTGAGTGCTAAAGAAAATATTATTAGATAGAGTAAACAGATCCTGTTGGAGTTATTCTGTTCTTTATTATCTGCATTTCTAGTTGTTTTCTGAAGATAGAACATAACTCTTATCTGATTTGATGTTTTAAAGGTATTTTAAATATTAATAGTAAAGCCAGCCGTGGTCCAAATTTGTAACTATTGTATAATGCTTCATGGAAAACACCAGAAGGCAAACTACTCAAAACATAGAAGTGTGGGAAAGTGACAGATATTAATTATGTTAATGTTTCAGTGGGCTATCTCAATTACTCAAATAAGGTACAAGCTTTCAAGTTCTCACAACTTTTCATTAGCCACAGTTACAAACAAAATAAATGGAAATAGGAAAAGGGGAAAAATCTAGTGCTAAAACCACAGAGTCCTTCATTTTGTCACATACTTAACACAGAAAAGGAAAAGGGATGTAGTGATGGTTTCAGTTTGCGTTAATATCCATGCTTACAAAAAAGGCTGCTTACTCTGTGAGTTAAAATCAATCCGATGGATCTAGAATTCATCCAGACATTAAAGAAAATAGTTGTGGATCAGGATGGTCCTAAATTGTTTTCCTTTTTCCTTAACTTTGGGACAAAACAAGAGACAATACTAGACACAAAGAGAATCTGGCCCTTCCTCCCTCCAACTAAGCTGTAAAGAAAAGTGGCAATAATTTCAATAAGTAATGGCAAACCGGAAAGAAAATAAAACTGTTTGATCTAAAGTGGTATGAAAGAGAAAAATAATTCTAGTGTCATGAAAATGGCATCCCATCTACCTTACTACCTAAAGCATCTTCTTCTTGAACTTGATATGCTGAACACAGATGTGGCAATTCATCAGCTTAGATTTCTTGCCCTGGCTGATTTCAATACTCATACTGAGATTCTTTCACACATACTCAATGTCTTATCCTTCCTTGGAGCATGCTTTTGCTAATCTAGAGATGTTTTCTTGCCTTTCTCCATGTCCAATTGTTTGTATAAGTCCCAATAATATTCAGCTCTGACCTGAGTGATAGTTTTCTTTGCTGCTCTTCTTGCAGTGATACAATTTTGCCAGTTTTGTTTGGTTTTATGTGTGTTCTTGTTGGCCACCATTTTTTCAATGTTCATACTGCTGGTCCCAAATTGGTTTACAGTTTCATGTAGATTATGGCAACCAGGATCTGTCATCGTTTTTGTCAAAGTACCTGCTTCAAAGACTTTCTCAGCATTTCTGCTAGAACTGTTTGTGAAGCAGCTGTACATGTATGCAGACGAGTAAACCCAATCTGAGAAAGCCATTCCAAACTAGGTGGTTTTCTTACTGCTTCAAGAAGCACTTCAATTCATTTGCACCAATGTGCTTTTGAACATGTTACATAATTCTACTAATTAATACATAGCCTCCAAAATACAGACCGATGTAGACAATATTTTATATTCTCTTGAGTCGAACAAGGAACTCTATGTAATCTCATGTCATGAATAGGTTGCTGTTGCTTCAGCTTTGGCTGGTGCCATTTAGGGTGACCTACCTCAGCAGGAATGAAGAACTAATTAAAACAGCCCCATGTTGGCATGAATGTTTTCCTGAATGTGCTTGAAGAATTTCCCACCTCTTACATCATTGAGCTTATTAAAGCCTTGCCAGATTTTAGACTATTTTTTTAAATTCTCTGCTGATGTACTTGTTATATAGCAAGTAATCAGAAAAACAGCAGGGGTTGCACCTCTAATCAGTTGTTTTATGGGTTTGAGATAAGGATCAAATGGCTGAAGATATATACAGTACTTCATACATAGAATACCAATGTTAAATGAAGCCTTTGTTTGTGCATATCTTGAAATTAATTCAGTCCGTTTCTTATATTTCGGGTATCTCTATAAAGCCTTAGTAAGACCACACCTAGAGTACTGCATCCAGTTCTGGTCACCGCACTATAAAAAAGATGTAGAGGCTCTGGAGAGAGTGCAGAGAAGAGCAACCAGGATGATTAGGGGACTGGAGACTAAAATAGGAAGAACGGTTATGGGAACTGGGCATGGCTAGTCTAGTGAAGAGAAGGACGAGGGGAGACATGATAGCAGTGTTCCAATATTTGAGGGGCTGCC
Source organism: Psammodynastes pulverulentus (assembly GCA_025802295.1). Lineage (NCBI taxonomy): Eukaryota > Metazoa > Chordata > Lepidosauria > Squamata > Psammodynastidae > Psammodynastes > Psammodynastes pulverulentus. The sequence goes on along the minus strand of JAOYMU010000302.1, from coordinate 34,492,134 downwards.
ACAGAGAGGAAGGGGTCAAGCTATTTTCTAAAGC
>JAOYMU010000302.1:34411000-34422233 GCA_025802295.1 Psammodynastes pulverulentus | reverse complement strand
CCCCGGAATTGAGCCTTCAAACTGCTAAACAGAGCCTGGTATTGCCACTGGACTGAGAAATTACGTTTTCCTGTACTAGAATATTTGGGGGGGGGGTTGCTCATCGCTGCTCTGTAATATTGAAATTTGTGATAAACCACAAGACTTATTGTGCAGTCATGCCCATTAGGAAAGAAATCGTAAATTTCTAACTTTTGACTGAGATAGCAGGAAACAAGAGGAAGCCAAAAGAATAGTGCAATTGTTCACCATTCAGCCCAAATGTTGGTTTATGTACTAATAAAGGAGAAAATTTGAAGCTCAGGATATACATGAGGAGGGGTTCTTGGTTCTCTCTGAGCTTGATTGTTTTCTTGCAGATGTTTGATTAAGCAAACTAGGTAACATCATTATCTAATTTGGATAATGAAATGTCTGCAAGAAAACAACCAAGCTCGGAGAAAACCGAGGACCTCTCATTGCTTTAGGTCAGGGGTGTCAAACTCATGGATGTGTCACGCGCTGGCTATGCCCACCCCCGGTTTAGCGAAGGTAGGAAAAGTTGCTATACGTCACATGATGATGTGTCATCATGAGTTTAACATCCCTGCTTTAGGTGAAAGGCTTTGGGAGCCTTTCCCAACCAGATGTCTTCCAGATGTATTGGATTATAATTCTCACAATCCCTGGCTACCATGGCCACTGGAAGAGGGATGTATTTATCTATATGTGGGAGATGCTATCTCCTAAACCAAGCAGATTTTTTATCTGTCTCATGTGTTTTACCTAAACAAAACCATCCACATTTGTGTTTTGTTAAGAAAGAATTGCAATGAAGCCTCAGGGCCATGTCATCCTCTTTTACCTGGCAAGCCTTACCTAAGCCTGGTGTCTTTAAAGGTGTCAAGATAAGGAGGGTAGCTCCATCCCATTCTATTCCCTTTACACCGAAGCTCTATACTTTGACCTGCTGAAAGGTTTAATGTAGCCGTGGGTTTCTGGAAGTGGCCTTTCTCCATCACTCGTGTCATTATGGAGCTGGCCTTTGGGAAAGGTTCTGTGGAGTTTCTTTCTTTTAATTTGGGAGTTCTGGTTTTGACTTTTTTGTTGCTCGGCTTAATCCGGTTCTCTCCAGGTTCCTTCGGACGTTTGCTCTTTGCAGGTTGACCAACAGCTATTACAAAGAGAGGGCAGGGTGAGAAAAGATGATGCAGTACATTATTAATAGGAAAGTTTTTGTTATTATATTTTCTTATGGATACACTGAACGAAAGAAAAAAAATCTGATTTAAAATTTGTATCCAATCTGTTTTTATATGGGCCTAAACTGCAAGCAGCTTATTGTTAACAACAATTAAGTCTGCCACATCAGATAGGACAGTCAGACACAGGCAATTTTTAATGCTGCACTGATTTCAATTAAACTCATGCATATAGGGATAAAAAGGAAAAGTAACAACATAAAAGTGTTTTCTCCCCTTGAATATGAAATGATAGTGAAAATACTCCACTGAGATTATAGATGTTTGGTTTAGAATTGTACACAATTAAAACTTGTGCATATAAAACCTGAATAATTAGAATAATTTTATTTTGGTAGGAACCACCTATCAATTCCCAAGATCCCAGGAGTTGTCCGAGTTTCTGACATCTGTTATTTAACTCTTAAGAGGCGCGTCTTTCATGCCTTGAATAACATGCTTATTTTCTTTGAATTTCTCTTCCTTCCCTATCACTTTTTCCTTTTTGTTGTTACCTGAGGAGAGGGGCTCTCCTGTTTGAGTTAATTTGTAAGCTGCAGACCTTTCCGGCTATATTGAGGGTCTTTAAAACCATACAGAGCACAGCCAGCGATACAGTTTTAAAGCGAGAGGTACTATAGCCGCACAATCTGTTTCCAACTAGATCAATGAAAAGTTTCCAAGTCCTTAAATTCTTTAATGGGGCGGAGGTTGCAGTCCTCCGGCTCCATTACTTACAGGCGCTCCAGTGCGCGGAGCAATTCCGAAAGGGGTTTCCTTCAGGCTCCCTTTCGGAAAGGGGGGAAGGGGGGTTCTGTGGCCAAGACAGCCACGGGCGTCTTTTGCTCTCTTTGCGCGGTAGAAATCACCATTTCCCCCATCCCGCGGCCGTTGTTGTTTTTTTTAATTCTCAAGCGTGGGGAAAGAAGGGGGCGAGAGATATTTTTTTTTAGACGATGCCTCCCGCAGGAAAGGAAGAGCCGGGGCTGCGGATCTGAGGAGAGCAAGGCGGACTCCGCGGGACTTACCGCTCTGGAGCGTTTGCTGCAGGAGCAGAAGGCTAAGCAAGAGCCAGGGCTTCATGGCAGGAGGGGGTGAAGCCTCTTCGCCGCCTGCCACGAGGGAGGCAGCCGGAGAGTCGCGCCTAATCCGGGACTGGACTACGGCAGGGAGCAGGGAGGGGGAGCAGCTCCTTCCTTTCCCGCCCCCAAGCCTCCCCACCTCCCCCGAGGTGTCTTGACTGTCGGGCAGGTCTCCCAAGATGGGTTGAGCCTCTTTCCACCCAGCAAGAATAGTAGGGTGTCCCCCCCCCCATTTTATGGGGGGGTGGGGGAGGGTGGCGAGCGCTATGGAAAATCAGGCGAGCAGGCAGAGACGACCCCGGAAAGCTGAGGCCGCGCTTCAAGCCTTCCAATTCCTAAACATTGTTTAAGAAATTGCAGCAGATAAATATATATGGAATTGTTTACCACTGTAACGATAAACTACATAGATTTTTGTCGTATTTTTTAAACTTAATTTGAAGCACATAGATGTTTTTGACAGTGTATGTATCTTTGGGTTTTGTATTTTTTCACTGTTTATTTTAAAAGCAATAAAAAATTGGGATCTTAAAAACTCAGCGAGCCAAGATTGATGAATGGATGCCACACTTGCAGTAAAACTTTAATTATGGCAGTATAAATAAAATACAATAACAGGTTTGAAACTTGTGTGCTTCCACCAGTCTTGTTTATTTACAGGGTGGCAAACTATTTTAAAATGATAATCATGAACTTATTGAACATTGTTTAAGTTCCTGTACACTTTTTTACACTATTTGAACATGTTTTTTCCTCAATTGCTGCTTTGTAATGGATGAGCTCCCGTTACTTGTCTCAGCTTCTGCCAACCTAGCAGTTCGAAAGGTATGTAAAAAATGCAAGTAGAAAAATAGGGACCACCTTTGGTGGGAAGGTAACAGCGTTCTGTGCGCCTTTGGCATTTATTATGCTGGCCACGTGACCACAGAGATGTCTTCGGACAGCGCTGGCTCTTCGGCTTTGAAACGGAGATGAGCACCATCCACTAGAGTCGAGAACAACTAGCACATGTGTGCGTGGGGAACCTTTACCTTTTCCCCCAAACACAAATAAGGACACCAAAGTGAACTAAGCAACATTTTTTTCAGTTTTATTTTAAAAAATAGAGAACAAATGCACAACCTTCTTCAAAGCAGTATTTTACAGTGAGCAATAGCAAGAACATTTTTTTAAATCATTTATTATTTTAAAAGTGAAAAAAAACAAAGCACCGATTTACCTTTTTGTTTTTTTACTATTTCACATGTTGCAAGTGATTATACATTAATAAAAGTGGATTCTTTTTCTTTAGTTGTTTAAACAATATTGTGCCGGACTTTTACAGAAAGATTCTCCCCTTTAGTAAACAACAAACATATACACAGTAATAATGATTACAATTATCTATCTACTTATATACACATAGGCAGTGATACAGTTAACTTTGCATGAAATGTTAGACATGTGACCTGTTATAAGGTTTATTCTAATTTCCTAGATTTCCCACTCAAGTTGAGTTTTATGGGAGGTTGACAGGAAAAGGGGGGGAAAAAAACGTATTTACAGAAACATTCACTACAAGTCACCAAACACAAGGTCCAAAATAGTGAATTTTTCTCCAAACTACATTTGAATACTTTTTGCTTTATGGTAAAATGTCTACAATGAAAACCTACACAGGAGAACAAGTATAAAATACTGTTTCTAGAGAACAAATTTAAAAATCAATATACAATATACAAAAAGGTGTTTTATAATTCCGATCTTTCTAAAAATGTTTGGACCTTCTGAAAGAATGGCTTGTGACGGGTAAGGATTCAGCCAACACAAGCCTATACAGCAAATAAAAGTAGTCCTTGACTTATGACTATAATAGAGCCCAAAATTTTCATTGCTAAACAAGGCAGTTAAGTGAGTTTACGATCTTTCTTGCCACAGTTGTTAAAGTCAGTCACAAGTTGTTAAGTTAGAACACAGTTAAGTGAAGTTGGCTTCCTCATTGACTTTACTTGGTCAGGTCGCAAAAGGTGATCACATGACTCCAGGACACTGAGACCATCATAAATTTATCCCAGATGCCAAGTGTCTAAATTCTAATCAAGAGAGTGTGGGGATGCTACAACAGTCATGTGAAAAACAGTCACAAGTTACCTTTTTCAGTGCTGTTGTAACTTTGAACAGTCACTAAATAATTGGTTGTGTATCGAGGACTACCCATATATACTTTTTCATTCAATGCTGCATTACACACGACAAAAGTTGTGAAAAATTACAACACATCTGCAGATTTCTATGTCTATGCATGTACAGTATTTTACTTAGGCTTCCTTATAGTGCTGCTACACATTTCAAAATAAGCACAGTGAGTGATCACAGGGCGGTGCGGTGGCCCAGAGGTGGAGCTCTTGCCTCACAATCAGGAGGCTGTGAGTTCGATTCTAGGTAGAGACCTAATAAACTCTCCTGCTCAAGCAGGGGGTTGGAGTAGATGACCACCAAGGTCCCTTCCAACTGTTATTCTATGTTCTACATCCAACCAGACTTACATGTTTTAAGAGTGGCTGCAGGAAAAATACAATTACATTTTTATTTTATTAAAAACAGACACTATTACCATTGACTAGCTCAGCCATAAGTGCATGAAAGCTATTTACTGGGCTGCACGTTAATTCAAGAGTAAATATCTTCATTTTTAATGGGGCTTTTTCTCAGGGTAGTGTAACAAAGCCTATTGGCAATATTACTAAGTAACACATTTAAAGTGTTTAGGTGCATTTAGAGATTACTCACAGATGTACAGACTATGGGCCTAAAGATCTTTCTGTCACGGAATCACCCAGCTTTTACCAATGGAGCGAATGGTAAAGCCGCCCAAAGTAACCTGATCTATCAAAAGAAGTTCAAGAACTGTATGACTGTTTTTATCTAAGATGATTATATGTAAGTCTTAGATTTAACATTGTCTGTGGAGTTCTTGGTGCTGAGCCTGGCTGTTTGCTTACAGACGTTTCATTACCCAACTAGGTAGCATCATTAGAGCAAGTGGGGTTTGTTGTCTATATATAAAGTAGCTTTCCCTGAGACTTTTGGTGGGAATGAGTGTGGTTTTCTTCTTGGTAGTTACTTGATTAGGATATTGTTTTCTGTCTGATTGTCTGGAATTAATCCCTGCTTATCTGAATGTTACCAAATGGACAGAATGTATCTTTTTGTTTTCTTTCTAGGTTTTTTTAAAGGGCTCGTTGGAATGGTGTGTAAATATGGTTTATGTGTGCATTGACATTTGCTTGGCAGAGAGGCATTTATTTGCAAAATAAAAAAATGGCACATGAAAGGTAATGATGGATATCTAGAATAGATTCGGATAATTATCTAGGGTTTGATAATAATTAATTACTTCTAAAGCACTATGCTTAATTTCAATGTGGCCTTTTGCAGAAAAATATTAAAATGTAAATATACAAATTTAATTAGAAATATTCCTTTTCCCATTTAGAAGAATTTTGTCTAAGAAGCAGCACTTTCATTATCAGTTTTGGGCTCAGTACAAAATATGTAAATTTTAAACATTTTGTCTGAAGGTTTCTCTAAATTTTGTTCTGTCTCACAGCTGGTATAAAATAATCTACAACATACATATTTCTATTAAAATTAAACAAGCGAAAGACATATTGTTATGAAAAGATCTTAAAAACAGTTTAAAATAACTTTAAGTAACTACTTTGAAAAGCTACTGTAGATATAATTTGTATGGGAAATGAATAATTTTGATTATTCATTTCTCATACTAAAAGATTACCCATCTAATTTCATAAGAGTTTGGGAATTGGATAACTACTCTGTATGTTCCTAAATAATGATCATAATTTACATAAAATTTCAGTCAGAAGGTTGTTTGTTTTTCCACATAGTTCCTAAAATTTAAAAAATCTAGTTCTCTTTTTTATCGACTTTCCTTCAGAAAGTATTTCCCTAAACTTTATTTAAAGAAAAATCTTGTGTATATTGCTTGTTTTATAAGTAACAATACAAGTAATACATCCAGATGTATAGTTCTTTTGCACGTATAAAATTTCAGTATTCACATGCATATCTGAGAAGATCAAATGGTGACAGCATAGTTGTTTCTTCGAAGTGCCTTCCCATTGCATACCTTTTTGAAAATGTTTCATATCCATTTATATAAACTTAAGCATAGAAAGCTAAATGAAGTTTCTATGCTTACATTTAAAAAAAAATGCTTCCACATCTGCTATTCATACTAAAGACTGCAATGACATATTAGTTTCACAAGTTATACATAAATAAGCAGGTCGAAGTAGGAAAAATTAGTGCAAATGTAGGGTACAGTACATTAAAGCAACACATAATTAGATATGGGTTTTTAAATTATTCATTACCTTTGTTAGTATGCTATTGGTTGTTTAAGGAAAATGAACCTGAAAATTAAAAAAGAATCCATACAGGGTCAAACAGAAAGATGGAAATAAACCCTCTTGGATTCAAGAAAAAAAATATTCTTTGGGACTTGCTGACACTTACACATGATGCTTCTTAAAGTGGATTCAGTGCCTTGACTTATCCTAAATGATATGCTGGGGACTAACTATATAACCATCTTATATAACGTCAACTCATAATCTTACCCAAAAGGTAAAGCCAGCAATGGGTACCAGCACTGAAGGTGCCTACATTTGTTGGTAAAATATGTTCTCTCAAGGTTTAAGAAAGATCTATCACACTTAAACATTAGTTTTGCTAAAACATTTGACCTATGTTTTCCATTTTTCCCCTCCTCTCTGCAATATATACATATATACCTCTATGTCATAAACAGAGGGAACGTCACAAAAATAAAAAATTATTCATGAGTTATTTAATAAATATTACATCACCTATGATGACAAAAGAATTTGAAGAGAATTACTTCCTAGACAGGAAGAAGAATTTAGTGGCTATGTTTGGGTATTATGGAGAAACCACAATTTATGGTGAGGAGAACAAGCAGTAGTAGGCCCAAAGCTTGCACTGCCTGCTCCTAACTCCTGAAGTGACTGGAGAGGACAGTCCTTCACTTCTAATCTAACATCATGTTTCACTTTTGTTCCTATTAATTGTGGATTATATAAACTATTATTTAAATAGTTTGAAATTGACATTTTATATTAGTCATTTTAATCACCACCTGCTAAGGAGGCGATGAAATGTGCAAACAGCAGCCAATGACCTAAATGAAACATTCCAAATACTTTGTAACTGGAGCAGGACAGAAGAACATGCAAGCGCAATGCTTATTCTACTCACCACCATCCCCAAATCAGCCAGTTCTTGAATAGAGTTTTTTTCTATATTTAATTGAATAATCTACCAAGTGGGTAGATTATATGGGTGCACAGTTCTGCAGCCCAATCTCTGGCAGTGCTGACGTGCTCAGGACATTCATATATTAAGGAAGTCAAAAGATGCATCAGCATTTTGCAAACTTCAGTTCCATAGAAGTGCCATTTTGCTAGTGCTTCATCATTTCTTTAAATTAATCATTCATCCATGTTTTTCATTTTCATTGGCAAGGATGAAGAATTTGGGGAATCAAACTGATACAAACAGTGTCAAAGTAGATTTTCTAACAAATATATTCATTTCAAATATTCTTAAATATTTTTTAGAAGAATTGTATGATTTATACTGCTTGTGGATAACAGCAAAACAGAAGTTAAGTCAGATAACTGTGGGTTCTCTCCCCCCCCCAGGAATTTCTATGAATCTGGGACCTTTCCCCACTGCTGAATTGAAGTCATCTCTACTCATCCTTAAATCGGTGCAATATTGTGTTGGATTACATTTTCTATTCTTCTTGCCAGCCTCATCCTGTCACGATTGCTGTGTTCCCAGTCAGTGACCATTACTTCATTCTGAGTTTATACAGCTGAGGCTGCCTCTGATATAATGTACAGCTAAGGATAGCCTCAGCCTCTCACTCACAGGAGCAACGTGGAGCAACGACACAGAAGACACCACAATAGGTGGCTGGGTTAGAAACAAGGTATGGAAAGGTACAGAGAGCGATGGAAATCAAGTAGTTGTGTGATTATTTAGCAATGCTACCCTTTTTTTAAAAAAGCAGTTAAGAATACATCTCCAGTATTATAAACCATAATATTCAACTCTTCTTCTTCAGATACTCCTTAAGAATTAGTTATATAATACATGCCAGTTAAAGTTGTAAGATATTGTTAAGGAAATCACAACTTATTTAACATGACAGATGAGTCAGATTGGCCCCCTTGGAAAATTTATTTCCCTCCACTTTCTTGCTCAGTTTTTTAAAGATTGCAACCCTCTGAGGCAAGTCTCTGATAGAAGAGGTATCTAGCAACTAATTTAGATCATCTTTCATGTATTCTACTAGATGTTCCCATAAAGCACAAGTGGGTTACTGATAATTTGGGGGGAGCAAGTAGTTCACTGTTTCACCAGCAACTCCATTCTGCTGCCATCACTGCCTAAAAGCGCACACAACAGGTTTATCAATGACCGCTAACATTCACTTGTCTTTTCATGTGGAATAAACCGAGCACTTTCACTTGCATGTTCAAGTTCACTTGTATCTCTCATATGCTTCTTTTCTAAAGTTTCGCTTCTTTCTGAGCAGCTGTCATCATCTTCCTCTTCCTCTTTGGGACAGCTTTCCATACTATGCCGGATGCCATATGCAAAGTAAATCAGGAGTCCTTTCAAAACAAAGCAACCAATAATTTTTGTAGACTTGTCATATGTCAGTCAACTTTCTACAACTCTACTGAAGATTACAATTTGATTTTTGACCTTCTCTAACTGCGGTATACAGATTACTTCCCACATACATCAAAACAGCATCTAAATATTATTTTAACATTTATAGTCAAGAGAGTCTCCATATATTGTTGAATTGGAATTCTTACTGTCTCACTATATGACATGTAAGAGAAAACTGTTACAAAGTTTATTAACAAATTTTAGTAACTGGACGCAGAGAATTTTTGTATTTGTGCAGAAGAAAAACAAAAGTAATTTATCACACATGCACAATAGACCAAAAAAGAAAAAGCAGACTAGGGGGGAAAAAAATCTTATGCCTTAACTGGTTTCCTTAACTTGTTGCAAATGATTGTCAATGTCAGCTGAAACCAGTCCTAGAAAATTTCCTCTCCCAACAAGACATCTGGGCAAATATTTATGCATAGGCATACACATGGACACAACCAGAAGTCACTTTACAAAAAAGAGGGCAAGGGAATACCTACCAAGTGCCATCCAGATGCTGAACCGGATCCATGTCTCTCCACTCAGCTGTACCATCAAGTATATATTCACTAAGATACTTAAAGATGGCAAGAATGGCAAGAACGGAACCTAAGAATAAATAAATATTTCACGGTATTTACTAAAAATACCCATACCCAACACTTTTACTTAAATTTGTAAAATTTAACGAAACATTAGTTTCAAAATCTATGAAATCGAAGCACACATATGTCAATGTAACATAACAACTAGAGATGACTTGCATATGATCGCAATCTAAATTGTACTTCAAGTAGAGGAGTGAAATAATTACCTAAATATTTAACTTGAAATAGCAAAGGAATGGAACAAATGCTAGTGAACAAGGGTGTTTCAGGATTCATAAATCACTTCTGAATGTCAGACTTTTCACAGTAGCATCAAAGACATGCCACTGGAGCCAGACTCACATAAACAGAGATTTCAGACGTATTTTATATTCATAAAAAGATCTCACCTTTGGCTCTTGGTAGAAAAATCATGAGTTGGCAACTTACATGTTTAGAGAAAGTTGGTCTAGAGGGACTAACAGTCTGAGACATTGCATAATATTACCTACTTATATTTTATACTACAATGTGTATTTTGAGTTAGAGGCTCTACTTTGGAAAATCTTAGATTTTAACTAATGTACTTCAATAAATCAAACAGTCCCCGTATGAGCTCTGTCTTTATTTCTTTATGTCTTGAAACCAATGTTCCTGTTTAAGTGCATGACTTTATCTTTCTCCCTGTAAAATTCTATCCTATTCCCTACTGCCCACTGCTTAAGCCTGTCTAGATCTTTTTGGATTTTCTTTATCTAAATTATTAGCTTTGTGCCAGTTTTAACCATTCATTTCCTCATCTAAATCCTTGATTCAAACGTTGAGCAGCACAGAATTCTGTTGACTCTGGCTGAGATGACCTTCTGAACTGACATGAAGCCATTAGTGAATGAATCCTCTTCGGATACATTCAGCCAGCTTCAAATTCATCTATGAGTGGTGTCATCAGTCCCATACTTTTACTATTTTATTAAGGAGACTCTGTCAAAGGCTTTGCTGAGGTCAAGGTATGTTATCGCAAATTAGCCTGATCTACAAAGCTAGTATCATTTTCAGAGAAGGAAAGAAGCTACTCAGCCGTGTTTTCTTTGCTACAAATTAACACCGGTTCTGTTAATTGCAGCATCCTATCCAAGTGCTTAGAAACATGCTGCTTGACCATCTGTTGGAGGATGTGCCCAAGATGATTTATCTCTACTTGCTCAGATGTACCTCTGGTTCTTTTCTGGGACATCCAGAGTTGCCAAAAATAAATTGTTCTAACATTTGTTAATATTTATGTATTGATTTTCACACCAAAATTGCAGAAGTGATCACACCACATTTCATGCAACTTTCCCCAAATAAATATAGCAGAACTAGCCACACTCTTCCTCCTCCTTGCAAAAAATGAAAACTTGGTATCTACAAGTACACCCTTTACCATAAATGTCACTTTCTGTTGATTTTGAGGTTGTCTCCAGATGATAAACATAATCATCCCGAATAGTATGAAAAGAGAGGCAAGAAGAAAAATACTCCAAAGTTCCATATTTCCAAGTGAATGAATTCCATGGGTTGTCAGAATGCTCAATCCACAAAT
>JAOYMU010000302.1:34347630-34358177 GCA_025802295.1 Psammodynastes pulverulentus | reverse complement strand
CAAGGTTAGTACGGCGCCGGAAAGACGGAGCGGAAGGTATAGAGGCTTGTCCTGAAGAAACTGTGGGGTCTGGCTTCAAGATCTGGCGGTGCGGGTTGGGGGGGGGGAGAGAAACGGGGGAATCAATTACCCTTCCCCCTGCGCGTGGGGTTCCAGGATGGGGATGAATTAATCTTCGCCTATGAAACGAAGAATGGTGGAAAGTTGCATGTTTAAAGAATCCTCTCCCCCCCCAGGTGAGACTGCTGCTCAGGAGAAAGGCCTTATAACTCAGAGGTGCACTGCAACCAGATCATATTCTTCACACAGTTGAAAACAATTGCGCTTACTCATCCCTTGCCTATAATAATGCAGCATCACCCTGCAATCCGGGAAATGATTTTCCCTCCTTTGATCTCACTCTTATTTGAAATTCAGATAGAAACCCCCTCCCCTTCTCCCCTGCTTTTCAGGGAGAAATGAGGGTGAAAATGGGATTACATTATTATGAGATTTCAAAGTGGGTCCTGATTCTAGGTCAATAGCATAAAAATGGATCCCTGGAAGAGTATCCCTGAATCTGATGAGTGATAGAATTTATTTTCATGACATTTGATTAAATTGGGCTAGGCATCAATAAAGTGTTTTAAAGTCTAGGATTTTAAATTCTTGTTTTACAATTGATTGTATATGATAAATTCTAGTAGAACATAGGTTTGAATAATAGGCCTCTGGCTTCTACACATGAAATGTGATTTGAACATAGAAGAAAACAGTGGTTTGCATAATTTTAAATTGATTCTTGTCTATGATTATGTTCCATTTAAATAAACAAATAGAAGACAACCCCAAAGCCACCTCAAGAAATAGCATAACAATATTTTGGATTAATAAAAATCAAGCATTTCTTAAAATTGGAACACTAATTTGGGAACACTTACTATACTTGGGGTCTTTCTGAGACCTACTGTTTTATATTGTTTTATTGGTTGTTAGCCAATAAAAGAGTTCTTTTTAAGATGGGTGGATATATCAATGTTTGAAATGAATAAATGAACTGAAAGTACAAGATTTTAAAAGCAAAGCATCCATCTTCCATTGACTACTATCATATTTGTTATGGCCTGCCCTGCTTCCATGCTATAGGCTTAGGTTATTTATGAAATTTTATGTAATGTAAAGAAACAAATATAGATTTTGAACCACTAAAATAATTTAGTAGGCAAAAGCCCTCAGTACAACAGCAAAATACTAAAACAACTATTGAAAGATATAATAAACCACTAGCAGTAGTAGGGCTCATACTGGACTGCAAAAATCCAAATGATCTGTAGATCATGGTTTTCTTTTTTTTAGCTGCAAATTTTTTTAAAAACAAAATATGATGAAAACGAAAAGCTCTAGTGATAGAAAATGGACTGTATTTGAATGGTTTTTTGGTTGTCCTTAGTCTTTCATGGCACTTCATCAAGTTCCTGCAGAATGGTAGGATTTTGTGGAACATAATTTGAAAGACTCAGCACTAAATAACAGCAAAGCGGCACAGGAAACTAACTGACTCATTCATTCAGGTAGCCCATTATGATAAACCCTATTGTAGCTTAACTTTAAATGACAGCAAAATTGAGAAACAAATAACAAATTGTATACAATGGCTCTGCCTGAGATGCAGGCTATAATTTGTTTCGAACTGAAGAATTGTTGTTGCTAGTTGTGAAGTCCTGTCCGACCCATCGTGACTCCATGGGGACAATGTTCCTCCAGGCCTTCCTGTCCTCTACCATACCCTAAAGTCCATTTAAGCTCATGCTGACTGCTTCAGTGACTCCATCCAGCCACCTCATGCTGCCGTCCCATTCTTCTTTTGTCCTCAATCGTCCCCAGCAATAGGCTCTTCTCCAGTGAGTCATTCCTTCTCATTAGGTGGCCAAAGTATTTGAGTTTCATCTTCAGGATCTGGCCGCCTAAAGAGCAATCAGGGTTGATCTCCTCTAGGACTGATCGGTTTGAACTGAAGAATACAGTGGCTCTGAAGTTCAACCAAACTGTTGAGGGCAGACCCTGACTTGGTCTATTAACCTTCCTAGCACCTTAATCCCTTTGAAATCTGGCATGGAATAGCTATCTCTCCTGCCCTCTTGTCTCTACCCACCTTCTTTTTACCTGTCACGTTCCTTTTCTTTTCCTTATTTGCCATCAGCACACATTGCCACCAATAGTGTTGCCTTTTATTCTGTTCTGCACATTCTTAACCACTTAGGTTTGGCATATTTATGTTTTGGGTCTATGCCTGGACCAAACACATGTGGTCTACATATTTTGGCCTGGAGAAAGCCACCTAAAATGTCTGTTCCATGTAATTTTGGACATTCCTGATCAGCTTGTGTTGAAAATACTTTGTGCGGACCCAACAGGTAGAGAACACCGGTGACACAGCTATTTAACATGATTTCTACAAAGCAGTCTAAATGCCTCTAGTGTGTTATAGAGTGTAGTAATAATAACATTAAACGTTTATTTGTTGTATCTGTTTATTTAATATTTCATCCTATGTGGTCAAATTCATACAGTTTCAAATTTTCTCCCTATCCCTTGCTATTTCTTACTAGATATTTAGGTCAGTAAATATCTTCCTCATCCTAGTTATTTCCAGATGCTGAGAATAATTTAGATTATAAATGGAATCCTGAATATTTAAAAAGTACCACAATGGGAAGACTTTGGGAAAAGTAGAGCATCATAAATATTTACATCTATAGTGGTGAAGAAAATTGGAGTGCCTTTCTCAAAATAAGCCTTTAGGTAAAGCAATACGACCCACTTCATGAAATATGATTTTAGAGCATTTAGAATTGACCAAGTTGCTTTTTCAAAATTTGTGGGAAACTGTAATGGGGAAGTTCATAGTTGCAATGTTTCTGAAGATAATCTTTCAGGGACAATTTTGGAGAATGAAAGGTGGGCATTAAAAATGATACTTCTTTCTCATAGGCATCATAGGCAGTCAAAAGTTTGGGCAGCCTCTAATTGCTCATAGTTTACTCCAAAGAGAAAGTAAAGTAAAAAGAGTGAAGCATCAGTGATTTGTAATTACTTTAGGTTTGTGCATTCCGACTGGCACCATGATAGGTACCTTCGATCTGATTCCCCTCCAGATACCTTGGGGTTACAAAATGCCACTTTGTAGAGCTGATAGATTGGAGAAAACTGTTTATAAAAGACAAAAGAAGGCATTGCCAAAACACTTCTATATTGTTGTCTAACAAAAAAAATACCAACAACCCTTACATAAACACATCCATGAAATTACCAGTTGACTATGTTTGAAGGGGACATTATTTATGTCTAGGGAAAGTGGTTGGATGGATATTCCTCTTGAATTCTGAATGAAGTGAGGCTTCATTCACTAGAAGACCTGCACATAAAGTTTCAAGGACCCAGCTCTCGATAAAAGGGTTCTAGAGAAATCACTAACAATAAAGTAATGCAGAAGATGTAAGTTTAAAACCTTGTAATTTTTTTGTCTTAATTGTACATTGCAATGGGCTGAAAATGGATTGATGATTGGACATTCTTATTTTTTAAAATTGTATTAGAAATTACAATAGAGAAGAATAAAAACTAAGGAAACTACAAAAATGAAAAAGAAAAGACAAAAACAATGTGGAAAAGAAAAAAGGGACTTCTCCCTTCATTCCAACAAATATACCCAAATTTATGTAAATTTATTGCCATCTCTTAAGTTACTCTACAACATATAATCTTTTTACCCCATATCTCTTAGCTAAAAATCAAAAAGGAAAATCTTTATCATTCATTCCTTATCTGCAAAAGTCCAGTAAGAGTTGTCAGATATAACTATAGATAGTCCTCAATTTATGACAATTGAGCCCAAAATTTCTGTTGCTAAGCAAGACAGTTAAGTGAATTTTCCCCCATTTTACAATTTTTCTTGAAAGTTGTTGCATTAATCACTCAGTTGTTACGTTAGTAACAAGTTCTTAAGTGAATTCTGCTTTCCCATTGACTTTGCACATAAAAGATGATTGTATGACCCCAGGACACTGCAACCCCTTTTAAATATGAATCAGTTGCCAAGCATCTGAATTTGGATCATGTGACCATGGGATGCTACTATGATCGTAAGTGTGAAAATTGGTCATAAGTCACATCTTTTCTCCCCCAAAATGTTCAGACCTCTAGCAAGTTTCTTCAAAATCTTAATAAATCTATTTTGTACATCCATAAAAATATATTCATATCTCTTTACTGGTATGATAGTTACAGTAGTCCTTGACTTATGACTTCAACTGAGTTCAAAATTTCCTTTGTTAAACAAGACAGTTGGGAAGTGAGTTTTGCCTCATCTTACACCTTTCTCACCACAGTTGTTAAGTGAGTCACTGCCGTTAAGTTAATAAGTTGTTAATTGAATCTGACTTACCCATTGACTGCTTGTCAGAAGTTCACAAAAGATGATCACGTGATCTTGGGACACCATCATAAATACATGCCAGTTGCTGAATTTTGATCGTGTGTCCATGGGGATGCTCAATGGTCATGTCACTTTTTTCAGTGCTGTAACTTCAAATGGTCACTGAATGAATGGTTGTAATTCAAGGACTACCTTTAAAATGAAATCGAATTATGCCTAAAGCGGATCTTCAGCAGATCTTTGATTTCATTTGAAAGTCCAGTACATCCTTTTCTGTATCCTTCTCATTACTTGCTACGTTTCTATCCACATTCAATTACATTTCAAATTTATCTAGAGTATCTTATTCTCATTGGTTCATATTGAAAAGTCTTATAAAATTTGGCTAATAGGATTTTTAAATTAGGCTGGTTCATTCAAATCTGCACTTATACTGTCCAAGGCAAATTGTGCCTTAGGATAAATCTGCAAATGTTGCTATATAGCTATCCTTTCTTCTGAAGTCAGTCTGAATAAAGTCCCCCCCCCTCCCCCAGTGTAGCATCCTTTTTCTTGAATGTCTTTCCAGTAATCTTGCTGAGATCAATGTTCACATTTTTTCTCTGAAAGCCCCTGACATCTGTTTGCCATTTACATTCCCTTTTGTATCTATTTTTTGCCATCTCTCCTCTTGCTGTGTTGTGTCAAAAATGGTATTTTTGGCTTCTGTTATTTATACCACATAAGAAATTGCAGTAGCTTTCATATACGTCCTCAATGATAGTGTTCTTTTTAACACCCTTTCCTGTTCAAAAATCAAGGTCCTAAGGGAAAAAAGATCCTAGTGGCAGACATGGTTTGAAATAAATATTTCAATTCCTAATAATTTATGTGGGCAAGTGATCAGCCCACAGGACTGGACATTCACTTCTATGTTATTTTATATCTGCTACTAACAAATAATCAGACAAAATAAGGTTTTCTCTGAATACATCTGTACCATTCAAATGTAGTATAAGATCAGAGTTTTTGGTTTTAAACAAATTATAATAAATTGAGTTCCCAGTTAGCATTTTTTTTTTCTTATAATATCTAAAATGTTTCTAATTCTTATTGCTTTTTATCTAAACTCTGCTAGCCTACAATTTTTGACTGGGTTTGAAGGAGATCATCTTTTGTTTAAGAAATAAATGTCTTCCACGTTTTAGGGGACGATATTTAAAGATCTGAGATTCCATCAATATGCTGATGTTAACCAGTTTTTACCTCACTAGTCTAAATCAGACGAATGATTCTGTCAAAGTCCTGTCCAGATGCTTGGAGACTTTTTAGATTTTGAGTGGGAGAGAACAAGTTTAAAATTGAGTCCTAGTAAAAGGAATCACTATTTTTACATCTTACATTTACTTTATATTTATATTTTACATTTCTTTGTCTGTTCCAGGATTCTCTCTTGATGGGGTGGCACTTTTTATCATGATAACATCAACATGATGAAATGTCATCACTCAGTTGCACAGATTATGCACACGACATGATATTTCACACAAATATTTAAGTTCCTTCATTAGTGTAATGTAATGTCATTACATATGTGGGGTTTTTCACTCTCTCCTTCCTTCTTTTGAGGATTCCCAGGTTTACAATGAAACCTTATCCTTGTGCATTAATACTTTCTACTGAATTTAATAGGGCTTGTTCCCTGGTAAGTAAATAAAAGTTGGCAGACTTAATCAGATTAATGTAATTAATTAGTAAAATATTTTTTAATGAGGAAGAACACAGTTTAATTTGTTGAGTTGCATGCTTGTCTGATGAATTTAATTTACAATGTAGTAAACAGCACCTATACATGGCTTCTTCTTCCCTTTTCTTTGTTTTCTGTCCAATTTCCTCTTCTCAATTCATTGCCGTCCAGTTTTGTTCTCTGCTTTCTCTTGACTTTTGTTTCCCTTCCCAGTTCAGGGATCCCTTTTCCATATCTGTCACTTTTCTTCCTTCTGTTGGAAAGAGAGGCAGGTTATGTGCATTCTTATCTGTACTTGTGTGTTCTCCATGAACAAGGGGACTGTTTATAGATAGGGCATCAATGTTATAAATGGGATGTCTTGTTTTATCAACAATGACATTTAATAATGATACTGTACATTTTATGTTAAATTTTATTTCTTTGGGGCCCAGTTCTTCCTTTTGGGAGGTGGAGGAATGTGGCTTCTGGCAGGTATGTTGCCAGATTTTACACCTGGCCTCACAATAAATCACAAAACTCCTTATTCAACACTAGGCTAATCTTGGCAGAAGATTTGCAGACATATCTAGACAGGAATCTTTACTGTAGATAGGAATGAAGCCTTGGGATAATATGGCCCACTGTGGTGCAAGGAAATTGTTTATGTGTATATGTGTGTATAGACGCACAGAGTTGGCCATTTCCTTGATGGGATTGAGAGGCAGATCTTTACATAATGTTTTTTTTTCTAGACTGGGTGTGTCTGTCTTCTTTACCAATTTCAGCTGCAATCATATATACACATGTTCATGTGTGCACAGAAGTCTAACTCATGCGTACATTCATTAGAGTGAGGAAAGGGAGACGTTCAGAGGGTTGGCATCTCTATATAGGGTTTTTCTTGCATTATTTTGCCAAAAAAGAGATTGTATCAGTTGCAGAGTTATCCTCCATTCTCAGAAATACGGCATTTCTACAAATTAACCCATCTTTTCACTGATGTTTTTTATGGGCTTAAGTACTTTGATCCGGCTATGAACTGCCTAAATTTAGATTTAATATAACAAAGTTCACTTATCCACTGGGAAGAATGTGAGATGCACAAAATAGTTCCCAGTGGATCTTTTTTCTAGAAGAATGTGCCATGAAAGTGGTTTGGCTTTCGGTTGATGTGACCAGCTTTTGACATAGGTCATTTTAAAAGCAGCCAAGATAGTCATGTAAAATCCAGCCAAAAAATCAGTAACTCATAATCCATTTTTTTCAACTAATATTTTAAGTTCTGGAATTTTAGTCTTAAATTACTTTCACCAAACTAAATTCTCAAAGGACATATGGAAAGTAACAATGAATCTAAATATAGACCATGAGAATTTGGTTTAGAAAAATTCCAGATCACATGGAAATACTAATTTTGATTAAGGTAATAAAGATTGCCATCATTAACACCTTAACCACAGGAAAAAAACGTTTAAACTTGATAATTCAGCTGTCATTATGGGCAAGAGATGACTACATTTTGATTTCTTAATTGATTTGTTTTTTATAATAATGGGTTTGAATGCAATATATTTCTAAGTGTTCTAGATATATTCTGGGTGACAAATTGGAATTTAGAATGACTGTTCGGAAACCTGACACTGGGTTTTTTTCTCTTTGTCTAGCTCCAATCTTCAGATGTCCCAGATAAGATAGGGATCAGGTTTGCTATCAATAGATTTATTGAATTCATAAAACATATTTAGTTTTTAAAAAATGCCTGTGACCAGTGCTATGAGCAGTACTCATTATTGTCAGGTTGATTCACAGCATATGCTGAATTAGAATCATAGCTTTTACATAATCAGATGGCAGCTCATCACTTTGAAATGTAAACGCTGAAAAGGGGTAATATTGGTAAAATAATGTTGCGTCTTTTAGCACAATATCAAAGCATTTCAGAATATAACACATTTTTAAAAGAAAATATATGGCTCTAAAATTTTTGCATTGCTCATTTTGTGCCTTTCTCTGTTTGTAGGTGGAAAATGTGCACTTCATTGATGGAATATCTTCCAAAAGAACTGCATTAGGGACTCTCTATCTAACAGCCACTCATGTCATCTTTGTAGAAAATGAGCCAGACAATCGTAAGGAGACATGGGTATGACAAGTTACCATTATATCTTGATAAATCCAATGACCTGCACAGGCTGTGACGTACATTTAGGACCATAAAATGTTCTACAAACACAAAGGCAATTAGGTCTATTAAAACACTTTGTGAATATTTGAGGACTGTTCACTTCTATCTGTATCTGTAGTCATAAAAATTCCTAGCCCTCAAGGACCCTCTGAATCCTTGACTCACAGTGGAAAGGCCATTTACAGCACTGAGTCCAACCCCTCAGTCAGTGCCAGCATCTAAACACTGGAAGCTCATGGAATTCAGAGGTCTAATTTCTGCTTGAATATGTTGTGAGTAAGCAAAAGATTTTAAATAATTGAAAGAGCAAGTAGGTATGAAAGAACTCCAGTAATTCTTAAGTCTTTCAAGCACAGTAACCAACAGTTCTTAACAGGGCTTTTCTTCGGCGCCGAAAGGTGCCGGAACGCTCCCCCCGTCGCGCGCTAAAAAACCCCGGAAGTGATAGCGCGCGATTGGTTGAGACGGAGCACGTGACGACAGCTCCGAAAGGGTTCCGGAACGCCGTTCCGCTGAGCTCCGGCTCAAAAAAAGCCCTGGGTATAGGCAAATTTGCAGGATTCATGTTTAAACTTTCAGGAGTGAAGTTTATAAAAATGAAACTGATAAAATGCTTGTCAGTTGAAAGTTTTTTCTTTTTTTAATATTTCTCGCAATGTGATCAGTCAAGTTTTCCCACATCACTATGTTTTGCTAGAGCTTCTCCCATCTTCTAAACCATAATTTAAGTCTAGAGTGGAGAACATGTGTTTGTCTAGATACTATTGAATTGCAATTATTAACTCTCATTACTGACCATGCCTCTAGGACTGCCGGGAATTGTAGTTCAGCAATCCCTGGATAAGACTTAAGTTCCATGCTCTTGGTCTAATTAGGAGTTGGCAACTTGTAACTGTGTGGCAAGAGTCAGCAATCTTCCATGCTGCAATTTTGAAAGTAAGGGTTTGGAGGAACTGAAGAGGTGATTGGGTACATTGTCTTAAGCTTGCAGAAGCTTAAGACAGACATAGCAATCCTTAAAACCTTGAACATCCTCAATTGGTCCATATTGTCTTTTATTTATGGGAAGAGGGCTAAAGTACAAAATGAGTGCCTGAAAAAAAAGTGGTATATAGAATACAATATATTTCTTAGATAAGTTCTAATAACAGTTTAGAAGGGACACTTTTTGATTGCTCTATCAAATGCATAGTGTCCTTTCAAGGAATGTAATTATGCTTTCTTTCTCCATATTTACACACTCCTCTTCCACTCTCTTTTTCTCCAAATCATGTTAATGTGTGTACCATAAGTAATGGGGTCAGCAGGCACAATCCCCCCCGCCATGTCTATATTTATTATACGAGCTTGGTTGAGTTTGTGAACATGTCACAGTTTTAGAAAAACCTACCTCATGTTATTACTGGGAAATCTTAAATTTGACATAGTTTAGAAATGATATAGGACATTTTACTACCAGTTATAAACATTAGTTATAAACTGAATATTTTTCCATTTATATCCTTTGCTATGCATAAAGACTCACCCTTTCTCATTTTTAACTCTAGATAGGTTTGATTCCTTGGCTAAATGTGCAACAATTATGTTACAGTATTTTTGGAATCTTGAATACCATCAAGATTTTGGGCTAGAGAGCTAAAGAAATGATAAATTAAATTGTTGTGATCACACTCTATGGCTGTAGAAATGCTCCTTGGAAGATGGTAATGCGCAGGTTGGAGTAAAGTTTTTTTTTCTTCAGCTTTGAAGGGAGAGTGTTCACAATTGTGCTGAGCATCAAAGAAATCAAGAAATCCAGGCAGTTCAAATTAATATAAAGGCAGTTCAAA
The DNA here is from genome assembly GCA_025802295.1 of Psammodynastes pulverulentus. NCBI lineage: Eukaryota > Metazoa > Chordata > Lepidosauria > Squamata > Psammodynastidae > Psammodynastes > Psammodynastes pulverulentus. The sequence goes on along the minus strand of JAOYMU010000302.1, from coordinate 34,348,041 downwards.
TTAATATAATGGTTTATTTTAAGCTGTCTACAAGAATCTGAACCACTAATGGTTAAAGCAAATAGGCAGTAGATAAGAGTGAATGGTGGGCTGAACTTAGATCTTTTGTGGGCATTAAGGGACTTGACTGATGATGTGTTTGACCTCTCCGTCTGGCTCAGCCTGTTCATCTCCTACTTAAGTCTGGATAAAAATTTTAAAAAAAATTAAAAGGTGCCATTTCAACTTGTTCTAAGTGAGAAGTGGTTGAAAATCTCAATATCTTTTTTTTTTTTTTTACAAATGACTACTTGAATCAGGACCATGGTACATGAGAACAGAAATCAGTTCTGTTGCCCCACGCACGAGGCGGGTCACACGCTGGATCTGGTTTTTGTCTCTGGCCAGTGGATAAGTGACCTGGGTATCGGG
>JAOYMU010000302.1:34283475-34298083 GCA_025802295.1 Psammodynastes pulverulentus | reverse complement strand
CTATCCTATTAAAAAATTTCCCCAAAGTGTGCTTTATACAATTCATTAGTTAATTAAAAGTAATTACATAAACTAAACTTAAAAATTACAAAAACTAAAAACTTAAAGCTTAGACTAAAACAAAACTAAAAACCTCCCTGTCTCGTGCCTCTTATGTTTGGAGCTGGGAGAGTCCTCTTCCATAAAAGAGGAGAGATGTGTAAGCTAAAATCTCTGCTTTTTAATTCCACTCTAAAGCATCATTTCCATTGGAAGGATTTGGGAGAATAGATTTACTTATAGGAATTGGTTTCCCTGCTTGTTAGATAACTTCAACTTTCAGCTGTTTTGTGGGCTTGGGTATAGCTTTATTGCAGAAAGTGTACAATATCTATTCCTTCTTTTTCCTTTGATGATTACTAAAGGCTCAGAGTTTTCTTTGTTCTTTCTATATGTTGAGTGTTGCAATAAGGCAGCAGAAGGCTAATACAATAGGTTAAGGATAAGGTAATTAAAAGCCTCTTTTGAAGGAGCTCTTCACAGTGGCTGCTGCCTCTTTGCTATCCTAGCTCTTCCTCTTATGACAATTTTAAAACACTTAAAATTATAGTACATTTTGTAGTTTGTTTCATTTTCTCTCTTGCTGGAAAATGGATGTGCTTTTATTGTTTTCATGTAAAACCTAGATGGCAGGAAGTAGCAAGTAATAAATACTTCTATTGCTGCCACGGTTAGTATACGTGAATAATTGTTTTTCTAGTTGGAGATGATTTGTTGTGAATAAGGTTCATTCATTGTGATTATGATGAAAGGCAATATTGTTAGGCGCAATTAGCAACCCAAAAATGAAAAAAAAAATATTGGGGGTAGATGTAACAAGCTGGGTGTCCATACAACAAATACAGTGATGAGAAACAATTTATGAATCCTTTAGAATTCTCTGTAATCCTGCAGTGTTGTGATCTCCACTTCTAAGTTCTAAGAAGTTTCTGGTTGAATAAAACAATAAAACTTTGTCATCTCTTTACTGAATACATTAAACCAATACTTGTTTCCTTTGATGTAAAACTACATAAAGCTTTGGATTTGGTAATTTCAGCAGTTAGTAAACCCAAATAGAGTTATAAGGAACTGTAAATCATGCCTCCAATTTTTTACCTTCTCAAATGATCCAGTAAGGTACCATGTTTGGTGGTATCAAAGATTGCTGAGAGGTCTAAGAAGACCAGAAGAAGTACATCAGCCTTAATACCTAGGCTTGAATTCTGATAGCAAAGGACTCAGATGTTTTTCTAGGCTACATTGAGGTTAATTCCATGCCATCCTTTCAACAATACTTTCACACAAAAAAATAGTTGAGTAATATACCTTCATTCTGTAGTTTAATTTATTTGTTAAAACTGTTCAAGTTTGGAGGTCACAGTAGTAGGCAAACCAGCTACCTCATATTGTAAATAGGAAGCCTCATTAGTGATAAAAAGTTACTTGGTCATTGTGAAGGACACTTGCACCTCATTATTGTCTAAGAAAATTATGCCCAAACATTATAACTTTTGATTTTTCCAAAAGTTATAATTAATTGCCAATAATAGTTTATGGTCAAAGTGTGATGTTGGGATTTTTTGGGGTGGGGGGAGAATACTGCTCTAAAGAAGACAACAGCCTATGTAAACCAGTTTGTGTGCTGGACACCAAAGACAGAAAACAGAATCTTTATTAAGATAGGTTGTAGTAACAGAATTTTTCAAGTGTGATTGTACTATATTTCTCCTGAGTTTCTTCTTATATTCCTTCTTAAAAGATAAAGAGTACTTATCTTTGCTTACACAACAATTTTTAAATATTTGCTTCAAGGCTATGGCCCTGTCTCTATATCACTAAACCCGGCAGTCTGCTATAGTTCAGAGCTTTCAATTTGAGCTGTAACTTATTTCAGTCAATAGAACCAAAAACAAGGATGCCACATACAATTTCTTTGCAATGTTGACATGTTTGTTTGTCAAACAGGGCAATACAAAGAAGTGATTTAGGGTAAAACAACTGGGTCAGAACTGTTTCTCAACAAGAATATCGGTACTAACAATTCAATCTTCCAGTTTGTGCAGGACATGCTTGTCATAGGACTAGGTTATGAGGTCATGAGTTTAATTGCCCTATAATCAGCGGGAGAGTTTTAGTTACTTTTCTTAAAGAGTAGAATACAGGTAGCCCTCGACTTATGACCACATGGAGCCCAAAATTTCTTTTGTTAAATGATATATTTGTTAAGTGAAATTTGCCCCATTTTACAACTTTTTTTGCCACAGTTGTTAAGTGAGTCACTGCAATTGATAAGTTAGCAATCCGGTTGTTAAGTGAATCTGGTTTCCCCATTGACTTTACTTGTCAAAAGGTCGCAAAAAGCAATCACATGACCTTGGTCATAAACATGAACCAGTTGCCAAGCATCTGAATTTTGATTACTATCTGTAATATTGCTTCAATTCCAGCCTTTGGTCCAATGATCTGTGAAATTTATGTGATTGAGAATCTAACTAAGAAAAGGTCTTGTTATTTTGGATTATTTTTAAATAAGTCCCTGGGAAGGTAATCTTCACCTGGATTTTGTTAGAGGGGAAGGCTTTTCTCAGTGGTTAGATCTTGTTTCTAGATGACTGGAAGCTATGATTCTGTATCACTGAAGCTCTAAGATTGGATTGGTATTAGTACACTCATGTAAGGAACCATGTAAGAAGTGCAAATATTGCTCCCTCTTTGACTTGGATTCCCTTGTATTTGGGGTGCATGGGTGAGCAGATGGGATTTCTTTGTATATAAACCAGTATTTACTAATCTCCACAAAGTCAAAGTGTCTTTACAGTTTATAGCAAACTGTATGTTACACCAGAGCAATGTCTGGTATAACGATTTCTTATTTATTAGGGATTTTCAGTTTTATTTTTTTTTAAATTAGCTATGATATGCTAAGCAATTTCTACTTTTTAATATTAGAGTTAGTTCAGTGCTTAATATCAAAGAACAATTACTGACAATTACTCAGTTTGCTGGAATTTGAGTCAATCTTGGTTTCAAGCATCCTGCTATTTGCAGGAGGCAGATAAAGAATAGAAATAGGCTTATTTTTACTTGCTGGCTATATTCAAAGTTCTTAACATTGTTTTAGTGATTTTTCATATAAAGATTACTTATTCACTTTTTAAGATAAACTATAGAAGTTAATGTAAGCATTAAGAACTATTAAATATACAATATTTATTTTAATGATAATTCTGTCTTCTGTACTTAGAAGACATATATCAGAGCAAATGCATTTTGCAACTGCATACATTACTATTAATTCTAAAGACTACATTTTACAATCTTTCTAGGCAGCTGTCCACAACAGTTTGAATCCTCTTTAGGATGTATGTAGAAATCTATTATTAACTTTTTATCACTAGCAAGGAATATACCGTATTACCTTTGCATACTATATAAGGGATAGCATCTTTTATTAAAAACAATTTTTCCCTATAAAAGCCTTATCTGTTTTTTATCAGATTAAATGAAACAGTCACCTGGTAAAGGTATACTTTAGTATGTTAAGTTGTTCTCTATATTTGTAATTTTGCTGTGAATCACATTTACAAATGCTGTACTATAAAATGTTTCTTTAAACAATTGATATTCATTGACGTAAAATAGATGTTTGACAGTTATTATGTTTTGGGGAATGATGCTGCTTTATGTAGAAAATATTATGTATGAGAGATATTTAATAAGCAACTTAATTTTATAATATGCAAACCTGATTTGGATAGCAAGTAGAAATTATGTTTTGCCAATTTGGAGATAATGATAAATGAAAATTTTCTGCAAACCCAAATTCTTTGTGCAGTAGGAATAGAATTAATGCATAGATTTGGAGTTCTTTCCAAGCTCATGTAACATGTAAGCACCAGAGTTTTCTGTAACTTTAGAATTATATTCAAATCAATCCATAATATATACAAAATTCTATAGTCTACTTATAAAATAGTAGATTGCCATGATTTTAATGTTACAACAAGGAATGCATGTGAAGAGAAAGCATATATAAAACGGTTGATAAATTTCTATTGATGATCTGGGACGTTTTGCCTTTCTAATCTTAAGTCTGTTTATTGCTGTTTATGATTATTTGCAGTGGCTATGACTTTGGATATCTGATCAAGATCTTGACAAATTCCAATTTACCAGAAGAAGAGCTAGACTTCTTTGAAATACTGAGACTATTTTTCCCTGTCATTTATGATGTGAAGTACCTCATGAAGAGTTGCAAAAATCTCAAGGTAATTCCTACTGCTATACTTAGAGTTTTTATAGGGAAAGAATGTACAAATTAATTTTGTCTGTTTTACTCATGGGCAGTTGTAAATAGTTGTCTTTAGAACCTGTTCTTGTAGAGAAACCCATGTAATGGGAACCTCTTGAAAAAGATGCCCATGAGAAGGGTATTAATGTATCCCAGGAATTTTTAATAAAACTAATAGTTATGTGGATCCAATAACTAAACCATAGGTTTTGTACATTGAGAAAGAAATCATGGAACCAGCTTCTGGTCTATAAACATATACTGTAGATCCATGCATTCAGACGTGTGAGACACTCTTGTGAGGTGGCTGTAATTTAAGTATGAAATCAATTCACACAATAGCTGTATGGAAATATCAGTGTGAAGCTTTTGATGCAGCCATTAGCGAATCTCATTTCTGCCCTCGTATTGTCCTAGATACCAGCAGAGGCAAATAAAAGGTTGCAGCTCTTTGTTATTTTATTACGACAAGATGAAGTTAAATAGCACTGACGAGAAAAAGATGAGAAAAGATGGTAATAGCAGTTATTAGGTCCAAGAGAAATGAGTCATGCAGTAACCTTTTCATCTCAAGATTTTATCCAATGCTCTTTCATTGATTAAATTTCATTTCTTTAGCGAATCTACAATTGAGTAAGCACATAGTTTATCAAGTTGTCAGTTAACAAGGTATGATCAGAAGTATTGAACATTTTAAAACATAGAGGACAGAGTTAATCCCAAATCATTCATCTATTTCTTGTACAGAAGTCAGTTGGGCTACTAACTGGCTTGTTCTGTTAGCTTGGCATCTAGAGGTAAGGCATCTGAAGGATAAGTGGATGTTGGAATGGAGACATGAAGGACAAACAGCCAAGTGTATTATGATTGTTGCTGTGGTTTTTACAAACATATGGAAAGAAAAGAATCCTGCATACCGAATGCTGTTGAGATGACTTGAAGCAAAAGCTGGTTTAATATAAAAAGAATTAACATATTTTTGTAAGCAAAGAAGTCAGAGATAAATTGACTTTTGACTATGATGTAGCTAAATCCTGGTTTTACAAGTAACTGGTCACCAGTGATAATATTGATGAGCCAGATGAGAACATCATTATTCAGTGAATCTATAGTTATTGCTATGTGTTGTTTGGAGACAGTGGATATTACTTTAAAAAAAATATGAGGGTGGATAGACCTGAGTCTATTCAGTGCCTTTGGGTTCCAGATCCTTTGACTTCTATCTCCTCTTCAGCCCATCACATACATAAAGTTTCTTTTTCTCTGCTCCACCAGCCCTGATTGATTCTGTTTCAATTTAAAATTGTCTTTCTTAATTCCCACTGCTGGTGGAAAAACGTGAGGCGATGAATGTATATGTAATAAAAGTGGGAAACATTATATAAGCAAGGATTGTTCATTGGTAAAGTCACCTAAATACTCTTATTGTTTAGCTTAAGAATTGAAAATATTTTTTTCAAAAACTTCTTTGTTTGCCTTATTCAATTTTACTCATCCTTCAAAATGTTTTGACAGCTCCCATCATTAAAGATTCAAACATCGTGTGTTTATTTTTGAACCATATAATACTTGATCTAAATATATTTTGAAAAAGGTGGTGGATTTTTTTAAAGGAGAAATAATAGCTCATCTGGTATTTTGAAATTCCTACTATGTGAAGAAGGGAGTAGGAGTTTCTCAAGTTGGCCACACCAAATGTAAAAGGTTTAAGCAGAAGACCAGGATTTCTAACAGTTTTGCCCAGTGTTTACATACAAAGCTCATACTGGACAATTAATTATTTGAACTTTTATGATAAGCCACAGTTGTAAAGGAAGAAGGCACTGAGGGAAGTTTTATCTGGCTTAATTTTACTATGCATATACAACATGAAGATTAGACTGTCATAGTCTAACATACTATATTTGTAATAAGATTAACCCAGGTAAACGTTTCTTAGTGTAAGGTATTAATGGTATTTTTCTATTCATTAGATTATTTCAGCACTCCATAGTAAAATATTAAGTGCTGTTCTTAGCCATTACAGAGTTGCTCACCCTTATATGTAATTGTGCATATTTTTAAACATTTGATTATCTCCTGTCTTGATGAACAACTGTAAGCAAAGTGGGAAGATGGGATTTTGATTTGAAAATACTTTTTGTAAACAGGCAGTCTTCGGCTTATAACAGTTTGTTTAGTGACCATTCAAAATTATAGCAGAACTGAAAAAGTGCCTTTCCCTGGTGGAATAATAATAAACAAGAGTTCTGAAGGCCTTTACTATCATAATTTGCTATAGTGTTAAAGAACATGTGACTAGGACTGTGATTTAAACTAAAAGTATAGATCTTCAATTATTTGCTCATATAGTGGAAAGTAATATGACCTTCTGTCATATTTTCAGCTGTGCTAATTATGCTGCAATCTTCCTTTCCAGGGTGGATTACAAGAAGTTGCTGAGCAGTTAGAGTTGGAAAGGATAGGTCCTCAGCATCAAGCAGGATCTGATTCTCTACTAACAGGCATGGCCTTCTTCAAAATGAGAGAGGTAAATAGATATATACTCTGTGTGTGTGTGTGTGTGTGTGTGTGTGTGTGTGTGTGTGTGTGTGTCTGCACGTGCATGCACTATGTTTTCCCGAAAATATGATGCATCCTGAAAATAAGCCCTCATGAAGGGGTTGGGCATGACCAGCACAGGAGGCAGCCCTTCCCTTCCCCAGTCATCTCTTGGCTGCTTGGCTCCTTAATTGGGGCCCACAGATCAGCTGAGCTGCTGAGGACCAGGAGCTGCCTCATGTTCCTTCTTTCTGGGCGCAGTCTATCCTTTTCAAATGATCAAATGTTGCTTGAGAAAAGGACGCACATCCAAGGATTGCAATGCTGAAGGCTTGGGATGAAGCCTTTTGGGGATGTGCATCTGTGTTGAACTTGAGAAAAGGAGGACAGGCAGGAAAATCCCCCTCCCCATTTTCCTGCCTATCGTCAAAGACTCCATCCCAAGCCTTCAGCATTGTATAATACGCTGAAGGCTTGGGGTGGAGCCTTTTTGGCAAATGGCAGGAAAATGAGGAGGAAGATTTTCCTGTCTGTCATCCTTTCCTCAGTGTGTGCTGAGCTTGAGAAAAGGACAGCCAGGAAAATCCCCTTCTCCATTTTCCTGCCGGTCACCGAAAAGACTCCACCCCAAGCCTTCAGCGTATTACAATGCAAGAAAATGGGGAGGAGGATTTTCCTGCCTGTCCTCCTTTTCTCAAGTTCAGCACAGATGCAGATCCCCAAAAGCCTCCATCCTGAGCCTTCAGCATTGCAATACTGGGATCCCCATGTACCAGTATGAGGTGGGGGGGGGAAGTGAGCTTCCCCACGTGGCGGTTTACCTAACAGTCGCACCATCCATCCATGCGGAACAGCCTTGCAGCGGCCGCTCCAGCAGCCCTAGCTACCGGGCCGCTTCTGCTGTAGAATTGCGGCCACAGAAAAGCTGGGAGGCCGAACGACACGCCCGCATGCCTCGTGCTAGCTGAAAAATGGTTGCACCAGCCATCCACATTTTTTTAAACTGGTGGTTATTTTGTCCTGACCCACATGGCCTGGCGCAGCAAAGAAGAGCTTCCTTTTCTTTGCAAAAAAAAGTCCCTCGTTGTAGGAGGTTTTGGATTCGGTGCTCTTGCCTGGGATATTTGCAATTTCTTTCCAAATATCCCACTGAAACAAAAGTGACTTATGCCCATTTTAATCCTGTGGTACGCTGAAGGTTCGGGATGGAGCCTTTTTGGCGATTGGCAGGAAAATAGGGAGGGGGATTTTCCTGCCTGTCCTCCTTTTCTCAGTCTGTGCTGAACTTGAGAAAAGGAAGACAGGGAGACAAATCCCCCTCCCCATTTTCCTGCCAATCCAAAACTTTCTGCAATGAGGGACACTTTTTTTTTTGCAAAGAAAAGGCACCTCTTCTTTGCTGTGCTGGGCCACGTGATAAAAAAAATGTGGTTGTCTGGTGCGACCATTTGTTTTATCGACACAAGGCGTGTGGGGTTCATCCTTTGGCCTCCCGGTCTTTCTGGGGCCACAATTCCACAGCAGAAGCGGCCCGGTGGCTAGGGTTGTTGGAGTGGCTGCTGCGAGGCTCTTCTGCGTGGATGGATGGATGGTGCAACTGTAACTGTAGATAAGCTGGCGCTTGAGTTGCGTCCCTCGGCCTCCCAGCCTGTCTGTGGTCGCAATTCCACAGTGGAAGTGGCCTGGTGGCCAAGGTTGCTGGAAAGGCTGGTGCGAGGCTGTTCTGTGTGGATGGTTCGCTCCCCCTGCCTCATACTGGTACAATGCGGGAGGGGGAATTAAGACACCCCCCCCCAACACACACACACTGGAAAATAAGCCCTAGCCAGTTTTTTGAGATTCAAAAGAAAATAAGACCCGGTCTTATTTTGGGTAAAACACGGTGTGTGTGTGTGTGTGTGTGTGTGTGTGTGTGTGATAATATTGATGGCGCTGAAGGAGGGGACGGGTCCTCATAGTTACAGCTGTCACAGCAGTCATGTGATTGCAATTTGGGTACTTGGCAACTGCTTGCAATTATGATATCACAGTGTCTCATACTATTGACTTCTGATAAGTGAAATGGGGAAACTGGCTGGAGGTTGCAAATGGTTATCATGTGACTATAAAATGCTTCAGTTGTGTGAGACAGTATGACAGTAATTAGAACTTGATGCATCTGCCTGCCTAAATCAGCAAGGCCAGGTAATGCATTTTATAACCACACTGCTCAACAGTACTATTGTTGGTCCCAATTATCATTAGAGGACCACCTGTAGTTTGATTAAATTATTAATTAATAGTAATAGTAAATTAAATTAGGCCACACTAGATCCATATTTACTTCCAAGGCCAACTTGAAGTGCTGCTTCTAAACTTTAAAACCTTAATGGGCTTAGTATATATTGCTTCATAGCAGACTATCTGGGGATTAAACCTGATGACGGAGAATTCTGAGCAATTTGGCAAATGCGCATGAGAAGTAGGGACTATTCTGAGATCGTTGCAGTTGAGAGATCATTGAAAATCTTGCCACTAAGTGCTTTCATAGAAACCACTGACATTTTATTCTAGTAGGCTTTTAATTCATAAAGCTTACTTTGCTTTTAACAGTTTTGATTTGTAAGGTCTTTTATATTTTTTCTGTTCAGCTAAATGACATTCCATCTTTGATTGATCTTGAAAAGCTAAGCAAGAAATAACTTCATTAATAGGAGAGACACCAAAATACAGCATCTAAGCTGCTGTTGGCAAGACAGAAGTTTTAAGTCTTAAAAAGAACCTTGAAATAAAATGACAAGCAGTTTGTATTGTTGCAAGAAAACCATACAGATGTGTCTTTTGCCTCTTTTACTTTTGTTTTTTGTTTCATATCCATTATGTTACTATTGTTAAGATTATGTATGATTTATGTGGCAGGGTGACGATTGTGGCTTATTCTTTTCTCAATACTTCAAGAAATATAAACTGTGGGAGATAAATTTTATTTAAATTCTATATTTGATCTGAAAATGAGATTTTTTTGATACAGGTATGTTGAGTAGTGCCTCCAAAAATAAGAGAATAATAATTTGTCCTTTAAATTTTCTTCAGATGTTCTTTGAAGATCACATTGATGATGCCAAGTACTGTGGTCATTTGTATGGTCTTGGGTCTGGTTCATCTTACGTACAGAATGGAACAGGAAATGCATATGAAGAAGAAGCCAACAAGCAATCATGACATGAAATGAGAAGGCAATTTTTCTAAGCTCGATATGGTTGTACATAGGTTTTATCTCTGGTTGAATTCCTTGGACAATAAGGCATTCTTTTCCTCTTTATCAGCACACTTTTCTCTTGCCTTTGTATGTACTAAGCCTGACTGTTCCTGTTCCAGTCCTTTGACCTTGATATATAGGCATTTCTGGATTAAATGTTGCCATGTACCTTGCCCATCTGTACAGAAGCACGTGTAGGAACAGTGTGGTAGATAGAAGAGGAAAGCTAAAATGATAATGACAATTCTAGTAAACTTTAATTGGCTTTTGTATTGGTTTATTATCCCGGCCCTTTCCCCTCAAACCTGGGCAAGCGCTGATTGTATTCAATTTCCCCATTGGATGGTAATCCCTTCTGATGTGCAGGGGTTTTAGTTATTCATAATTGTGGACCATCACATTTGCACTTTAGAAGAGTGACTCTGAGTCAGATCCTCTGTTTTATCTGAAGTTCTGAATATTCTTCCCTGACATAGAAAAAGAGTTCATCTGCCAGTATTGCTTCTTCCAGGTCTCAAATACGTTGAACAAAGCCACATTCATTGCCTAATCTATCTTCAAATTTACAGGTATCTTAGCAGCTACTATAAAACTTGGTGTTTTGTCTTCCAAATATTCCCGCCAGCTCTCTGATGGAAGCAACTAGGGGGAATCCTGAAGAATCTCTCAAGGCTACTTTCTGGAATTGAGAGTCTCTTTCATGGGGCCTAAATTTGCTGGGCAGTTTTTATGAGCTGTGATTAGAACTTTCTTGTGTATTCTCCTCCATTTAAAGCAAGCCTGATAGCAGCCTTCTCTATGTTGCAACCTTCAGGTTTATTGGACTATAACTTCTAAAATGTGTGGAATATATAGAAGTTGATAGCCAAATATTTAAAGGGCACCGACTTGGGGTGAAATGGGGTGCTGCTTTGCAACCTTATGGAAGGTATGTGTGTCCTTTTGTGTGTTTGTATCTGAAAGGAATAGTTGAAAGATGGAATGCTGCAGTTAAAATAACAATTGAAAATTATAGATCCATTTCCTTATTCCCGTTTCAACAAGTTATGACCTAAATACTTTTCTATTTTAAAATATTAATTTATTGTCTACATAAATGGATGAACACAATATAAGTAAGAGATCCAAAGATAAATAGGAAGATATGTCCTTTTTGGGAGCTGCAACACATTTGTTGTAAAACAACAAATTTATTTCTACCTAATAAAGTTACCTAAGGCTTATAAGACTAGTTTATTTTTTGAGTCTATCTTAGCAGTATATTTTATAGGTGTTTTACTAAAGAATCACAAAGTACTTTCCTGACCATGCAGAGCAGGCTCATAAAAAGCAATTGTGAAGGAAGACTTTTATTAGTATGGAATAGCTAAACCTTATCCTGAAATGATGGAGTGCTGATGGCAGCATTTGGCATGTCATCTGCACTGAAAATCAATGGGAGTAAATCTTAATGTACAAATTGATATATCTACCGTGTACTTTAATATGTTTTCCTTTATCCTCATAAAGTTACAATAATGTAACTGGGCGGTCCTTTTTCTTTTAAGGAAAAACTACAAAGACATTTGCATAAGAGGGTATTTGTTTTTAAAGCTTTTGTAAATAAAGGCTTCAATAATGTTTTCTTACATATTTAAGAGACTTGTGGTTTTGATTTGAAACCCCACTGGCATGTTTGTGTACCTGTCTAAGCTCTTACATCTTTGTCATCTTAATTCATAGTGGTCTATTAGTTATACATTGGCTACTCCAGGTATCGCTATAGTCACTTTAGAATGCTGAAAATGTGGTTGAACATAGCAGGAGCAAATCTTTGATTTCCATGCTTGTTAAGAACTGGCTATAAAATATTTGCTGCTCATCAGTGAAAGTCAAATGTTGCACTCTGGTGTAATTTCTCATTCAGTAGCAATAACCTGCCTTACTAAGCTTACTTGAATCTATGCAGTCCAGCAACTAGGTGAGAAGGTTAACATGCCATCAGATATTTTTGAAGACTAAATGTTGTTTTTCATGTACCTTGTTGGCAGCTACCGACCCTAATATTTGCTGCTTGTGATTTACCAAGTGACAAAAAACTCGACTATGCTGTAAACATAGCAGTTCTGTAGTTAGTGTTCCTGCTGATAGGAGATTTGTATATTTAAGTTCAAGTAATGACTGAACTATTTTATACCAGGTTGACAATAGATTGTGCCTTGATGAAGTACTAATCATAATGCCTCTTGTCCATCACACTGTTGAAAAAAAACTCACTGAATTCCACACAAATCAATATCTGAACTATAGTATATTGGACTTATTTCATCATGAGGTAAATAATAGTGGATTTTCTTCACTGAGCATACCTTTTATGATGTTGGCAATGGAATTATTTACTGATGTTTTGTACAAAAGGAGAAAATGAAATAAATTCGTAATTCCTACAATGGAACTTCGCTGCAAATATTTCACAAGGCTGTTGAATAAAATGAGAAGTAAGCTGCCTCAAAGAGCATCCTTCAGTTTCATCCCTTTCAGGAAACCTAATGAGTTAAAAATAGCTTCTTATTGCTCTTAAAGAATTTTCACTTAGAGGGCTGTGACTTTTTTGTTTATGCATTGTGAGACTGTCATACCTCCATTCGTTATGGGCCACAATGGGACCCTTTCAGATTAAGGGGTGTATTTTAACAAAGTGTTCATCACAAGAACAGATCAAAAATGAGCATGTTGGCTGATTGAGGTTGAATCCTACTCTTTGTGTCAGTCTTATTGTTCTTTCATAATCTGAAACAGTACAACTTAGTCATATGTTGTCTGCATAATGGCCATAATGTGGTTTACTACTTAGCATGAATTTACAAGCTTGCAACCTCTGGTTCTTGCCAAGCTGCCACTCTTCTCAAAATGCTGGTGCATGAGTTGTATAAACCTTTCCTCTGTAAGCTCTGTAATGTGGTATGTCATGGCTCCAACTTTTACTTCCAATTATGTTACCTTGAGACTTACATTGGGATGAGCCATAGCCTTTGTGTTCTGGAATACATATTAAGCTTCCTCACTCCTCTACTTGAATACTTTTTGCTCTGGGACTGAAGTGGGGTAGATTCTGCAGTGGGTCTTTCAGTTATTGCTCCCTTTAAGTTACATGTGCTGAGAAAATTTGCAGATGTTTGACTGGCTGTATAGCCTCTAAGCCAGCAGAAAAGCTGATTCACATAAATCAACAAAACAAATGCTTTGTTGCTCATGCACTTTTCGAATTTAGTATTTAAACCATGACTGGTTTGCTTGAAAGAGTTTAATTTTTTTCCAGAAGTTAACATAATACAAAAATACACAGTATGTTTTTGCTGAATACAAAAGAAAGCAAAACAGAAGGACTTCTACTCTTCGTAAGACCTGCACTTTTATGTAGTCTGGCATTTATGTACAATTTGGCATTAGGCCAATATTTGAGAATATTTTCAGCATGGGAATGTTAATTTTTTTAAAAAAGTTATTTGGATTTGAAAATTTTGCTATTATTAAATAAACATAAATAAACATTATTAAACAAAATAGAAAATCATACACAAACAGTAAAAGCCATGAAGGCATAAATAACAATATACTGTAGATGAAATTGATCTAATTGGAGTACCCTGAAGATTTGAAAAGGCTAAGATTTGCAGTGATCACAATAATTGTCTCCACATACAGTAACTGTTACATAATTGAACTTTATTTGATAGTCATGTAAAATAATGCACTATAATATAGTAATTAGGTCACTAAACTTAGTTTGGTGTGCAGCAAATGAATATTTTCTTGTTTTCATCAACTTCCTGCATTTGATTTGATGTTTAGTATGCACAAAACTGGGCTTGTTTAGGTGTCCAGAAGAATTAAGATGACACAATCAAGTTTCTCTTACTCCTCCATTTCAAGGCTAATCTGATGTTTATGACACTTCCCTTTTATTTCAAGAAGGTTATCTTCATATAGCACTACATTAGGCTCAGTACTAATAAAAAGTGTTTAATCCCCTTAGATTTTGGAGTTCAGTTTCACTCTTTATCCCTTTCTGCACTGTTTGTCTTTTTTGTGCATATTTTTTGAGAGCCATAATTACTGTTTCTGGATTATTAACAACAAAATGATGATCTTGACAGTCATAACAAGCATGAGGATTGGGGTGTACCATCATTCCACCATGGGAGATTCCATCCCCAGAGAATTCCAGAAATTATTTGATTTTAGAAAAGTGTTCAAACTTGAATAAAACAGGCTAGTTCCATTTAAAGAAGTTGGGTTTTGTTTTGCAAACTCTAGGTGGAATTCTACTTGCATTACTCTAAGGAATGTATGAATTTTTAAAACTACGACTTCAAAACCTTTTATGTAAAACTGGAATATTCCATGTTATGTAATTTAATGGACAGTATTATTTATTTATTTATTCTAATTTTTATACCACCCCATCTCCGGAGACTCGGGGCGGTTCACAGCACGATAAAAAAGCAACACAGCATAACAATTTCAACTAAAACCCT
>JAOYMU010000302.1:34272912-34283375 GCA_025802295.1 Psammodynastes pulverulentus | reverse complement strand
GGGGGCAAACCGTGATGCCCCCGTGACCACCCGCGCAGCCGCATTCTGCACTAGCTGGAGTCTCTGGGTGCTCTTCAAAGGGAGCCCCATGTAGAGAGCATTGCAGTAGTCCAGGCGGGAGGTGACTAGGGCATGAGTGACCGTCCGTAAGACGTCCCGATCTAGGAAGAGGCGCAACTCGTATCCGGCGCACCTGATACAATGTACACTCAACTGTGTTCTGTTCTTTTGTTTTTTAAATGGTACAGTACATCTGAAAATTATGGAGAAAGACAAACTGAAGAATGTTGCTGTTATATGATTACTAAATCCTGATACCTATAGGAATACATATTTTTCTCAAAAATAAAATTTACTCAAACATTCTGAGCTATTCTGGATAAAGTCCATCATTTACAGGTGAAATAATATAGATATCAAGTCTGCAAAAATTTAAGTAGAAAAGTAATTGTTGGGCTAGTGGATAGACCTATAATCCCATAATTTACTTTCAAAGACGTTCCTATTTCAGATAATTAAAAATCTATTTGGGAAAATTCATTTTTTTCTGAAAATATAGGAACATTTAATATTTTAAGAAATTATGCAATATACATTGCTATGTTCATATACATGTTCCAATGGACATATTACAACTTGAACTGAATTGCCTATCATATATACAATGTATTCATATTTTTATATATGATTTGCAACTTTCCAAATTCTAGTTTAACACAGCTTTTATTGTTCAAGCTGTTTATATGAGAAAGCTAAATGGTATCTATAACTGATCTTGTATAGACTGGTGTGATTTGTTATAGGAATACAGAGGCAGTTTGCATTTTTAGAAATGACAATTTTTTTTAAAACTAGCGTTGGCTACTAACCCATTTCACAAAGGTAGGTTAGTTTTGACTGTGCAGTTAACTAAAATCTACATTTATGAATTTTAATTCATTTGTACAGTGTACAGGGAGTCCTATTAGAAATCAGTCAAAATTATGATTAAAACATTATTTTCAATTAATAGTATTGTCATCTAGCTGTAATTTTGCTGGGGAAATTTCGTACTTGCTATCGTTTCACCAAAACATACTGTTGATAATTAACAGTATTCAGAGTTTGAATATTGATATTGAAAGGTGCAGGAAGAGTTAAAGAAAATACAGTTGGAACATAATTATTTATTCAGGTCATCCTTGACTTAGGAACGTAATATAGCCTGCTCACCATGGTTGTAAGTTTTGATAGTTGTAAAATGGATCAATCATTTTATCAACCCAATTTTACAACTTTTTGTGGCAGTCATTAAGTGAACACAGTGCTTGTGGAGCAAATACCACATTTGTTAAGCGAGCCAATAGTTCACTGTGGATATGTTTTTCAGCAAAATTGTTGTAAAACGTCATGTCACTATAGACATTGGAACTTTGAATCTGGATCCTACACCGACTGTAACTTTGAATAGCCGCTAAACAACCAGTCGTAAGTCAAGGAGTACCTATCCATTTTTGTAGCAGCTTGATTTCACTATTAAATATTCTGGATTCCAGTCAGTAGGACGGGGTAGTAGCTACATTTTCCAAGTGCAGAGGAATGTTTAAAATCTGATGAAATAACACTGAAACATTCAAATCAATTTGTTCAGATTTCACTATAATTAAATATTTTGCTTCCTACATTTAGAAAAAAATATGAAATACAGAAAAAATCTACCAATGTGTATAGGTTTGTGCTACATACATTTACAAAAGTTCCTTGCTCAATACAGCAATACATTTCTAATACAAATTTAAGTATTCTTTTTTTTGTATTCAGCTTCTATAGATGCATTTCTTTCTTCTCTTGCATGAAGGCAATACCTGCATCATTTAAAGTATTTTTCCCCTTCAGAACTTATGTTCATCCCAAATCACAATATACCCACTTACCCATTACCAAGTTCATTTGTATACATGTAACACAGGAATCTGATAAAACTATAGTGGGAATCCTAAAACAAGTGAAACACAATGTTAGAAAATGACAAGGCTCTTCCCTAGCACACAAACAAACACACAGATTGCCCACCCTAGCAATAAACCAATCAAGCAAAAAATCATATAATTGATTATAATTAATTGTCTTTAATCAGGCAAGAACCCTAGTTTTCAGTTCATCAAAGTTGTAGTTTCCCAAATGCCTTTTTTCCCCTTTATTGTCACTGCTATCCCACTACTCCCTCCAATCCCAAACCTTTTCATTGGAAATCTCCTGCTTGTAAAAGTCAACAGCATTTACTTCTGGCGCAAAATAGCAATGGTTGTAATATGAAAAAAACAATTTGAATGAATACATGCCAGGCCCAATATATCAAAAGAAAGTACACTATTTTAAAGTCCCGTATCTACCATAAACTCCTCTCTAGTTTACATGGCTCCTATTACCTGAATATGTTTACGTTTCCCTTCCCTGCAGAATTTTGGCATTGGACAACTGACAGTCTCCGTTTTCATGAAGATATGCTGAGAGAGACATGTCTGTTCCATTTGAATTTTACTGAAAAATACTGTAAGGTGTTATATTTAATAAGTGTTGTATGAGAACTGAATCGCAACTTTCCTCCTCTTTCAATTTACACATATTTTAAAGACAACCCAACAGAGCAAAACATTTCACAATATACTGTGTATGATGATTAAGCAGTATAGGGAGTATTCTCATTTTATTCCTGTAATTTTCTCATCACTTCCATATCTAAATATAAATAATTAGAACACTGCTATGAAAATGAATTGTCAATGCTAATATATGTTGCGTAAAACTAGAAACTAGAAGTACACAACCTTTTCAAATATCCCAAATTTTATGGGTCATATTCTGGCACTTTTGGTGATTAAATCCTACTGAGATTTTTCAAATAGATTAAAATATCAGGGAAAAATCCAAATCTACACTATTACAGTTGTAATATCATCACAAAATCATCATGTTATCTTATTTATTCTCCACAAGACCATTCTGAAATATTAAAAATATATACAGCTACAGAAAATAATGGGTTGCTTTAAAAAAAATATTTGAGACCACTGCAGCTGGGGAATGTTATTCAGTCAGATCTATGTATAGTGCCTGTTTAGAAGTCTAAAGTCATTGCCAAAGTGATTCTGAAAACAATTTTTTTGTTTCTTAAATACTTTTCAGTAAGATGTACAATTTTCTCATATTCTTCCCTAACCAAACTGTTTATGGACCATTTTGAAATTGATTTTAACCTATTTTATGTAAACAGCATACTGTATTTTGTGCAGCTTAAATGTATTAATTTCATCTTCCACTGTACATGCAAAGGCACTGATAAAACCAGTTCTATGAAAAGTTCCTTGGCTTCCGAAATTTCATAAGTCTTAAATTTGGGTCTTAGATCATATAAAAGTTCATAAAAGCCCCAGATAATTAATTTCATTTAAAGTGTGTCTCTGCTAGATCCAGTTATCTTATTAAGAATATAATCTAAACCACAGTAAAAGTATGAAAACGAATGTTACATGATATTATACATCCCTTCATATGTAAATCACTAGGGTAATAGCAAGGAATGCAGCAATTCAAGGGTGCTCAGTTACAACAAAGCATCTTATTGATACAAACTTAGGTCAAGTTTTTAAGCTGACCATTCTCAAACTATTTCAAGTTACGTTGAGTAAATGAATTCGCCATCACAAAGTTTCAAAAAGTCTTGCTCTGAGCATGGTTCTAACTACGCTCCTTATTTTTACATATATAAATAAATGTGAAATTCAATTTGGTCTCTCAGTTATGAAATAAGAGAAATTATAATCTAGCCCTTATATAAAGGGATGCATGAGCATGATTGTCCAACCTGAGGCTAGTTGATAATTAAAACAGTTCTGCTAATTCAACTGAAGGCAGCAATCAAAATATCTTCTACTCGTTATATCCAATCAACAAACAAGCTATTCAATGAACTGACAAATCTTTCTTTATAGTCCAAGGAATAAAGATAGTTTGCAGGTGGAAATCACAAGCAAGATTTCCATTTAAAGATTCAAGAACTGCTTCCAAGAGCGTGTTTAGATTATATATAAAGTTTATGCTCACTTGAGCTATAAATGTCGATGCAAAAACCACACCTATAAATCTCTAAAGGATTAACAGTTGTCCTGTATACATTAAGATTTCCCACATTTCCAACGTGTCATTTTCAAGAATTTCGTTTTGCACTGTAACCATATTCTATGCTAGCCAAATCATGATATTCAAGAGATGTCAACAGATATTTCAAGTGATGATGCAGAGACAGCTAATGAGGCCTTGAAATTTTTCTGAGCACATCCATGTAGCAGTGGACTGAGTAGCTGGTTGATGACTGCTGATGTAGTGGATGAATTCTTCATCCTTTCATCAACTGTGCTGTTCTACAAAAAAGTATTATTTGAAAAACAATTTGGTTAATGGCTTTCATTCTCCACGACTACAGAAACTACAAAGTAAAGCAATGTTTCTCAATCTTGGCAACCTGAAGATGTGTGGATTTAACTCCCTGAATTCCCCAGCCAGCATGCATCTGCAAGTTGCCAAAGGTGAGAAACACTGAAGAATTTTATTAAATATGAAAGAGCCAGCAAAGTTTTAAAAAATAACTTACTTTAAGACCCAATGTTGCTTTCTTTACTTGCAAGACTAGGTTTCATTTTCCATAGTTAATGCAGGATTGTTCATACCTTTAAAAAAAAGATTCTCTTAAAATGATTTTTAACTTTCTTTTAAATAAATTATACCGTGAAGCTTACTGACAACTAGAGCAGAAGTATTGCCTGGATAAACCAAAGTGCATTCATAACTGCCCGTGTAGAGTGTGTTGCAATAGTTCAACAGCACAGTGACATAA
Organism: Psammodynastes pulverulentus; assembly: GCA_025802295.1. Taxonomy (NCBI): domain Eukaryota; kingdom Metazoa; phylum Chordata; class Lepidosauria; order Squamata; family Psammodynastidae; genus Psammodynastes; species Psammodynastes pulverulentus. The sequence continues at coordinate 34,278,502 of JAOYMU010000302.1, read as the reverse complement.
AAATTTACAACTAAGGAAAGAACATCATTGTGCACAATGCAGATCTATGTAGACATTCCTGGTTATGATTGCCATTTGGGGAAGTGCAACTAAGTTAAAAAGTCCTCAGAAATGGGATAGCCAAAATCTCTGCCACTCTGTTTCACTGGGTTTGAATTCTCCCCACCTTAGTTTATGGCACCTGACCCCATGCTGGCAGATGACCTTGCCCAGCAACCATGTGTTAAGTCTTAAACAGTGTTAAACTCTAAGAAATCCTATAAAGAAGGCTCTATTCTTCTCCATCCCCTCTAAGCACCAACTGAAATTAGACAGAGAAAAGAGTGGGATCACTATAAATCAGTGTCTCCACCTTACAAACCCTGGAATCAGCTCAGAAGGAAAACACAATCAATGGAACAGAAGGCTGCTTGAGAGGTCAGAAGAACCAGGAAAGTTATATCATTCCTGTCCTGCCAGTTGTCACTCAGAAGTGCTATCTGCTCTTTCAAATACTAGAGTATATCTCATCCTGAAACCTGACTGAAAAAGATGCAGTTCATCAGCTTTCTCGAGGGTTCTCTGAAGCTGTAGCCAACTGCCCTATTAAAAACCTTCCCTAAAAAAGGGAAGGTATGTGTAAACTGAACAAAAATTGTCCATTGTTTTAATGCTGCCTTGATTATTTTTATAAATAACTCGTTAAGTGAACGTACCTAAGACTCCTCTTATTTTCCACACAACAGGAGGAGGATTGGGTTGAGAGAGTCACTGGCCCAAAGGCACCCAGCAGGTTCATATGTAGGGCAGGGCTAGTAGAACAGTAATTCTAGTATTTGGGGGGTGATGCTAGTTCGCCTCCTCGAGGTGCACCTGGATAGCATGGAATTGTGAACCAAACAACTAGCAACAATTGGCAGCCAGACTACACTGAAGAATTGATAGTTAGTGACAGTTGGCAGTCAGACATCTTTATAGAACTCCTGGTCTCTAAATACATGGCAATGGATAAACAAAATGGCTCCCTGTCCTGAGCCACATTGCACCACCAGCTCTACGAAGGCAGGAAGCCTTAGTGAAGGAGTATAACAAAATTAGTGAAGGAATGTATCGAAATTACAACTCGCTCAAAAGTGTCTAATAACTTTGACATCAACACACAATGGAAAGCCAAATGGGCTGCTGAACGGCCAGATACAGGTAGTTACATAGATGATCCTACACAAAAGGTGCCCGGTTTTGACCTTCCTCACCAGCATTGATCAACTCTGAACAGGATCCATACCCAACTTGGTGTCTGCCAGGACTCATTGTTTCAGTGGGGTCTTGTCTCTACCCATCAGTGTGACTGTTGTGTTCCTTGACAAAATATCCATCACATTGTGTCCAATGTCCATCAAGAGTTTATGTTGGCCCAATGTCTGATTTTTTTTCAACATAAACCACCCTATCCTTTAATGGCTGGATTGACTGGATATTTACATTTGAACTACTATAAATTCATGTATTTGCCAAATGCTAAATAAATAAATCTAGTATGTTGGATTCAGTGATGGTTGCTTGGGACGGGATACACCACCAAGACTTCAGTTGTCACAATTGTACACTGAGTTCATCTATCCTTATTTATTTCTACCATTTACAGTCAATAAATGAAAAAAAGTTTCATTAGAAGAAAAAATGAAACAAATCATTTTCACTGATTTGTTGATGATGAATGGGTTTCTTCAAAGGAAGGGAAATGCCAACATTCTTATACAGGTACTCCTCGACTTACAACCACAATTGAGCCCAACATTTCTATTGCTAAGGGAGACAGTTGTTAAGTGAATCACTGCAGTTGTTAAGTTAGTAATATGGTTGTTAATTGAATCTGTCTTCCCCATTGATTTTGCTGGTCAGAAGGTCACAAAAGGTGATCACATGACTCTGGGATAGTGACAGGCAACTGTCCTAAATATGAATCAGTTGCCAACATCTGAATTTTGATCATGAGACCATTAGGATGCTGCAATGGTTGTGTGAAAAAGAGTTCTAAGTCAGTTTTTTCAGTGCTGCTGTTAACTTCAAATGGTCACTAACGTAATGGTTGTAAGTTGAGGTCTATCTGTACCAAGATATGTGCCAAGTCCAAACTTTCAGCATGTCATCTTCTCATTTTATCTTTGGCTGAAATGATCTGATTTGATGCCTCGGCCTAACAAGACACTTTAAAAACTTACTATAAAAATATTGTTAACAATTTCTTACCTAGTTTGTTCTTTTCAGTATCTGCACTACTTTCTGTCCAAGATTGAGGATCAGTAAGAAGGTGGCTCTGAGAATCTCGTAATGTCTTAGCCGGAAAATGATGACTATTCTCACTGTAAAAACAATGGTTTAAAAAAGTTGAATGAGAAGCAATTCCATGAACTGAATTATTGATCAGGGTGCTTGGGGAATATAGCCTGAGTTGAGCCTGACTCCTAATAACAGCAGGGGAACGCCTATGTTGTTTTCTTGCTAATAAGGGAGAGATAGTTTGCTGGTAAGGTAAGGAATTTCTGTGATGACTCCCCCCAGATGGTTCCCCAAATGCCTTTCCAGATGTTAGTTCGAAGGAGGGTGAGCCAATCCTCAGCACATCAGGAAGGGAATCGGCTGATGGCTCCGAGATGGGGACTGCAAGCCGAAGTGAGATAAGTGGTCAATGGGAGAGTGACCAAACGAGCAGCTGGCTGGGAGTGATTGGCTGAAGCACAGCTGCAGCAGGAAAGTCCAGAGTCTTCAGTTGGGGAAAGCACACAGCTGCTGCTGATCAGTGATGAGGAAGGGGAACTGCTTTCTCCACCTGATCTGAGAACATGTAGGGCAGAGAAAAGGCAGCATAAGCGAAGGTTAGTCCAACTACTTGTGAGGCGGCAGCTTCATCCCTCTTGATGGGCTACACTGGAAGCTGGCTATTTAACAGAGCAGACATCTGTTAAGATGATACTGAGATGATACTGAAAACAAAGTGTTCATTTCCTAGTTGTGTGTTTCTTGGTCGTTCTGATGACACCCCCTCCCCCCCCTGGCCACAGCATCCAACCAGTCATTAGGAAATACCAGTTGTTAAATTATTTGAATCCCACCACTGCCTGAAGTATAATATGATTATTTCTATGCCAATAACAACACACACAATAATATTGGGTCAATAACATTGATTCTGGGTATCTGAGACACCACTTATTTCCAACTGTTTCTGCCTGCCCATTATGTTCAAGCAAAGTGGGTGTGTTCCAGGTCCCTTCCATTAAATTTTGCCATCTTGTGGGGCCCAGTAAGTGTGCCTTCCCCCACTCCTCCCAGAACAGCATCCCCACAGAAATAAGGTTGGTTCTCTCTCTCCTGGAGTTCCGTAAAGTTGTGAAAATCTGCTTTGGTCCCAGACCTGGGACTGATATTTATTATTTGTTCAATTGTTCATCTTTGTTTTCTTATTTTTGCTGTCTCTTAGATTATTTTGTGTCTGTGGTTCAATGTTCAATGTTTTTAGCTATTTTTATGTTTTCCCTAGCTTTGTCTTGGGAGTCCACCAGAGTTGGGTGGCCAAGAAATTTAAATAAATACACACATGCAGTACATACCGTACATGAAGAAATAATAATAATAATAATAATAATAATAATAATAATAATAATAATAACAACAACAACAACAACAATAATAATAACAACAACAACAACAACAATAATAATAATATTTAAGTGCAGTTGCCTAATTTGCATGCTTTTGTATTGGATGATAACCTGTATAAAATGTAATAATATGAGCAGGAACAAATCTGACTGATTAATGTTGATGTAAGGTACAAAGAATTACAACAAACTCTCACTGAACATCCCTGTAAAACCTCATTCAGTAAGATGAGAAAATAAATATTTCTGTTTACCCATGCTTATATTTTATGTGTTTGTGGACCTTTTAAAAAAACTACTAGTAACTATATTATGGTGTATACTCTTCTTCAAGAACATTGAGATTGAGACATTTACATAATTACTTTCATTTACGAAGTCAGGGCAGTTCAGGCTGAGGGGAGAATCATCTGTTTCCTCTCCTTTCTTCCAACAGAATGGTCTATTGGTTTTGTGTCCTTTTGCAAATGGAGAAAGCTTTTGCAGAACTGCATTTGAATTCAATATTTTATTTCATTATTTTATAGGACTGTAGTACATTTATCCTGGATTTAGTTATGTAATATTGCCTGTTATATACATGTTTAAAAAGAAATCCTGTATTTCTTGTTGAATAATGTTTAACAAAAGACAAATGGCTCTGTAAATGTGTGTGCTTATGATATAGATGTAGCTACATATAAAACTAAAAAATGGAATTTAGGTAGGCAAAGTGAAATATAAATAGTTTGCTTATAATGTATGCATATTTAATTTCAGCTCCCACCATCAAAGATAGCCTGGCCAATGATAAAGGAATTATTAACCAAAATATCTGGAGGTGCATTAAGGGATCTTTAATTTGAAAGATACCATTGCAGCAGTTCATATATACCTTTTAAAGAGAATATATTTTTCTACCAAATGGTTGCCATACTTTCATTATGGCATTGGAAATGAATTTGGGAAATCCAACGTCAAATTCCCATTCTTCAATTAAATTGACTTGATGACTTTTCACTACTGGTTATCATTTAACCTAATCAAAATAAATACTCCAAATCTAGTACCTAAATAATAATAAATGCCAATAGAAAATATCAAACCTATAAAAACTATAATCACTGTGACATTAGTAACACATTGAAAGTCCTTATTTGTTCATTAAAAAAGACAGGTCATGAGTTCATAAAGGAAATATATCAATTATCCACTGTTGCAAGTCAGAGGTGAATTCGACTTTTCAGAGTTGCATCACAATTGTTATAGTTGTACCTTAGGTTCAGGATCCATAACAGATTTCATTAGATTTATGAGAACATATTCATCTTTGAGAAACAACATTGTAATAGGATGACTTGTTAGGAAGCACCCAACTGGCAGGGAGCAGGGATCAAGCATGGAGGTTCCTGGAGTCACTGCATAACTGTAAAAGGGCTAGGGCCAATCCGCCATAAGTTATTTGGAGTCTTATCTAATTGTTCCCAGAAGTAGGTTGCCCGATTCATGAGATTCCTGTATTGTAGACAGAACATAATAAAAGTAGTTAGCACAAATTCTGCATATGTGGGTCTGGTTGTTCATACCTGACATAACTTCAAAAATTTCCTTATCTTTCTACTTCTTAAAAAAATTACATTTAGCAAAAAAAACCAACAACGTCAAAACATTGAACAACTTTGGTTTTCAGCCCTTTACTCATGGACATCTAGTTGTCTGGGTTTTGATCAACATTTCACTAAAAGCAAATGCAAGGGAGGCTGCAAATACTACTCACACCAAAGCTGTATTTGCACAAAATGGCAAGTCACAAACGAGTGTGCTGTGTGAATCCAGCCTAAGAGTTTATGGTTCATTGTGGTTTAGGAACCCAGAAAACTACTAAGTATAGCATGCTAACCATAGGAAATTCGGTCATGTGAACACAGCCTCAATTTCACACCTGAAAGAAACAAGACTGGGTCAGCTAG
>JAOYMU010000302.1:34154554-34165927 GCA_025802295.1 Psammodynastes pulverulentus | reverse complement strand
TTTTTCAACCCTTTCGCCGAGGTGGCACTCAAATAGAGGTGGCGTTCAAATAGAGGTGGCGTTCAAATAGAGGTTTTGTATATAAGAACATTTAGGAAATACACATGCTAAATGAGCTTGATTACTTTGTATGATTTTATGGTAGTTGTAGTGATAGTGATTATGGCAATGAAAATGGAGTTCCTGCCAACTGTTGGTTGAACTGCCATAACAGTATAGAAGGACCAAGTTAGACAGAAAATTATGTGATGGACAAAATGACATGGATAGGCTAAACTCTTACAAGACAGGAATGCAGCCAGGAGAAGCTGTGAATAATATTAGCCAAGATGCCTGGAGAAAGGCTACATTGGATGCAGATTTCCCAAGTTGTTTACAATATCTGGAGAAAAGGATCACATGAAAATAATCTAATATAATAGTTTTCAATAGACTTTATAGTAAACTCTTACCAGTTTTATTGGATAATAAAGAGAAATCTCAAACCAATGATGCAATGGTTTATATTTCTGCTTATAGTTACAAAATCAGTGATGACAATGTAATGGTTGCAGGCAAAACATATTTACTTGGTGGTTGCCAGGCTTCCTGACTCACCTGAACTTTGCTGATTTGGAAACTCTTTGCTGATTTGGAAATTCTTTAATTTTTCTTCCTCTGTTTCTTTAAATAGATAAGATCTATATGATATGGTTGAATATGGGAAAGTTTTAAAAAAGATTAATACGTTGTGGTGACTATGTTTTGACTGACAGTTCTACTGTCCAATCATCACATTGATCTGGGATTCTTCCAGGCAGGTGAACAGCATACAATAGTAATTGTATGATTATAATAATAAAAAGAACTTGAGAAAAAAAATCACAAAATACAAAAGACTTGCAAATAGATGTAGAATGACTATGGCAAAAGAAAGCAAACCTAGTACCAATGCAAAAGGTGTATTGGGTGCAATTTCAAAACATCCAGAGCACTATTTGAACATCCTCATCATTGACAAAATCACTATCAGTCAAATGCAAAATGCAGCTTTACTCGGTACAGCTTACATTCTACAATGATATCTTTAACACCACCAAATAACTTTTGCCTATCCCAGGTCCTTAAGAAGGACTTGATAATAGATGAATTAAAATGCTAAAGCCACTCTAAACATCAGCTGATTTTGTGACAAAACATAACATAATAATACCAGAAGGGTAATATTGAATAGATTTGCTTTGCAACTTGGAGTTCCTCCTGGATTCATGGTTCCTGCTCAAGGAACAGGTGGCAATCATGTCTAGGAGAACTTTTGCAAAAGTTGTGTGCCAATGACATCCATTTCTGACCAGGAGCCCTGTTCATGACCTGCAATACCCTAATTCCTTCCCATTTGAATTACTACAATGTGGTCTATAAGGTGATCTCCTTGAAGATCACTCACAAACTTCAATTGACCCAGAATGCAATGATACATGGAGTTCTGGTCACTTAATGATTTACCTGTGTCATATTGTTACTGGCTTCCAGTTTCTTTCCAGCTACAATTCAAGCTGCTGGTAATCACCTTTAAAGCCCCATAAGGCATGGCATTATATTACTTGATGGATAGCATGTCCCTGAAAACCTCTACCCATTTGACTAGATTGGATGGGAGTGAGCTTGCTCCCGATCCTTCTATTAAATGCTGTGATCTATGGAAATGAAGCTTTTTCAGTAGCTTCTGCTACTCTGTGGAACACAGAGATACAAGGGCCACTACCTTCCTTGCTGTTCAGAAGACCTGATTTTCCCTAAGGAATTGGGGCATTTGTGTTCTGGAGATTGGACTATTAATAGTGCTTGGTAGTGTGTAAACATTTTTAACAGTATATTCAGTTGTTTGTATATCTGTTTGTTAGCTGTCTAGTGCTATTTTATATAAAGCTGTATGAGGTTATATTATATAATATGGATGACCTATATAATTTTTTAAAAATAAAACAAGATTGCTGCAGACTACTATTTGATACTAGTTCTTAAGCATAATTAGGGGACAAGAAGAATATAAATGGACTTTTAAAAGTTAAAAAGAGAAAAAAATGATAGCAGTTCAAAACCTAAGTGTTTATGATGTTGTCTTTATTACTGACCTTTAATGGAACCCAGGCCTTACATAGTCCCCCCCCCAAAAGTTGCAGGAACAAATTCTGTTTTCTTGACTGTCTTTGCTTGATTCCATATTTTCCTACTAGTTCTTCTTTTGTGATACTGAAAAGAGAATAAGGCTGCTTGAAATATGGGAACAAAATAAAGCCAAGATAAAATTGGGAAATTAGTAGTGAAGAAAGGCTGTTTGTTCACAAGTAATCCAGTTGGTCTTAGCATTGGGAATCAACACATTCTGTGGTGAAGAATTCTATTAGTCTGAGTGATCAACACATGAAATTCAATAGAATCAATATTAGGGACTGAAAAATCAATAAATCAGTTTCTTCAAAATTTTATGAACAACCCAATAGGTAAGTCTCTCAACATTTACAATATAGCATTGCCTTTTCATAAATTATTTTATCAGTATTGTCCATCAATACATATTCTATGGCATAGCACAAAGTTTATAGCAGTTTAGTAATCTGAGAGATCAGCAATTATATTCTATCATATATTACTTTTAGGGATTGAAAAACTAGTGAAATCAGTTTCTGCAACAATAGTAACCATAACTAGTTGATGCTTTCCATTCTGACTGTGGTTCAGTTCATGAATGTCTTGGAAAATTCCAACTTAAGCCAAAACAATCCCACACAAAATAATGAAACCAACAAAATATAACAACAATATTTCATATAAGTGTGCAGTTAAGGTAAAGAACAGATGTAGATTTAATGGAAACAATGCTTAAATATATTTTGACTATGATCAGTGATGTTATTAAAGATAAAATTCAGGGATTTGTTAATATCTTTTCAAAATTACAACAGCACTTCCTCCAATGCATAGAATGGCTATATAAATGTAGGAAATGAAACTGGGCTGAGTTGGGTGGAATATGTTATGCAAATGTGGTTTACATATGAGACAGATTATAAGTACTTTATTAATTAATGATTGCAGTGTAACATGTTAAAACTCATTGTGTTTTGGATTCAGTCTGAGATAGCCTGAAATCTTTTTAATGAACATCAGTTCAGCAATTTATCACTCAGTTATGATAGTGAAGGTCCCCCCCCCCCAGAATAGCTAGAAACAGTTGCTAACAACTGTAAACTGTACAAGCTGGTTTCAGGAAGAGGCAGGCACCCAAGATCACATTGAAATAGAAAGGCATTTTATTTTTGCTTACTTGATTATACTGAGCATCTTGACTTCAACGGTATATGGACATCTAAGATCATCTCATTGATTTGTATGTGCATGGGTGTTTTTATTTTAGAGAACAAATGCAAGCAAGGATTTGTTTCATGGTTGAAAATGAAGGAGACATTACATTTTGTGTTGTATATATGCTGTAGTCTTGTCTATTTATTTACACAAGAATTATTTGGAGCAGTTTGTTGTAGTGGTTAAGACATCAGGCTAGAAACTGGGAGACCATAGCACTTTAGATTTATATACCGCTGGTCCTGCTTTAGATATGATTTCTGGTCCTGCTTTAGATATACTGTAAAAGCAGCTGGTTGACCTTAGACCCCCCTCTCTCTCTCTCTCCCTCTCTCTCTCTCTCTCTGTCTCTCTCTCTGTCTCTCTCTGTCTCTGTCTCTGTCTCTCTCTGTCTCTCTCTGTCTTTATCTCTGTCTGTCTGTCTCTGTCTCTGTCTCTCTCTCTGTCTCTCTCTCTGTCTCTCTCCTTCGGATTTGGCTTTGAGATGAAGATCGAAGGATGAAACCCAATCTGAGTGAAGGCAAAGCACCTTGTCCTTACTTCTCTTTAAAAAAAATTCAAAGCAAGGAAGAAACAGGTAACAGCAATGCCAACATGTAACCATCGCCCTTTGTTGCAAGAGGAGACGAAAGGGAGAGCCACAGATTTAATCCGGATCACTCTGCTTGTAGAAGAAATGCGCCACCGACTGATGGCCCCCATCCCCTTGGTTCGGAAAGGACCTGAAGCTGCGACGTTGTGTCTATGTTTGCTGCGAAGCACAACACTCCTTACCTTCTTTGACATCCAGGTTTTTCAGAGGCTGCAAGGCTGTCCATGCAATGGGGGGAAAAAAAGAAGAAGAAGAAAAACTTATCAGTGGATTGAGCCCCAGAAGAGGGTGCCGAACAGAGTGAAAACAGGAGCGTGAGTCTTAGCCAGTCTGAACATCTCTCTACCCGTATTTCAAAGCAAAGAGTTGGCGTTACACTCCTGTTAGACCAACTTTCAACTTACACCATGTGCAAAAGGAAGTCCTGCCCTGCCCCCTGCTGGACATTATAAAACCTGCAAGAGTCTACCTTTGGGATACGGGCAGAATGCCAAGGAATTCCCACGCCTTTACTGAAATCAAAACTCTCACCTCTTTTGATTTCCACCAAGGAGAATATATGTAGCTGAGGGTGGAATTAAGGGGTCCCCTCGCTGCTCTCTGAGCTGGGTGGTTTTTTTGCAGATGTTTCATTACCAAACTAGTAAGAGCGAGAAGGAGGAGGAGTAGGAGGAGGAGCTGAAGTGCAGAGGTGCTGAAGTGCGGAGGTGCTGAAGTGCTGAGGAGCTGAAGTGCGGAGGTGCTGAAGTGCGGAGGTGCTGAAGTGCGGAGGTGTTGAGGAGTTAGGTGCTGAAGTGCTGAGGTGCTGAAGTACTGAGGTTCGGAGGTGCTGAAGTGCCAAGGAACTGAGGTGCGGAGGTGCTGAACTGCTGAGGTGCTGAAGTGCTGAGGAGCTGAAGTGCGGAGGTGCTGAAGTGTGGAGGTGCTGAAGTGCGGAGCTGTTGAGGAGCTGAGGAATCTGGTAAGGATACATTTCTGGAAGGATGACCCAGCGGGTCATAGGTGACACTTCTGGAGAAAGCACTGAGATGTCATCGCCTACTTCGTACCATGCCTTGATGACATGTTTGCTTTCAGGATTTAGTTTTTACATCGAAATTGGGGAGCACACACCTTGGTGGATATCTGTAAAATTCTGTTACCAATCCCCATTTTAAAGGCAGATAAATTATAGAATAAGTACCAAGAAGACCTCTGCTATTCGTTGGCTTCCATTCTGATCAAACTTTGGAGAAAAAAAGCTGCAAATACCAATATTTGAGCTTGTTTTTCATATGAAGCTCTCATCACTATTGCAAATTATTTTGATGCGGTTGTGACCTCATGCAATCTCACAAAAAGGTACTGCCTAAACTTGTTGGGCTACCTTTGCAGATTGGCATTTGGGAACAAAGTGAGAACTTTTCCCATACACTAATTCAAAAATTTTACCTTTAGAAATTGTTTTGAATTGTTTATGTCTGTTGTGGTATGAAAGAGAAAAAAATTCTTTGAATTGAAAGACTCTTCATGGGGAATATTACAGCCAGTTATATAGATCATTCTAGATAATTCAGCAGATCCATGGTTGCATCCCCTACATAGTAGGATTTAGATTTTTAAAACAATGTTAGTGTTGATATTTCTTGTTATGTGTTAATGTTTTATTTCATTTAACTACCTAGCGTTGCCTTTAGGTAAGATGGGCCCCATATAAATAGGAAAGCTGAATTCTGTGTGATTTAGATATGCTTTTGTTGCAATGGAAAATATAGGTTATAGCTTCTAGAAACAATTTAATAGGTGGAAATCACATAGGGAACAGGAATGTCTCCCACATATTGAATTGGCTAACCCAACTGCTTTCATGAAAAAAAAAATCATAAATTTGCCCTGTAACTCATAGGAGATTGTACTAATACTTGTGTTCAACACTTGTCCTAAAGGATCAGATTAGAGGAACTGGAGGGCAAATATAATTTAAAAGTGATGTGCTATTCTAAACATTGTCTCTCAAGATCTACATTCCAATTTTTGAAGTAAAAATGTTAAAGCTATTCTGCATTCTCACCTATTACTTTATCTCCTAGTTTCCATCACTGATTTTGCGATGGAAAACGATTTGTTGCGAAAATTAAAAGAAAACATGAAACGTTTTCAAAAAGAGGTAAGAGAAAATATTTGTTCATAGGCTGTCACAGTAAATGTGATGGAACACATAGAAATTTGAGAAAGATATTAAGAATATTAATTGTGGTTTCTGTTTATCCACAGTTGCCGTTATAGGTTTTTGTTTTGTACTTTATTTTGAAATATATTGTTAGCTTATATTAGCAACCCAAGAAAGCCAGTTTGGTATCACGGTTAAGGCATCAGGCTGCAAACCCAGAGACCAACATTTCTTGCCCCACTTTAGGCACAAAGCCAGGTGGGTGACCGTGGGCCAGTCATCTTCTCTTAGCCGTAGGAAGAAGGCAACACCAAACCACTTCTGAAAAACCTTGCTAAGAAAACTGCAAGTCCCTGAGAATCAAGCACAAATAAATGGAAGGGAAGCAAAGAGAGAGAGACCCGGAGTCTCTGTTGCATCTTGGGAAGCCGTATAAGTTGGATGAATGAATTAATGAACTTGCAGGGCTAGCTTAGGTCGTTGTAAATATTGATTTAACATATTTAATAGACCGAGTTGCCAATGGAGATTTTACATGACTTTAACAGGAGTACTTTTCATTTTCTCTGCACTTTTAACTTAAAATGAAAGGGCTGTTTGGGGATATAGTAGAAGGATTCCCTATCTGTCCCGTTCCTATCCCCAAGATGCTTTTTCAAGAGGAAACAGAGGAAACTTCCTTTTTTATTTTCCTTGAAGATGTTTAGATTCTCATCCAAGAGGCTTCTTCAGTTCTGGACGAATTATCAAAATCTTATTTTGTTCACTAGTGTGAATTTCCAGGGAAGGGTGCAAAGTTTAACTGCTAGAGATACAGTTGGCACCTCAGATTTGAAGATGAAACTATGTTTAACATCAGTCACATGGAGCTGTTGTGAGAAAAATTGGTGTCTTTAATCAGTCAATTTGTTTTTTTTAAACTGGGGTATTTTGTCATTGCAGGAAGAAAGAACCAGACTTCCTTTTCTGACATCTAGCACAGAAGAAAGGAGACGCGCTGAGGTATATAATGTTATACTTGTAGCTCACCTTAGAATATGTTTATGAGAAAAACGTAGAAACACTGAAAATAAATGATTTTTTTCACAATTGGTAATTGTTAATAATTTATATTACATATATGAAATCCATACACACACATCTATTCAACACAAACTAGTTTATTTGTAATTTGTATTAAAGAATGGCCATTATCAGAGTTCAGGCTAATTCTTGGTTGGTTCCTTCTTTGCCACATTAGCTAGTTTCTTTGGCCACATACAATACCAACAGCAGTGCAATAAAATTTAGATGATTCGTATTTTGTTTCAACCACTGTGTTTTACATTTCCTAAACAAATTAACTAAAACTAGGTCTTTCTTTTTCTCTCCCAGCATGAATAATCTTTATTGCTTATATTGAACATCTACAGCAATAAATTGAGAGTCGCACATGCATGTGCTCATCTTGACATGCATGATTTTAATATGCACAAATATGCTTGTCTACACCCCAGACTCTTTTCCTAAAGAGGAAGCTTAAACTAATATCCTCTTTACACTGACATGACAGAGTTTATGAAAAACAAATTCATGTAATTCTTTCCATGACCATGAAATGAAGAAAATTATCAAGCAAACATTTACAATTCATTTTATGTTTTTCATTCTTCACGGAACTGCCAGGTTTCCAGGGGTCCAGAAATGCACGAGGGCCAGGATTTAAATTTAAAGCTACGTTCCCGTCAGGTAAGCAATCTAGCATGTGAGAAATCTTTTAAGTGTGCATTACCGAGAAATAGTTCACGTCATAATAAGAGGTGAAGAAGGCCAGTGTGAGTGATGGGGTAGTGGGGGGTACTGATTGGGCTGATATGGAAATATATTCCTGACTTGTGATGTATTTTGACTTCTCTAGATTGCTCAGACAAAACCAGAAAGATTGGTAGAAGCTTTGAAGAGAGCGAGAGACCAGAGTTATATGTAAGTCTTGGCATAGTTCATCAAATATTTGCATAATCCTATAAACTTCACACTTTAAACACAATATTCATAATTTCTACATTGGCAATGGGACTGGCCATTTTATCAAACGAGTGATGAAAATTATATTCTAGTAAAGCTTGGAAAATAAGGTGGGAATAGCAACAGTTGAATTTGTTTTTTAAACAGAACCTCTCATAATGACTGCCTTGTTATCTCATGCTCCCTCGTAATACTGCCTTAATCACTGAGGAAGCAACTTGTTGGGATATGTTGACAGTTAGGCATTTGTGAGAAGCGAGAAATTTCCCTGTATTCTACATCCATAACTTTACGTTGCTTCTGAAAATCATTTTGAATTTGTTTGTGCCTTTCGTGGAATGTATATAAAAAAATCAAAATAAATGGTTAAAGCATTATTCCCTGTATATTTATGTACACACATGAAAGTATTTTTAATGTTCTGTAATTGAATAAAAAGGCTGATAATTCAAGTAAAAAAAAACCCAAGAAGGCTAATTTCTCTCTGATCTTCATAATTTGCAGAAAGACAATGGAAATTTCAAAACTCCTGACAGAGAAAGAGGAGCTAGAATTAAAAATTCAGGAGCTTACAAATAAAAATATCCAACAGGCCAAAGAAAAAGAGGAACTCTGCAAAGAGTATGAAGAAAAGCTGAGCAGGTGAGAAAATTTTAGATAGCAACCCTGACTTTCTCTTCCTTTCCCAGCTATTTTAATTAGTTTGAATTTTAAACAAGTTTTATGATTCAAATAAAAAAAAACTAAGGGGGATAATTTCACCATGCTCTTAATATTTTACAGGAAAAATAGTTCAGGTGAGTCTGGGCAGCTGGACAAACTCAGGCAACAGAATGAGAGTCTCAGCTGCAAGGTTACAAAATACGCTGGAGAAAAAGCAGAGCTCCTACGAGAAAATCATGACCTTAAAGAAGAACTTTATAGGTGAGAAATATTTAGATAGCGATCTTGACTTTTTCTTTCCAATTCAAATTTGTTTATTAGATCCCTTAGGCCAGATATACTGGGTAAAAGAAATATTCCATTATTTTATATGTATATATAAGTGAATAAGAGAAGAGTAATGGGTATAATGGAATGCAAAAATAATGAGGAATGTAGGTATGCTTAGTAATTCAAGTAAAAAATTAAGAGGGCTAATATCTCTCTGGTCCTCATAATTTACAGAAAGACAGCAGTGATGTCAAAACTATTATTAGAAAAAGAGGAGTTCCGAATCAAGACTGAGATGTTAACGTTCGAAAATCTAGGATTAATGGATGAAAAAGAGGAGCTCTGCAGAGCATATGAAGTAAGACTGTGCAGGTGAGAATTTTTTAGATAGCCACCATAAAGGTCCTGTGCCAGAATTTCATATTAGGTTCTCCTGATCTTAGAAAGCTTGTAAAAAAATTCTCCTCACTTTAGAAAGACATTAATGAATTATGGCTCATTATACTTTTACATATACAAATGTAGGAGTTACTCTCATGGAAGTGAATGGGAAGATATGCATAGGAGAGATCTTTCAACCTCCAACCCCGCTGCCCAGCAATATTTATATACTTTCAGAGTGAGAGTTTCCTGACATCAAAGCAGTTCCCATTATTTTTAACTAAGAATATTTCGTTGTTGGTCCAGATTCACAGAAAAAACTTTCTGATTTTTTTCTAGAGAGAAACAACTGAGGAAGGGCTGCTGCACCTTATTGATGGACAGAGACCAAATGGACCACAGACCTAATAATAAAAAGTGCAACAGAGGCTCTGTGAGTGTCTGCCAAACAAGTGCAGACATTACGGAAGACAAGACAGAAGCTCATGACAAAATGAAGCCTCAAATGGTAGAGTATCGATTAAATAAGAAATGGCTTAAAGCTTCGGTAGACAGCCTCAAAATCAAAAAATCCAAGGAACCCAGGACAAATATACTGAGGTGGCTTCAGCAATCTCTGAAAATCCTGAAAGAGGATTCCTCTAAACTGTCAAAATACACCCTTCCAGAATGGCTTAAAGCATCCACAACCAACCTCCCAAAGGAATGTGCTGAGGCATCCAGGGAGGATGTGAAAGGTTGGCTGGATGCATCGCTAAGTCATCTCCAAGAAGAAGGGCCGGAAACGTGTGATTTAGAGGTACAGGAGTGGCTTGAAGCATCTATTATAGGCATTCAACATCTACAAAAGTCCAAGTCAGTCTTGAGGATGCCTAAGAAAAGGATGGCTTGAGAACCTCAGGAAGCAATGTCCTGGAGGGTCTGTGGTGAATATATTAAAATGGCTCCAAGGATCCTTAGCAGAGGTGGTATTCGACCAGTGCACACTGGTTTGGCTGAACCGGTAGCAGCAAAAAACTGCCGCTTGTGCGAAGCGGTAGAAAAAATATGGCTACCGTTTCGGCTGAACTGGTAGCTAAAACTTGCCCCCTGCGTGCACGCTCTTTCCTCCCTCTTCGATGCATGTGTGCGCCTACTGGCACATGCCTACTGCACATGTGCGTGCCGATCATCTGAGAGGACTCTTTGATCCTCTCAGCTGATCGGCACGCATTTTTTAGCTACCGTTTTGGCTGAACCGGTAGCTAAAAAAAGTGCGCTGACAGCTGAGAGGATCAAAGGGTCCTCTCCGATGATCAGCAAACGGATTTTAGCTACCAATTCAGTCAAACTGGTAGCTAAAAAACATGCGCAGATCATCGGAGAGGCCTCCCCGACCCATTCCGACGATCTGTGCATGTTTTTTAGCTGCCAGTTCAACTGAACCGGCACTTTTTTGAGCTAAAATAGTGCCAATTTGACCGAACCGGTAGCTAAAAAACATGCACCGATGATCGGAGAGGGTTGGGGTGGCCTCTCTGATAATCTGTGAATGTTTTCCAGCTACCAGTTTGGCCAAACTGGCACTTTTCAGCTCAAAGAAGTGCCAGTTCGACTGAACTGGTAGCTAAAAACCATACGCAGATCATCGGAGAGGGTCGGGGAGGCCTCTCCGATCATCTGCGCATGTTTCCCAGCTACTGGTTCAGTCGAACTGGCACTATTTTAGCCCAAAAATGTGCCAGTTTGGCCAAACCAGTAGCTAAAAAACATGAGCAAATCATCGGAGAGGGTCAGGGAGGCCTCTCCAATGATCTGCACATTTTTTAGCTACCGCTTTGGCCGAACTGGCACTTTTTTGAGCTAAAAAAGTGCCGGTTCGAATGAAGCAGTACCTTAAAAAACCTGTGCCGATTATCTGAGAGGACTCTTTGATCCTCTCAGATGGTCAGCACACTATTTTTAGCTACCGGTTCAGCCGAACCAGTAG
>JAOYMU010000302.1:34091639-34103104 GCA_025802295.1 Psammodynastes pulverulentus | reverse complement strand
TCCTTAAACATTTCTCCACATAAAACGGAATAGTTTGCCAAAATGAAATAAATTTATCACTACCTTAGGAAAGAAGTACAGAATAGCTTCTCGTAGCATTCAACTTTGAAGAAATATATGTTAGAGAAAGATGAATAAAAGACATGTCAGGGCTGATGCATACTAAAGAAAAAACATGTCTTGGTGCTTATATTAAAATAATGGGTGTTAGAGAAACTTTTTAATAAATACTATTCTTAAGGAAAGCTATCTACAGAAATTCATATATTAGGGAAATTTGAGAACAAAGAATGTAGTATCCAGCAATGGAATCAGATAATATGTAAAAAAATCTATATCCAGCTTAGATGGAGCCACTCATCCTTGACTTACCCAATGAGATTTATGCACTGACATTTATATAAATTAAACCTCAATACAGAATTGTTTGTAAGCCTTTTTATCCACTAGGTGGCAACATTGCTGTACATTTGGGGATATTGTTCTTTTTCTAAAACACTTTTAAAGTTGTATTTTCTCCTCATGATACTCTGCACACCTATAAATCCTGCTGCTAAAATCCCTCTTTTAAAGTGGTGGCTAGATCATGTCTGCTTCTGAGTTGAATACCGAATACGACATTTGTTGATCAATGGATTCTATTTGTTCCTTTTCTTCTTGCTCCTCTTGATACCTGAAGAAGACCCATGAAAAACATACTGTGCCCCATAAAAAGGTTACTGCTCTTCTGAAGGCATAATCTGCAGATTCTTTTAAGCCCTCCTTGCTTTGTGACAGATGTAATTTACTGAACTTCCTGTGTAAAAAAGCTGCCATTTTTCTTCCATTCACAGCTCAGACTTTTAATCTATACTATCTGATAGCAGTGGCAGGAAAAATAACAAAGGCAAAGCAATAATTTGGGATTAAAACCTCACAGGCTAAATTCAGTTCCTTCAGTGTTTTACACAGAGATCTTCTGATACAAATACCACTGTTTAAGAATTGTGCTTCTTCATGCAGACACACAATCTCTGTTTGTCTCCTTCCACAGGATCAGATATGGGGACCGGAGGAAAATAATACGTTTCATATTGTTTACTGTGATTCAGATGCTTCAGATTCCCACCCTAAGCTTAACCAACACTTCTAGTGCAGCTGAGCTTTGAAAAAATTCCAGCAGGAACATTATGTGCAGTAATCCCTGCAAATATGTCCATCTGTTGAAATGCCAAAATAAAATAGCATTGCAAACAGAAGTTTAGACCACCCTAGTGAAGAAATCCTCCTCAGATTTTTCGGGCCATTTTTCCAGTAAAAAGGACTCTACCACTGGTCACAGTGTTAAAATGCTCCTGGTTTCCATCTTTTCCCCAAATAGTCTTACTGAAACTTAAGCCCATTATGTTGTATCCTACATTCTGCAATAGTAGAGAGGTCTTTGTGGCAACCCTTCAGAGATTTAAATGACACTATCATGTGGAAAGAAATATCCATCTGGTTCAGTTCCAAGCCAGGAGAAAGGCACTAAAGACAAAATGGAGGCTGGAGGCTATTTGGAAAAGGGGAATTAGATTGGAAATCATTTATTGATGAACGGACCACATGGAGTTGAGAATGGGTTTTTTAAATACCTTGTTTGGGGCTTTGCACTTGAGCTTCCTGTTCCTGTGCAAGAACATGTATTCTATTGGCTGTTGTCAGACTCCCAAGGGGCCATGTAGGGGTTATCTAGGGGTTCATAGCTAGCTATATAGGTTGTCTGAGCTCCCAGGTTTGGTTGAAGATTGCTGGAGGTGGTGCAACTGAAAGGGTATTGGCCAATTCCTATTGTGGCTGCAGGTTAATCCTACCTTTATTCAGACCTTGCTACAGGGAATTTCAAAATATCCTGTCTTGAATAGATATCTGTCTGTAGTATTTGCTTTGCCTATGAATAGAACTAACTAGATACTTGTCTTCCTCTTTCAATAAACTCTTTATCTCTTAAGTGTTGACAACTGCTGAAGGCTATTTAGAAAGGTAGGGGATGCCTTCTCCCTCTAACAAACAAGTTTCTCCATTTCTCATCTAGGAAATATAATATTCTGCCTTTTTAATATTTCTCAAAATATTTCATTCTTCTAGAAGAACGGTGGATGATAACTTTCTACAAACATGTTATCCTTTAATCTTTTATTCTAAAAGCTAAACATGTTTGGTGTCCTTTGCCTCCCCACAAAATAATATTTCTGTTGTCATACTTTAGTCTGCCCAAATAGTTTGGACAAACTATCAGCAAGTTTGTCCAGGTTTCTAGAATATAAATTAACTGTGTTCTATGTTTTAACTGGCCCAGAAGTTCTATCTCATTCAGAATAGGTGTATTTTTTTGACTTTCTCTTCTAAAATTGCATCCCCAGTAATAATTGAACAAATTCATACTCTTTATTAGAAATGATTGAGACAATAAAAGAGTTCCATCTATTCACTTGTAACCTGTTAATTTTTGCTGTTGTGACTGGTTTTCTTCACTTTTTATGTTGAACATATTTAAAGTTGCCTTTTTTGTCATTTTTACCACTGATGCTTAGGCTAGTGATGCTATCTCTACAATTAGTATGATTTAGGATTTTAGCTTGCATAGAAGAGTGTGAGCATTCTTGGGGAAACACTTGATTTTCACTGCATACTGGCCAAAGTGTCCAGAACAGACTAGTTACTACTGTATTTGCATGCAACTCTGCATCCAATTTTGGATTTTCCCTGTGCAGGAAACCCAAGGATGAATGTGAATAGTGATGAGAGAATCACATTAAAAAATTATTCTGTGGTTAATAGATGCTTTAAGAAGATGTCTATTCATACTGGAAATTGCATGATGTGTTGTTGTGTTCCTGCATGCACATGTGTGTGTTCTCACATAGCTGAAGGAGAGAGAAAAATTGTTCTTAAAAACAGGCCTAATTTAGCAAAGATTAGTGAGGCAGACTCATGAGAAAAGCTTATTGAAGAAAAACTTACAGGTGGTCTAGGACAACTCACCCTGGGTGACTTACCCTAGCTGACTTGCCCAGCCAACATGCCCTGGGGCAACCAGCCCTGGCCAACTCGCCCCGGACAACTTGTGGTGGAACAATTCAGTGCAGGATAATTCAAGAAAGGTACAAGTGAATTGCAATGGATCTTGTCTTGCTGGAGGCTGACTTGAGCTGCAATTCTACCTCTTCCTATGCTGAATTGTCCCACATTTAATTGTTTTGCAGAAAGACTGCTAGAGATACCCAGTTCAGTACAAAGGAAATAAATATTTATAGATATACAAGATGGTGCAAGTTTGAGAGAATTAGTGAAGGATAAAAGGGTAATGATAGATTCAGAATGTGAGATAGATTGTCCTTTCAATGATGTCAAGAATGGATCTTGGAGAAAAAGATGGACTGGAAACAAATGGAAAATAATAGGACTTCAGGAAGGCAAAGTAGGAATTCAATCTGAAAGATTAATGTCCCAACAGAATGGATGAAAAATGGATGGAAAGAAAAGAGGATGTTGGAGCTATGTGAAAAGAAATGTGTTAGAAAGTTCAGAGAAAGGTATAGAGTTACATGAACAGAAAAATGGAAAAAGAATGCTTTGTGAAATGAAGTGAAAAAACCCACTTGGATTGGAAGAATGCATATAATAAAATAATTTTATCAAAGAAATGACAGAAATGTGCATAGGAGAAAATGTGCATAGAAGAAAAATATGCAAAACAGGTGGTCAAATGGAGGAGATATAGTTAAAAAGTTAAGGAAGAGTGGTATTGATAGAAATAAATCATTGTTTTTGAAATGGGTAAGAGAATTATATTTAAGAGGCTCTGGAAAGGTGAAAGAATAAAAAAGTAATAAAATAATCAGGGATTACTTTCAAGTGAAAAAATGCTGGAAGGAGAATTGTAATATTTGATTAGGAACAATAGTAATACAGCATGTTGAAGTATAGTTGCAGGAAATGCTTATGGAGTGGCTGTGCAACTTGCTTTGCATATTTGAAGATTGCAAGTAAGGTCTGACCATTGAAGGAAAGTATATGCTCAAATGAACATGCTTGAATGATGGAATGTTTTGCCTGAATATGGAACTGAAAGCTGGTAGATGAATATGGTAAATCTGGTGCATGATGGAACTGCAGCATGTGTTACAATAAATTGAATGTTTAGCAAAAAGCAAGGCAAGAATTTACAAGAACCTCAGTAGATTATTTATTTAAATAAATACATATTTGTATTTTTAAACTGCCTCTTTCCAAATAATGTATAAAGATAAATGCATAAGGAATGCTTAATGGTTAAATTAGAAGAGAATTTTAGCAGATTTTTTTTCAAAAAGAAAGTTAAAGACACAAAACATAAAGTGAGGGAAAAAGAACCCAACTATTAATAGAGCGTGAATGAAAACATTGCAGAAAATCTTATCTTCCCTTCTTGTTTTCCCAACTGCTAACCTACTTTACATTGAACATTGAAGGTTGCTACTTGCCTCTGTTTGAATAATTTCATCTGCTATTCTTTTATGGTCTGATAACTCTTTTTCTAGAAATCATATTTTAAGTGTCTAAATTTGCCTTCCTGCATGATGTGTAGTATATAGAGGAGCCCTTCCTCCTTCCATTTGGCTAGACTTCTATTATGAATACCTACTCCCCAATTGTTTATCATTAGAAAAGTTTCTCTTTTCCAATAGTGATATAATATAATGTATAGTATAATAGTGCAATGTAATGTAATGTGATGAGAAATGATACGATATAAAATATCATATAATTAATATAATATGAGCCGTGATGGTTCAGTGAATGCAATATTTCAGGCTAACTCTACCTATGCCAAGAGTTTCATCATGACCAGAAGGTTGATTCAGCTTTCCATCTTTCTGAAATTGGTAAAATGAGGATCCAGATTGTTGGGGGCAATATGCAGACTCTGTAAACCACTTTGAAAGGGTTGTAAAACACTATGGAACAGTATATAAGTCTAAGTGCTATTGCTAATATAATTAATATAATATATATAATACAAAGAGATTGCCAACAGGGCTAACAGCCATTGATCCCTAGAACCAGAATTGCTCCAATAGCTTTTTTTGAAGCCAATCAAGCTGGTACCATCATATCTCATGGTACTAAATCCCAAAGCTTAATTACATGTTATGAAAATAATATGTTCTAGTTTTCTGTCCTGACTCTTCCAGTATTCAGTTTTATAAGGTCATCTCTGGTTCTAGTATTTTTGGAAAGGGGAAAATAACTTCCCCTATCCAATTTATCTACACTATGCATGGACACCTCAATCATGTCTCCACTCTTTTTCTTTCTTTCTTTCTACACTAAAAAGTTCTTTTTCCTTCTCTTTGAGACCAGGGGTTTCAAACTCAACCCTGTGGGCCAGATTCAGCCTGTGGGGTGATTAGATCTGATCCACGGGGCCGGCCTGGAAACAGCAAAGGACTGGCCTGCAGTGCCTCTGCTAGCAAAAATGGAAAAATGTTTTTGCTGGCAGAAGGCTGTAGGAGGCTGTCTAGGCTGAAAACAGGGTGAGGAGAGTCCACACATACCCCCAAGCTCCATTTTTGCTGGCAGAGGGATATGAAACAAACTAAAAACAAAACAAAAGGACAAATCTTTCTCCTTTTGCATTTGAGCATGCAAGAAGGGATACGAAAAGAAAAAGGAAAAGAGGAAAGAGAAAGAAAGAGAAGGAAAGATGGGTAGAGAGCAAGGAAGAAAAAATAAGAAAAGTGGGGAAGGAAGAAGAAATTAGAAGAAAAAGAAGAAAAGGAAGGAAGGAGATTATAATGAGTGTGAGGGAGGGTCTCAGGGAAGTCCTGCCTTAGCACTTGGCCACCACAGATACCCCTGACATGAGTCCAGTGCCATGACACCCTGGCCATGCCCACCCTATACCATTTCAGACAAATGGTTGTCCAATCTCTTCTTAAAAACCTTTAGTGTTGGAGCACCCACAACTTTTGGAGGCAAGTCTTTTCACTGATTAATTGTTCAGGAAATTTCTTCTTAATTCTCTAGGTTGATTTTCTTCTTGATTAGTTTCTGCCCATTACTTTTTGTTCTGCCTTCAAGTGCTTTGGGGAAATCCATCTTCTTTGTGGCATTCCCTTAGGTATTCATACATTACTATCATATCACCCCTAGTTCTTCTTTTCATCAAACTAGACATAACCAGCAACTGTTCTTTATATGTTTTAGCCTCCTGTCCCCTAATCTTTGTTGTTCTTCTCTTCTCTCTTTCTAGAGCCTTTACATCTTTTTTATATCATGGTGAACAAAACTAGATGCAATATTCTAAGTGTGGTCTTACCAAGTGGTATTAATACTTCATGTAATCCTGATTCTACCCCTCTATTAAATAATGCAGATATAATAAAAGCCCAAAAGGATAAGTTCAAAGGTTTTCTTGTCCAGGTTTCAATGTCAGACAGTACTGATGAAACAAAACTCACAGACCTGAGAAAAGGATAATCTCCTTTACGTTTATCTTCCTGGAACCTTTTTGCATATTATTTTTTTGAAAAATACAAGAACATTTTGAGATCATTTTCTGTAGCTAAATCATTCTTTGAAGTCAGAATCAGTCCTTCTCAACGTAGATATTTTGCTCTAGTGGAACGGGAAATTTCATTCAATCCAAAGTTATTTGTTTTCAGAGTCGCAGCATAAATTCAGCACCAGAAAAATAGACACAGATGACTGAGGATTCATTTAACTTCTTTATATATAAAATAAGTAAATGTACAATACCACTGTGGAGCTCCAGAGTTCAGAACAGAACAAAAACAATGCAGAACACACACACACACTGACTTTCAGTTTCAGTTCTCAGCAAAGCAAACAGAGCTAAGCCACACCCAGGCAGTCAGCTCCCATTGGCTGGTCTGTTACCATGCCTACTCATTTGCTGACTTTGTTAATAATCTATTCCAGTTCATGAATATATTGTGACAAAGGAGAAACTTCCTGACAGTTAGAACAATTAATCAGTGGAACGACTTGCCTCCAGAAGTTGTGAATGTTCCAACACTGGAAGTTTTCAAGAAGAGATTGGACAATAATTTGTCTGAAATGGTATAGGCAGTGATGGCTAACCTTTTTGGCATCAAGTGCCCAAAACGCACTCGCACAGATTCCCAAAATGCAACCCACCCTCATGCCCCATGCATGCGCCCCCACACATGCATGTGTGACCTCCGCAACCCTCTCACATGCATGCCTGACCCCAAGCATTTGTGCGTCATCCCCGTGCTTGCGCCCACCCACAACTGATAAAAAAATAAATAAATGAGGTATTATATATGGTAGGGTCAGTGCAATCAAGATCTATCATGAAGTTGAGATTTAGGAGTCCCAGAGTTCTTAAAGAGTCCAATTTTACAGTTTCTATAGACAGTTTTTTAAATATATTTATATTCCAGCAATAACAACTGATCAACATTGTCTTTATAACATACTTTTTTCAGTAATGCAGTCTTTCAGTATTTAGAAGCAACCTTTTCTGTGAAGAATCTTTCCAAAAATGAATCAATTTGTAGACAAACGGTATTTGCCTCTGCAATTGTTATGTCTGCCAAAGAAGAATGACTTTTAGGAAATTACACAAAGGTGTTTGCTATCCTTAAGCAATCAGCCAAGGATTAGACAAATGTTTATTAAAAATTCATTCCAGAGAGAGAAGCAAGATTACAGTACTGGTACTTACAGTATTATTTTGTTCTAACTAAAGATAATTAAGGAAAACATTTTTTTTCTAGCACAAAACATGTTAGCTTACAGAAAAAGATATTAGAGGAATGGCCGATTTCCCTAGTGTATTTTCAATATTGAATAAAGCTAATAAGAAAATGCTTAGAAAATGAATATAAAACACTTTATGACAAAGATTTGAGTTTTATATGTTGCCATTTATTTGATAAAATATTTGTTGTAATCTGTGGATATTTTTATATATTTACAATCTTAGCTCTTATTTCTTTCTTTGTTTGTTTGTTTTGTCAAGCATACATTGGATAATATATATAAGTATAATCATAATTATGAATATATAAAATGAATACAAATAAGAGAAAACATTAGGACGGGATGGTAGGCACTTTGGTGCACTTATGCACACCCCTTATAAACCTCTTAAGAAAGGGGTGAGGTCAATAGTAGACAGTCTTAAGGTTAAAGTTTTTGGGTTTTGAGGGGTTATATTGTAATGAACTATTTTATTCATTGTGGGCTACAGCAAAATGCTAAAATGTTGTTTAACGGTGTCGATAGGTCTACTAATCATCCTTAATAACATCTGATGATCTGCTCCTTCACCAATGTCTTTGGCTTTATTTTTTTATACTTTCTTCCCCTCTTCTCCTTTCTTCAACAGTTTCTGTGAAGATTTTGGCTTAATCTAATTGAGTAATTTATACAGTTAGATAAACTGACATTAAAAACTTCTTATATATAATTACACGACATGCTACTTATTATTCATACGTTCCTCTCACTTGTGTTGTTTTCACCTATATGCATCTGATTACAGCAGATGGAAGCCAATATTAGCTGATCTTAAAAAGCTTAAAAAATAGAGGTGAATGAGAGATGAACAAGAAAATAGGGTGTCATATTAGACAGAAGTTGAAAAATATCATTGAAGGCAGTCAATATCCTTGACCATGACAAACTATTTCTATATTGTTGCCAAAATCAATATACTTTGGTCCATGGAATAATTTACCTTATATTCATCAGGCTTTTTCATCCCACAGATAAAATGGATCCTTACATATGCCTACATTGTATATAAAAGTTGTGCTGTTTCTTGCTTATTAATGGGAAGAATGCTTTGTATTGGCTAATATGCTAATGCATGATCACAAGTACAATATAGTAGTTTTGTAGAAGTTAAAGAATATTCTTGATATAGTTTCACTTCTGATTTTCTACATTTATTTTAGACATAAAGGTAGATATACTGTTTAGATATAACATTCTGTTCAATTAGCTTCATCCAATGACTAAATTTGTATTCACCAATGAGCCAGGAAGTTTTATTCTTCCCTCCCTCAATTGCAAAATCTGCTCCAAATATAAAGAACCCACCAAAGCAAATTTAGAGACTTGAGGATGAGTTAAGGTTTACTTATGTGATGTGGGATAATGTAGCTAATTCAGCTTGAACTATTTTTCCGGATTGCTATAACAATGTAGTTTTTAAAACATTCCAGACTTGCTAAGCCCTGGAATGGAGACTGATATAGTGATGGAAGAGGGAAGTGATGACAATGACAGTGAAAGAAACAGTGGCCTCTTGGATGAAATGGAAGATTCTATGATGCCTGATACTGAGATGGTGACTGTGAATCCAGGTGACAGTGGAGACATGCAGGACACTGATCTTGACCATGATGAAAGTAGCAGAATGATCAGGTAAGTTTAGCTTAGTGAGTTTAGCATAGTGAGTGAGCAGTTTGATCTAGTGGCTAAGACACCAGGCTGGATAGCTGGAGATTGAATCCTAGTCCTGCCTTAGCCATGAAAGCCAGCTGAGTGACCTTGGGCCAATCACACTTTCTCAGGCCAACTCACCTTACAGGGTGGTTGTGGAGGAGGAAGGTCTGTTGGATATGTTTGCCACCTTGAGTTTCTTGGTTCTTTTCTCCAAGTAATATCATATTGAAATCAAATGATATGTGTCTAAATTCCATGTTAGTTGTATTGTAATATAATTTTAATGTTCTATTTCATTGAATGTGTCATTTAGATATAAGGTAAATTATGTATGATCTAGATCCGGGGTGTTAAACTGGCGGCCTATGGGCCAGATGTGTCACATGCAGGCCACGCTCATTCCAGCTCCGCAAATGGGAAAACATTGCAAAATGTCACGTGACGACAATGGTGATGCTGTGAGTTTGATACCCATGATCTAAATAAACCTTCTGCAGTGTAAACTCAATTAGATCATACAGAACAGGTAGCCATGTATCTCCTTTTAAAACCTTCTAGTGACATTTCTATGTTGGGGTGGTTATGTAAGTTCATAAACGTAACAAATGAATGTGATTCTAGATATTATTATGCTGCAATAAATAGCTGTTCAGAATTAAATGAGTTGATGAAGTAACCCTTTAAATTGCCTCTCTTTGAAAGCTTCATTCCAATAATGTTATTCAATTTGCTGTTCTTTTTTTCAAGCCCTTCAACAAGCAATAATATCCCATTAATGAGAGTGGTACAATCTGTCAAACATGCAAAAAGGAGAAGTAGTACAGTAATAAAAGAAGGATGGATGGTTCACTACACAAGCAAAGACAGTTTGGTAAGGAAGTAATTAGCTGAACCTATTCATTTATTTAACACTGAAATAAAGAACATTCAGGGTACTTTGCAGAAGTCTTTCATTGTTCATGATTACATTGTGTATGCTGCAGTTTAATTTCCATGTATACAAAGTGCTTCAAGAGTCACACAAAAAGCAAACAACTTGGGATGGTGTTCAGAGAACTTAGGTAGTGTACAAAGGGACACTCAGGTATTCCCACAAAATTGGTTTCCTATTGTATGTATTGGAATAACATCTAGCATCAGTTTTTTTCTAAGCCGTAACATTTCATTTAAGTGTTGGTTATAAAGGCAGCAATCTCTGTATTGAGTAATCTTTTCTCATTGATGTCTATAAAAATAGATATTTTCCACCACATATTTCACGGTTCCTTTCCATTAGCTTATGTTGGTTAATATGAAGTCAAGAATAGGAACCCCCAACTTCCGGTCCACAGCCTGGTGCCAGACCACGACCTGTTGGGAAACTGGGCCCTGCAAGCAGTGGGTGAGAGCACGAAGCTGCATTTGTGCCAACAGGACAAACACAAAACTATTCCCTATCCTCCCCTACTGACATAGCAGTCCACAAAACCAGAACGGTTGGGGATCACCTGTCAAGAACATCTTGGTTGCCTGATGCAGTGTTATTTGATAGATCCCAGTTTTTTGCTTTGAACAGTGCCTCATGCATAATTTAATAAATAAATTAATAAATGTCCTTTTTCTAACACTTCAAGGTTTCACATATAATACCAGTTTTGACTCAAAATGTTGTATGTTAATCGGTCTGTATCTGATCAGTTGACATGAAATGATAAATAGAAACTTCGTAGAGTATAAACTTTGGCAAGCAAAATATTATTTTATTGATAGATATTTATTATATTGATATATATTTTTAAGGGAAGTGAAAGACACATTTGACAAATGTTATCCAGTGGAAAATGCAGTCTTCAGAGAATAACATAACAAAACATGTAGAGAAAGTGGCACTACTGGAAATTGGATTTAACACATTACTTTTAGGCAATATAAAATGATGCTCTGAAGCAGAGGTCTCCAACCAGTGGTCCGCGAGAAAATGTTGGTGGTCCGCAGCACACCTGGGTGGAGGAGCTGCTCCAAGATGACAATGGGCCAGT
>JAOYMU010000302.1:33826420-33840654 GCA_025802295.1 Psammodynastes pulverulentus | reverse complement strand
GCGGACTCGAAAAAGGTGCCGGAACGCAGTACCGCTGCGTTCCGGCAGAAAAAAAGCCCTGTGCATAACATGCTTAAAACCCTATTCTTTTAAATTGTCAGTATGAGATACTCCGGTTTATTTCAAAGTTCTTGTAAAAAACCATAATGTATCTAATATAGGTAGTCCTTGACTTATGACCACATTCCAAAATTTCTGTTGCTAGGTGAGACAGTTGCTAAGCCAGTTTTGTTCCATTTTATGACTTTCTTGCCACACTTGCTAAATGAATCACTGCAGCTGTTAAGTTAGTAACACAGTTGCTAAGTGAATCTGGCTTTCCCATTGACTTTGCTTGTCAAAAGGTTGCAACAGGCGATCACATTACCGTTACACATGCCAGTTGCCAAGCATCTGAATTTTGATCATGTAACCATGGGGATGCTGCTGTAGTTGTAAGTGGGAAAAACAGTCATGTCATATTTTTTTCAGTGGCATTATAACTTCAAATGGTCACTAAATGAATCATTGTAAGTTGAGAACTACTGGTAATATTCCTTCATTGTGAATAAAAATTAAATGTTTATCTAATATCTATCTAATAAAAGCATATAATTTTGAAATGAACATCTAGAGCCTTCTGTAAGATTACATTAGAAACTATAAAATGAACTGACTGACTAAAATCACAGCATAGAGTTTGGAAACTGATTCTTGTTCCATAGTTTGCATAATTGCAAACTCTACATTTCTAATCTGCATCTTAGAAATTTACATATGACAGATTTCATGATGTCTAACTGAAACTTCTATGATTAGAGCATAATATCCACTGGAGAAAGTTGGAAAACACCAAGGTTTTTATAGCTTTCTCATGAAGATTCCAAAGGCAACAGGTTGTGCTGTGTTAGAAACTATTTTCTTAACCACGTAAATCTAATGGAATGGATTCTTATGTTCAAATATATCATTAAGGAAATGAATGTGTCCAAATGTTTTTTTTCTCCTTAACTAAAAGTGCCATGCTGTAAAGTGAAAAGGGGAACAGCTTAAACTCATTTGATAGCATTTCATTCATTCAGTTCATTCATTCATTGCTCACCTCCATAGTGATAATTCTAACTGGAAATTAACAGAATGTGGCTCTCTACTGAACAAAAATGGACATTATACATTACAATAATGATGTAATTTACTGGTTACAAAACTAAGATAACAATTTTTGTCACTTATTATTTTAAATAAACAGCTTTATGTTCCTATATTAAAATGATTGCCAATCAGACTCTAAAATAGGAGTGTATGACTCTACGCCAAGTTTGGTAGGCATTGGACAAAGTAGACCACAATCTACTTCTTGGTAAGCTAGACAGCATCACCATCAGATGGATTTGTAACAGGCTGACAAACCATACTCAATGAGTAGCTCCTAATGGCACTACATCTACATGGAGGGAAGTAAGCAGTAGGGTACCACAAGTTCTGTCTTAGGTCTGGTACTCTTCAATATCTTCATAAATGATTTAGATGAGGGAATAGAAGGGGAACTTATCAAATCTGCAGATAACACTAAACTGGCAGGAATAGCAGCACCTCAGACGACAAGCTCAGGATCCAAAAAAGACTTGAACAATGGGCCCTATCCAACACAATGAAATTTAATGTGGAGAAAAGCAAGGTTTTACAGTTAGGAAAGAAAAACCAAAGGTACAAGTAGAAGCTCAAAAACAGTAACTGTGAGTCCCAGTGGACAATCACTTAGATATGAACCAACAGTGTGTGGCAGTAGTCAAAAAAGCTAATACAATCCTTGGTTGTATAAACAAAGGCATAGAAACAAAACCACATGAAGTATTAGTACAATAGCAGTATTCCAGTATTTGAGAGGCTGCCACAAAGAGAAGGGGGCCAACTTATTTTACAAAGCACCAGAAGGCAAGACAAAAAATAATGGATGGAAACTAATCAAGGAAAGAAGCAACCTGGAATTAAGGAGAATCTTCCTAACAATGAAGACAATTAGCTAGTGGTAGCTTGCCACCAGAAGTTGTGGGTGCTTCATTACTGGAGGTTTTTAAGAAGACACTGGACAATCACTTGTCTGAAATTGTATAGGGTTTCCTGCTTGAGCAGGAGATTGGACTTCAAGGTCCCTTTCAGCTCTGTTCTGATTGGTAAAGATTCTTTCTTTTAAACTCTAGGGTGCTACTTTCTGAGCTCTTCGAAAACTGTAACTGAATTGTCATTTGTTATTTGATGAAATGTTATATACATGAGAAATAATTCCATTAAGTGAATATCCTTAATTTAAACTTAATTTCTGCCCTGAATTTACCCACTCTTTTCAATGTGGCCCTGGCATGCCCTTCAAAGGTCAAGTGTAATCCTCTGCATAAAACAGCTTATATGCCTCTATGTTAAAGGGAATATGTAATTCTGATGCTTTGTGGAGGCAATTTTTCTACTAGTGACTTAGAGCATATTCCAGAGTCCTTCAACCATCCTTGTACCAGAATACTAGTAATGAGGGCAGACTTCATATCACTTTGATGACAGTCAAGTGTCATTGATGTAAAAATCACCCATATCAATCATCAGGAACGTCTGACTCATAGTATTAATTTATGATTGTCGGGTATGTATGCTTGTTGCAACTGAAAAGCAAATAAGCCCAACAAATGCATTAAAATATATACATATATACTGGCGTGCTTTTCTGCAGTATAGTAGCTATTATAATTCTGTAATAATTCAGTTTCAAATCTAGTCCACAGTGTCCACCTTTCACCATATCCACTGAATTTCACCAAATTCAGCAAGACATCTTTCCAATCGATTAACCTGACCTTAAACCCTTTAGAGCAATGGAGCAGTAAAGAATTGTCACATACCTCAAAATTGTATGTATTTTAAGAAATACTAAAGAAGACAATGTAAATTCATGTATGGAAGAACATGACTGCATCCCATAATATTGTGTTATTTTATAAAACATGAAAAATGACATAAATAGAACTAATTAATGGGTTTTCATCAGATTGCCAACATTCTTGGAACGATGGGAAAGTTTGGAAGCCATTAGTATGGCTTCCAAACTCTGGATATATCCAGACTCTGGATATGTGCATGTTCCAGACTTATATTTGCCTAACACAATCTGTGTTCACCAAAAACCTTCTCCTTCCCCCCATTCTGGCAAATGGTTCAGAAACAAAACAAAATCAAGATTCAAAAATTAGATATAAGTACTTTTTGCAGAGCAGATACACTCAATTGATAAAAGGTTCTTTTTGATTTCTCATAATTGATTCTATCAGGCCAATCTCCACACCTTATTCTCTTTCTCTGTGTAGCGCCTCACTAAGATTAGTGTCTCTAATGCGTTCCTCTCTAGAATTCTTTTCAAATGTAGAGCTAGAACCTGTCCTTCATGAATTTGAATGATGTGCATTAAAGGAGGTTTGAATGAAAAATGAAGCCAGAGATATGGCTGTGTTGTTGTTTTTTTCTTTCACTGAAGAGACATTCTCTTTTTCTGAAAGAGACAAATAGCTCAAGACACATGAAGGTTGTCTTGGAAATCATTCAGAAATAGAAATGTCAGCCATTATTAATAATAGATACTTTTTTTAAAAAAATCTGATTTGTACCATATTTTATATAATGTTATTTAATCTTCTTGGCGATTGAAAGTATTGCACAATTGGGTAAAAAGATTCATACAAGAGAACTGTTTTTCAAAATCTTTTTTTTTTCCATCTCCAGTTGTGCTGGGAACATCAAGTGCTATAAAGTGAGGAAAACAGAATGTTTTTCTTTCTTTTTTGCTGTGCATCTCTTTCAGTAAATAAAAGCGGGGAGAAGTTCATAGCTTTTTAAAAAGATGAAGCACATTTCTATAAATAATTGTGCTGTTTATATGAAAAGTATTGTTCCTATGGTTCATTTAAAGGCATGTTTCAGTCTTGCCTACAAAATAATTGCTAATTGTCTTATATAATAAAAGAGATTATACATCAACTACACATTTTGCATTACATATGATTCCTCTAAAGTTGGGGAAATGGATTCAATCTGAATTTAGAAAAGAAGGTTGGCCTGAACTTTAATCCCTCAGGAATCTGGTTGACACGCAGCTAATATTGCCTGCCACATAAAATAAAGCTAGATAGATGTTTACATTTGGAGGAGAATATGCCTTTTGAGAGCAGAGAATAAGGGGCACCAATGTTCAGATCTTAAGAATTCTTGTATGTGAAAATGTAGGTTGTTTTACCAGGGCATCTGCCATTGTTGCAATCCTGATTATGAAGGTAAGTAGTTAAATGTGAATTAATAATACAAACTCAATAATAACCTCAATAAGGCAAACAATAGATACAAACTCAAAGTAAACTGTTCCAAATTTGATTGCAGAAAATACAATTTCAGCAACAGAGTGGTCAATGCCTGGAACTCCCAACCTGACTCTGTTGTTACAGTCTCAAACCCCCAAAACTTTAACCCTTAAACTGTCTACCGTTGACCTCACTCCATTCCTAAGAGATCTGTAAGGAGCTGTGCATAAGCGCACCAGCATGCCTAATGTCCCTGTCCTGTTCCCATTTATTCATACTCATTTATTATGTATATGCTTATACCTATTTATACTTATATGTTTATATGTTACATTCATATTTATACTTGTTTTCTCATACATGCTTGACAAACAAAACAAAATAAATAAATAAATCCCATCAGATCCAATTCAACACATTGATTTGATTAATTGATTGAATGAATCACATGATTTAAATGGTTGAATCAAGTTGATGTAATTTCCCAGTTTAATGAAATAGGGCAGCATGTCTTCCAAATACATCTTTGAGTTCACATAGCACCAATATGCAAATAAGGTTTTTTCCTGATCTTCAGATAAGGCATGAAACAAAGAAAGATCCTCCTATCATGTTTCTATTTCATGTACCTTATTTTAACTCTAATAAATATTAAACAAATCCTAATATCTTAACTGCTAATTTTATTATTTGATCAAGGAACATTTTGTCTTCATTACATCACTGCCATACTGTGAAAATATTTGCCTGTAAAACTTTATATTCACCATTTAGCTGAGAATTATGGACAATCTATACAGGAAATTGAGCAATCTCCTATGGAAAGTTATATATCTATGCATTGGAATATGAATGAAGGATATCCGCAGTGGGTTAAAAAAAATCAAGATGGTGACCATAGTAAGGAGATTGAAGCCTCACTGCTTTTTTATGGGTATTATAATGTATATAAAAAAGGAGAACACATGGATTTCATAGTCTTAACTGATATTTTTAATTTTGTGATGCTTCTTCTCAGCAGATATCACTGTCCTGAACATTCTGAAAGCATTATTAAAGACTATATCTGCAAGAATAATTAGCTGGCTCTTTTATTGTCTCATACAATAACTATTTATTGTTTCTGCTCTTGTGGAAAACAATGAACTCTTTCCTTTACACTGCTTGTCCTACAAAGATCTTTGCGCAAATTTATTGTTTCCACCAGTGGTGGGATTGACATTTTTTTACTACCGGTTCTATGGGCATGGCTTGGTGGGTGTGGCCTGGCTTGGTGGGGGTAGTTTGGTAGGGGTGGCAGGGGAAGGATATTGTAAAATCCCCATTCCCTCCCCACTCCAGGGGGAAGGTTACCACCGGTTCTCCGAAATACGCAAAATTTATGCTACCAGTTCCCCAAAACTGGTCAGAACCTGCTGAATACCACCTCTGAACTGGATATCAATAACAACACTAAAAGTCTATTTCTCTAATGATAACATGAATGCACAACAGTACTAGGCACATTTTCCTATATGTAATTCAAATATAAGATAGTTCTTTCCACCCAGTTTAATTAACATCCAAAATTTACACATATTTAGGAGTAAGTGCAGTGTGCACTCTGCTAGAACAAGAAGTAAAAAAAAGGGGCTAGCAACTGCAACATCTATAAAGATTTAATGTAATTTTATCATTTATTAAATGTATATGTCTCCTATCTCATTGTCAGGTAACTCTAATTTTCTTTAATTTTACACATTCAAATTGAGATACAAATATCTCAATTTGAAATAAACTATTAATTTATCAAACAGATTAACAATTAAATACAAACCACTTAAGCATGTAACTATTTATATTATATAACAGTGTTCCTTTGAATTGGTTCAGGAATTGCCGGTTGAATAATTAATAGTAATTTACTCAATTGATTCTCCATATGAACAAACATTATTACTTGAATAAGCCAGCTTACTGGGGAATTCCATGACTTAGTTAATAAATTATTAGATACTATCACAATGACAAAAGTTAAAGTCATTTAAAAACAGTACAACCAGAACCAAAAAATTAGTTGAATAAATTGCAGTATCTGCATAAAAGTATTATCAATATATTTTATTGACTTTTGGGACAACACAAATTCCTGTAATTATTAGCAGGATTAGTTATTTCTCTTCTCTGAAAATATGTCATTTCAGTGGCATGAAATGTTGTCTGAAGGGATGAAATTCCATGCAATTTGGAAAAGTTTCAAAATGAAGCTTAGTCATCATGTTGAACCATATGATGGACCTTATTCCTAACACTGACTATCATTGATTAATGATACCCACCTGTCACCTTATATAATTTAACAACAAAATTCAAAACTCCAATAAATAATAACATATTAGAATAATAATTCATTATTGATATCATTAGCTAATCATTAGAGCAGATGGCAGGTTATGAATTGACTAAATAAAGATGAAAACATGGCAGAACAAAGATCACCAGTTTTCATTTTTATGTAGCAAATAATTTGATGGCTATTGTCATATGTAAATCTGCAATACATAAATGTTTCAGTTTGTATATAAATCTTCTCTAAAAGAGTTTAGGCGAGCATAAACAGAATCTGCTGCAGTTTACTTCACCACAACCTAGATACAGAGGCTGAAATACAGTGATTATCTAAATCTGGTAAACTGAGGTTTAAATGGGAATGTTTATCTGAGTTACTCTGGTTGAAATCTAGTTTCAGTTTGCCACACTACTGAGCCAACTAGAAATTAAGTCAATAATTTTCATAGGAATGAAAATTAAGCTTCCAATGAGCACTGGCTAACCAAGGGCTGAGAAAGACAGGAATTGATATGGAATGTATACAGAACCATAACACTGAACATTTAAATGATATGTGTAAAACAATCTTTTAAATTAAATGGATCATGTGAGAGAATCAGAAAGGGAGCACAAGTATGTTCTTCAGTTCATTCTGCCATAACGTTTCCTTCTTAACAGCACTAAGAAACTGTTTCTAACAAGCTTTGCTAATTCAATAATAGATAGCACCAAGCTCTATAATTTTCACGAGCAAACCAAAAACATTCATTTAAATGTCAAGATCCTGCAAGAATCCCCATTTCTCCTTTTGTAACCTTTGTTCTATGAGGTAACAGAAAGAGGTAGTCCAATCCTTGGCCTCAACACAGCTTCTTTATCTAGAAATTATGCTAGCTCATTCTCCTGGTGAAAATCACATGCATAGTCTCAGTTTGCTGTTTTGTATCCTCATTTATCATGAACAGAAAAAAGACAGAATAAGGCAAAGTTTTGAAATGAAGCTGACTGGAAGCTACTTTTTATCTGAGACTTTGAAATGAATTTAGTAAAAACTCACCAGAATTTGAAACTTGCTATTAAGACAAAAGGGTACTGGAACAATTAACAATATTTTGTGACCTGGACCTGGCCTTGATTTTGAACTTTACATTTAGACAAGTTAAGCAAAAAGTTACAAGGCCAACTCTTCTAAGGGGTCTTCAGGAACTTTGGAACATTATTATACATCCTAAAAAAATTGTAAGCAGTATGAATAAAATTTGTTTACATGCTGATACAAAATTTATAGGTTAAATTATAAATTATCTGGCTTAGAAACACAGAACTAGCTGTTAACACATCTATAAAGTTTTCTTTTGATAGGTTCTGTAAAACAATTACGCAATGTTATTCATTACAAACCTTTCTGATCTTTCTGTACTCTCTAAAATGTGGATGTTCACTGCATTATTGATCTAGATTGACTGCTCTCAAGCTGTGCAAATCATAATTATCTAATGTATAGTTAAGGCTAAAAACTACCTTCATAACTATCTCTACTATAGGCAAGGCAGGAAGTATTGGTTAATCTATCTCCGTATGATTACTTCTTCCAGAACCAGGGCTTTTTTTGAGCCGGAGCTCAGCGGAACGGCGTTCTGGAACCTTTTCGGAGCTGTCGTCACGTGCTCCGTCTCAACCAATCGCGCGCTATCACTTCCGGGGTTTTTTTTGCGCGCGACGGGGGGGCGCGTTCCGGCACCTTTCGGCGCCGAAGAAAAGCCCTGAAGAAACCTGATGAACAGCAGAAACCCCCAGGGTGTTAATACTATGAAACTCCAAACTGTAATCTCCAGCGATCTCTTTCTAAGAGCATGTAACTCTGAATAGGTGCTGGAGGCCAGGCCACTTCTCATGAGGGGGACACCACTGCTCAAAGTCAAACTAGAAGCCAAATCTTTTCACCCAGTGATCAAACTCCAGCTCTTTCTTTCTGAAAGTCTGAGTAAGCTGTCTGTGCGTTGCTCTTTTCTTCCCTTTTAGGATGCTCTGGAAGCCAAGTTTCACAGGGCTAGCATTTTTTTAAACGGGTACATGAAGACGTGTTGTCAAGCTGGCAAACAGTGTTTTTGGAGTTCCCCACTTTCTTATTCATTTCCTTGAATCCCTTGGAGTAAGAGCAATGCTAATGTATTTAATCTGTTCCAGGAACAGGGTAACGGGAATCTAAAGATCACTACAGGAGCCTGTTTGGTATCTGCCCTGTGATATTTGGCCTGTGGAAACTGCTGGATTCAGCAGGAACCTGTCTTAGAATTAGAAGCTTCCTCTCATTAGCCCAAGCACGAGTGAAATATTAACCTGTTTGTCTGGTACAAAGCACCAGGAGCAAAAAACATGTTTGTCTAGGCAGCTGCTTTAAGGGAAATTAAGGTAACTGATGGCTTGGTCCCTGCTGCTGTATTGTAAAACAAAATGGAGCAGGGTCATCACCTGGAGGGGGGGGAGATTCTCTCTTGAACTAGTGAGTGATAGGCAAGAGTTATTGCAGGAAGATTGCAATGGGAAGAGAGTGGCCCCCTGCCCTTGACCACTCTCCTGTGCAAGAAACTGCAAAGGCCAACCTCTCCACTCTCCCATCCCTCCAAACAGAGAGGAGCCATCATGGCCAAGAACTTGGATGGACACTGATACCTTTATGTTCTCTTTTTCTCTTTGATTAGATAAGGGGTGTCAAACTGAAGGCCCATGGGTGAGATCCGGCCCATGGGGTGTTTAGATCTGGCCCATGGGGCCACCTTGGAAATAGCAAAGGACTGGCCCACAGTGCCTCTGCCAGCAAAAATGGAGCTAGAGAGGGCCACATGCAGGCCTCCCAGCTCAATTTTCCCTGGCAGAGAGCTGCAGGAGGCCATCGTGGCCAAAAATGCAGCCCTGGAAGATCCACCCATCCACAGCCTCTTGCCCCCTGACACGAATGATGTCAAGCTGGCGATGCCCTCCCTGGCCATGCCCATCCACCTCCGCCTCCGAGGTCAAACACAACCTTGATGTGGCCCTCAATGGAATCGAGTTTGATACCCCTGGGCTAGACAATTCAGAGCAATCCTAACTATCTTGACTCAAAATAATGGCTACATTCATTTAACATCTTAGGCCAGTTACTGAACAAATTAATGAATCCATATTCTGGATTGACCAATGCACTGAATTATAAGGTAATCAAAAAGTCTGTTGCCAGAAACCAAACGGTGGTTAACAGTAGCCAGACTGACGTTAACATGCTGCATGAATGCAGATACAAGTCTTTAGCTCTAGAGCACGGGTATCAAACTAGCAGCATCACATTACCATCACATGACGTATTGTGATGTTTTTCCCCTTTGCGAAGCTTGGGTGAGCGTGGCCTGCCCATGACACATCTGGCCCACAGACTGCCAGTTTGACACGCTTGCGAGGGTCAGTGTGTTGTGTGAATATGACTAGCATGTGCTTAGAATTGCAACTTGAATATTTAAAAAAGGGAAATAACAAATGCATACATGGAGTGAACAGCTATAAAAAACAGTTGGCATTTTCAACAAGTTACAACCATCAAGATATTTTAAATTCAGCTTTTCTCAGGCCTGTTGGGCATTCTAGACTACTATTTCCAGAATTCCCAACACGTCTGGGATGCAGGTTATGGGAGTTGTAGTCATATGGAAGGGATCAAGTTGGAGCAGAATATTGAATTGGTTATTCTCATGAAATGTATTCAGTTTATTTGTGTTACGGACTGGTCAAGGTATCACAAGTGAA
Organism: Psammodynastes pulverulentus; assembly: GCA_025802295.1. Taxonomy (NCBI): domain Eukaryota; kingdom Metazoa; phylum Chordata; class Lepidosauria; order Squamata; family Psammodynastidae; genus Psammodynastes; species Psammodynastes pulverulentus. The sequence goes on along the minus strand of JAOYMU010000302.1, from coordinate 33,830,248 downwards.
ATTGGGAGCACCCTGGTAAGATTCTTATTCATAAGGATCATTGTTCATTGTTCTCTGTCCTTGCCCAACCCATATAATTACACCTAAGTGAAAGAATGTATTCATATAATAAGTAACAGGTTATCTTTGCAGATTTGTAAGACAAGAGAATGTTTGTTCTTTGGATTAAAGATGTACAAAGAAAACACCATAATTGTCTCCTATTTCAGGAGGTGCTTCAAAGTTTGGAGTGTAGGAAATGGTAGTCTGTGTACTGTGTCTCAAAATGTACATATCCAATACAGGTCAAGGGGAACTGGCAACAAACATCCTAGCATGGACTGTCTAGATCAGGCTGCCAAACAGCCAAGAACTTTTATTTCTTGTTCTGCTAATCCATCCAAAAACCAGACCTCTTAGGGCAGGTCATAAAGTAAGTGAAACCATTTTCAAAAGTCAATAGAAGAGCAGAACACCAATAATAAACACCACAGAAGTTGTAGAAATCATAAAAAGTTCCATATCCCAGATTATTTTAAAATTAAACTGTGATGGCTAATTTATAGTAATGTTTAGGAACAGGGAGCCTAATCCCAAAAGATCATCCCTGTGAGTGCCATGTCAATTTCATTGGGAGAGAATTTTCCACAGGTGAGGCCCTTACAGGTATCCATTCTATTTCACTTGTTGAAGTCACCTGGAAGTCCTTGTACAGCTATGTATGATTTTTTTATCCATTTCATCTTGCTTCTCCTAAATATGTCAGTAAGCATATTTAATTCACAATAGGCTTTGTTTTGATTTCCCCCCCATGATCTTGTATGGTTATCATCACCATTCCATAAATGTATCATTATTATTCATGCAGATGTTAGCAGAAACTCAAACTTGCTGATTCCACCCCTTTTGCTTAGATAGTTCCATTTTGGCTGCAAAATTCATAGTTTGTAGGCATATGGAACACTGCTTCAAATTTCCTGGTTTATTAGTATTATTAGTTTAGCACTCTCGCTGACTTATAGCAGCTATCCAGGGGTTTAAACTACAGTTTCCTAGCTGTACCTGGATACTTGAACTTGGGATTATTTTTTTCAGGTGATTCAGCCGTTGAGCACTTTCTTGACGCTTTCAGACATTGTACAAATGTTTTGCATTTGATAGGTGACTGACTCCTCTAAATCTATCTCCTCCTTCTTTGAAAGGATCTCTAAAAATACCATGTCACCACCAGAGTGGACAGGAACCACTGGTGCGATTGACTGGGAATTCTGGGAGCTGAATTCCAAATATTTGGAAGGGAGCAGTTTGGAGATGGCAGAGGGGCACCGTTATCTGGAAATACCTCCCATCACACTGAGTGGTGCTAAGTATGCATAGAATTCAATTATAGGCTACTTATCTATTCTAAGAGAAGCAAGTGGTAAAAATAGACATATAGCAAACTGGCAGGTGGCCAACACGTTCCATGAATAGAATATGGATGCCAATAGGTTCTTCCAAGTGTTGGAATTTATGTCACATACCATGTACCCCGACCTGGGTCAAAAAGAATGGTTTTAACTGGGTAGGTGGGCAGAGCACAGTGCAAAGTAGATTCTGACTGGTGGAATGAAGTTTGAGACACCTGTCTGAATATAATTGAGATTTTGAGGTCCAGCTGTCTGTACTTCTCCCATCTATTCTGTGTCATGAGTATTTCAGAAAGCAGGTAAATTTCAGATTCTCTCTCTCTCTCTCTCTCTCTCTCTCTCTTTCTAACTTACATAAACACATACTTTCTCTGCTGCTCAAGGAAGTGAGAAGAATGAAACATGAAGCAATGCTTTGGATGTACCTATAACTGTTAAAAATAAACTTCAAACTGGTTTGTTTTGGTTCCAGTATTTACCTATGAAGGAACAAGAAGAAACCTAAGTTTCCGTAAAGCATGATCTCCAAATAGATAGTGGTGGCTGAATACTGAGGAAGGAAACATTTTCCTTTTGGTGTGCTAAGACCTTTTTAAAAATCACTTTTTAATTCAAAGAAGATTACAAGTATTTGAATCTTGGTGTTGTAAACACATGTAAGGTTCAAGCTCACTACTTTATTATATTCACTCCATTATACAAGAATTTCTCCAGACTGCCAGTCATAGCCTGGGAATAGTTAAGTTCTCTGGAGCTCAGGTGTGTGTGTGTATGTGTGTGATTTGGACCTCTTGCAGTTGCACAAGAATTTGAGGCTAAATTCCATGCTGGAGTCCCCACGCCCCCCCCGACCTGGCTGGGCGTTTCCTAACAGGTGTCAACTGAATGTCCAGGCTGAAGTCCATCAGGCCGAAGCATGATGGTCATGGATCTCCAAAACTTTTCACTCTCTCCTTCTGGAATCAGAAGGAACCACAAATAGCTGCCATTGAAAGATAATAGTGCCCATCTTCTTGACAAGGATAGACTACTTTCCAAGATATTGAAGATGGGGATGAACGTGGGCTGCACTTAATATTCCGGAACATTCAAGAATTATACAGGATATAGCAATTACATAAACTGAGAGGAATTTATTAGGTGCCAGGGATTTTGTTTTATTTTTAAATTTATTTTTTTATATATTTCTTGGGATCAAGAATATTTTACTCAAATAGGAGCAGAGAAGACCCTTGTGTAACTTAAGCGATGGAATCATAAAGGGCAGTTAATAAGCTTGCCTTGTGAACAGGTGATAAGAGAAGGTGGTGAGAACTTGACCCAGAGCTAGTCAAGGATGTAAAAAAAAATCTCAGGTATCTTAGGAGGGTAACCAGCCAAGCAAAGCAGATTGTTTTATGACATGGGCCTACCAGAGCCCCAGGGAAGTGCAGAAGGGCAGCTTGGTATATGACAACAACTTTTTGCATGAGTTCAGGTTTAGCAATGCTGACCTGGAATGCAGTTTTGCTTCATATTGTTTACAAAGTGCATTTAAATGAAGCCGTTTGCTTTCAAACCTAGTATATTCTTTTGCCCGTTTAAAACTAGCTACACTTTGACTTATACCCAAGTCTACAGATCACGTACATGTCGGCTAATCAACACTTCCAAACTATTTCGAAAAACCTCTGAAGGACACACAAAAGGGTCTGCTTTGTTATTTTGAAATAAATGCTTCGTGATCAGGGCCAATGCCTATATGCTTTAAAAAAAAAGCAGCTCACCACATGGAAAACAACTTGATTGGTGTTCTGGGACTGCTTATTACTGCATCATTTCTAGAGGATGTGCCACATCTCTTATCCTTTTGGGAATCAAATATTTACCCTGGCTTAATTGTGTTCTCTTCGTCTTTTCTTCTTTGGTGACTTTCCAGCCCTTCTTGAGGCAAAGTCATTACACCCTTTAGGTTTTTTGTGTGGGCTTGGCATCATGGTGAGTAAAAGGGAATGCCACTTCCCTCCCTCCTTCTCCCTCCTGAAGTGACTTAAGCTCGTTTCCTTATAGTAATTTTACTGAAAAATGAATTCAAAAAACCCCTACAATGATTTTAAAAAACCCTAAACAACAAAAAGAAAAAATAGAAGAGGAAGGAAATGGAAAGGGAAAAATAAGACTACAATAAAGGAAAAGATAATAAATATATAAGGAAATTACTTCCCCCTTCAACACAGGTATAAATAATTATAGTAAATTATCGCCTTCTCTTAAAATAAAACAAATTACCTCTTCTTTTCATATTCCAACCCTTATTTATGAACAAATCTTTAAAACCCTCATCATTTCAATCTTGATCAGCTAATGCCCATTAAGGGTTACCAAAGGATTGGATAAAATGATGAGTAAATTTATATGGTCTGGGAAAAAAGCCCGAATAAAAATGAAAATATTACAGGAT
>JAOYMU010000302.1:33748995-33763755 GCA_025802295.1 Psammodynastes pulverulentus | reverse complement strand
AATGATGAACTACTCCTTTTGATTCCCTACAGACATTCACTAGATAAGCAAATACAGTAACATGATTCTTATCTTTGAATCCTATAAATTCAGTTATCCTAGAGGACAGTCAAGAAAAATATATCAGTACAGACAATTATTTAAATCAATTAACATTTCACCACAGGACCATATGTACAGTACAAGATATTTCATTTCTCTTAACTGCAACAACAGTGTGGTTGACCTTTTTTGTATTAAACAAATACACAGAGAGACAGAAGGAGAGAGAGAGAGAGAGAGAGAGAGAGAGAGAGAGAGAGAGAGAGAGAGAGAGAGAGAGAGAGAGAGAGAAATCCATCATACAATTCTTCTTGTAAGAATCTCACCTCGTAAAAATAATGTCCCAAGATCATGTGAATAATCTATATTGATATCATATGGATGCTATAGGAAGCAAAAAATCATACTTAATTCTTCAATCCCCTTTACAATTTAAATTTACCGATAGTAGCTCATGTCTTAAGTTCTATGCAAGTTCTGTTGATTAGACAGGCTGAAATTTACAGTTGTGGATTTCTCACTTGAATATTACCAATAATCTGTATTGAGAAGATATATAGATGTAGTAACCACCTTTTCAAACAAATAGTACAATTATGAAACATGACGATGCTAATTGGTGGATTCAAGTTATATAGCTAGTTCCAGATTTATTCAAGTTATATAGCTAGTTTCAGATTTAGTACAAAGAAGTTTTTGATCCAGGAACCAAGCTAATTAGAAATAAAAAAGAAAATACTCATTTGGCTACACAGCTCCTGAGCTAGTCATTAATATAATACTTGTTGGGAAAGAATGGAGATCTTCCTTCCATCACTTTTTCAAATCCTCTTTTGTATCCCTGTGCTATACATCACCTTTTCATTCTCATTATTTGTGCTAATAAGTTTCCAAGTAAAAAAAAATGTTATTGGAAGAAAGATTGTATTCATTTTTTTCTTTGACATTTTATTTTTGCATTAGTACTCTTTTTATTACTACTTCTACAACCATTATCACCCTTTCCTACAATTCCTACATATGATTGCATGCACATAGAAAAGTTCAAATGCATATGAACAGGTTGTTTTTTTCCACTTATCTATCACCTTTCTGTTGGGTGTTTTAAATTAAGTTTAAGTTCATAGGAAGGATCAATAGAAATCAAATTATATCAAACAAGTTATTCTCTCCTTTGACTTCTGTATATGACATTTGACTTAAATAAAAATGGAGCCTTGGCACTGGAAAGATTTACCTTTTAAATTAAAATAGATTCTGGTTAATTAAAGCAATAGAACTCAATAGTTCAGATAGAATAGGCATGTACTGTGAAGAAATAATCTTCTTTTTGTTGAAACTTAAATACTAAGGGTCATGCAATGCATAACATTGTCACAGAATGCAATGAAAGAATCACCAATGAAAGAAGGTTTATATGGCCTCACGGATGAAATTTTTTTCATTGTCACTTGGTTTAGATAACTAAATTAGACTCAACATAGCTGGAAGTAAGGGGACATTAAACCAAAATCAGAAGATTATGATAGTCATTCTAAGCCTGCATTTTATACATTCAAAACCTTCTGGCTAGCCATGGTTGGAAATCAAATGGTGAACTAGGCAAGACAATTATTATTATTTTATTTCCTTGTTCCTTCTTTAGAGAAATGTATTTCAGTTCATTTTTAGGTAGTGTACCTGAAATTTAGCTTAGCTATTTTCTTGACTAAAAGGTGATTTTCATCTGCATGTTACCCTTGAATCATAAACCAGCCAACCACATTTTAACTGAATGTGTTATACAAATCTGGCAAATCTAATTTATTTACTGTGATTCAATATGACATGTGAACAGAGACAACTGGATTCATTGAGACAGTTATAGTTAACTGCAGATAGGCAGTGTGAAAACAACTGATAAATTGACTGTTTCCTTTTTGATCAATATTCCAGGATGAAACAACAGTAACTGCCTGGAATAAAATATGGAGATATTTTTCCTTCTATGGAATGCCATGGCTATTAAAAGAAGCTTTCTCTCCTCTGGCATATCAACTTCATCATATATGAAGAGACATTCAACATGTCTCTTATGGGATATTCTGGGAATCCTGTAGAGTAGATACAGAGACCATATAGGAATGCAGAAAAGGGACAGGGAAGTCATGTTCAGTTAAAATTGTAGAAGTCTAGTGATAAAAAAAGATCCTAGTAATTTTGTTCCAAAGAATACCATGGGAAAAATCATTTTCTAAGTCACTATCAATAAACATCTAAAAATGAAATAATAGATCTCCTCAAAAGCACTTTCTTTGCATTGTTACTACTTCTGAACTCTCAAAATTATAACTGTGTTTTTGATGAAATACTCCCGAAATTATAATACATTTCCATCACAACAGTACTGAGTATAACTGATTAAAGGCTGTGTTCAAAAAGTCAAGAGGAATTTCCGGGCCATCATATCAGTAATTTTTAGGGCTTCTAATCCACTATATATTTTAGGGGCATATTTGCCATATGGTCGCCCCTTTATTTAATTTCAACTTTTTTGAACACCCTATTCAGCCAACCATTGATTTATGGCTTTCTTTTCCCCTATATAAAATATTAATATTAATATTTTACTGTATATCCAATCAAAGGAAGATTTGTCATATGGATTTTGAAACTGGAAGGATTTGCTGTAGTTGGGTTAGGGACAGCTTTACCCAAAGCCAGGTAATCTCTTTTCTAAAGAAACTTTGAGTTCAGTTGTTGGAGGCAAACTAATGCTGTATTGCCTTAGCTGAAACATTGGCTTTGTGGATTAAAAAATGAAAGAAATCTCAAATTCCTTTTAAGTTTTTTCAATATTCAGGAAACATAAACATAAATAAATATGTAGTAAGCTTGTGTAGCAGTAGCTTTATGAAAGGCATTGATCAACATAAATAGGAAAGTTTCAAGGAATTTTAGAAAGTTTTTGTCTTATTCTATATGATTTTAATCCTATCAAGGAACAAATCCTGGTTATATGACATAAATCCTACATAAGCAGGTCATATCTGCTTATGTAAAAGTGTGATTCTCATTACAACAGACATACTTAAGTATGTAATGTAATTAAGCACAAACCTTAATTATAGAATGTTCGTCTACTTCCTAGGCTTCTTGTAAGTTTATGCACGCAGAAAAAAATATGAGACAAATGCTACTGGATAATAGGGGAGAGCTGACAAATTATAGTCCAATCAGCTTAATGTCCATTCCAGACAAACTGGTAGAAACTGGCAGAACAAGACTCATTGAAAGAGAAGCAGCATAGATCCACAGACCCTACCTTGCTAAATCTTTTTTTTTTCCCCAGAGTGTCAGCAGGCAGATGGATTGTAAACTTGGATTTTCAGAAACCCTTTGACAATGTTCTTCATCAGTGGCTTTAGGGATAAGGGTAGATGTCCTCTTATGAATTGCTAACTGGTTAAAAACAGAAGCAAAAGGTTGTAGGAGCTGCACCAGGAAGCCCCAGAGGAACTGGTTAGAGTTTTCTCTGAGACTTCACTTTCACTCCCAGTACTTGTATCATTTGGATTATGCCTGCTTGGATTTAAAGCAAAAGTTCTATTGCTTTCCAGACCAGAATTGGTGGGATCTCCTCCCCAGAGTGTTTAGTCTCCAGCCATTAGTTATTTCTTAAAACTCAGACAACATGTTTTCTGAACAGTTTTTATTCCAGAGCTATAATAGCACTTAACAATGAACTTAAGGACCACTATTAGTGAGGTAATATTACTTGGTCTGTTGTGTGGATGCTTGTATGTTTTTAGGGGGCGGAGAATTTTGTGGGTGGGGGTATGGATGAGGATGTTATGTAGGTGTGCATGTTGGGTCTGGTCTCTGAGTATCATGTGAATTTCATTGTTTGTGTATATTGTATATATACGTACAATGACAATAAAGTATTTATTTATTTATTTTATTTAAAGTGAACTGGGATTAAGTTTTGCTGGCCTGAATGATGCTACCCTTCTCTATTGCTCCCACTTTGGGAGATAATCTTCATGTTATGTTATGTTAATTTTAATTTCTATACCACCCCATCTCCAGAGACTCAGGGCAGTTCACAACACAATAACAAATAATAGTCACAATTCAATTTAAAACCCTAATAGAGCTAAAATTATTCTAAAACCATATTTAAAAACCCCAACTAAAAACTCCTTGGTCATCCCAGGCCAGCCTGCCGGAAGAGCCAGGTCTTTAGCTCCCTGTGAAATGATCTTAGATCATGGCCAGGAGTATGCATGGAATAATTGGAGATGCTTTTAGATGAGAATCAGGGAGAATCAGTTCAGAGGATAGATTAAGTCCCATCCAACCTTCAGGTGAGAGATGGGATATTGAACCAGAATGTATCTTATTGGGACTGACCCTAATTATTGGGTAGACAATTAGAAAATTGGAAATTTGTTTTTATATATAACTACTGTACGATGATTCTTTGCACAACAATGGAAAGTCTGAAATTGTGATGGAATGTACACTTGCAGGATCAGTTGGGAGACTTTTGACAGCACAGAGCTTTCTCAGAAAGTGCCCCAGATTAAGAGGTGGAAGTTCTGAGCTGGAAGGGAGTGAAGAGATTCAGGGGAATCGCATTCTAGCATCTCCCAAGATACAGTCTAGTAGGTTAGAATAGAGGTGGACTTTTATGACCTGTGGACTTCAACTGTCAGAATTCCTGAGTCAGCATGAGAGTTGAAGTCTACAGGTTGTAAAGGAGGCATCGTTATCCACTCCTGGGTTAGAAGGTTATAGTTTTGGTCTGGTGAGATTCAATTAGGTGTAAGCAAGTAAAGGATTGGACTTGACTGGATCTCGCTGTAATGTCTATGGTGTTGAGATTGACAGAAATACCCACCACATAGGAATGGCTATTGAAGATGACAGAATTAGCAGACATTGCAAAATTGCCTGGTTAACTGAAGAGAAATAATTACATTTATTAGTGATTAGAAACCCCTTATAAACTTTTTGCTAAAAAAGAAAAAAATGAACTTGTGATTTATAGATTTGATGATTAAATGGTAGAAAAAATATGTTGCAATCATAGAGAGAGAGGGCAATATATAAATGTACTTGTAACTGTTGCTAAGGAGACCAGAAGTTACATTTTTACATCTTTTTTATTCTAGTTTCTTTCTTTCTTTACATTTTCTTCATCTATTCTGTATTCTTATTCACTTTTTTCTTTCAAAATTTATATTATTTGTATTATATACACAGGCAGAAAGTTGAAACATTGAAAAGAATAAACCAAATTGAGAGTTAGGTTGCCACATCAAGAGCAATATTCAGCCTTCCTGAAAAGTAATTCTGTAGAGTTTTTAAAATTTTCTCTGTTTTAATGCTAGTTGGATAGATTCTCCTCCACGTGGGTTTATGGGATATAATTTTAAATCTAACTGGTCTGAAAGATATGAGAATGGTGACAAGTTCTGCATCTATGGAAGATAGGCTAGCAATCCCAGGGGTCATGGGGACAAGATTTGGAGTTGGCAGACCATAATAGAGGAAGGAAAAATAGAAATGTAAGAACTGTTTCCCATTATGATGGACTTGCAACTGCAGCTTCACTTTGTTGGATAATGGAGTCATTAGGATAGTTTACCTAAAGTGTTTATCAGCTTATTTAAACAATTCTTTTTAATTCTTTGTCTAATTCTTTTCATGTTCTAGTTGTTACCTGCTCCATATAATTACTTCTAGGAGTTTTATCTGATCTAGGGCATGTCAAAATTGGTGCCCTACTATGTGGATGAACTACTAAATTGGGAAGGAAGATGGCTGGAGAACTCAGTGAGAATCCATCAAGGCACACCATAAATCCCATCTGAAGGCTTATGCTAGGGCAGTGGTGGTGATGATATTGATGAATCAAGAACCCAACTAACTTCAGATGTTGTTCCATTCTGCCTTGGATTGATCTGGAGGATCAGCAGCATTATCTGGGAAAGAGAGATCTGTCTTGCATAATCTACTATGGGAGAAAAAATAAATTTGTTAACAATATGCATCTACATACACATGCAGACACAGAATGGACAAAATCTGCGCTAAAAGTTAGACCAGTATGGATATAAAAGCCTGTTAAATTTAAAAGAAAATTATTGCATATAATTTATTTTTAAATTATACCCTTTTACAGTTTTCATATTATTCAAATGCAATTTTTTATTTTTTATTAGCAAGGAACAAAACTTACAGCATTAGAATGTTAGGAGGACATTACACCTGCCAGATTTCATAGTAATCCGCAGAAGTTTGGTTTTAAGATGCAATGTGTTGACTGACACTTGCTGGTTTGGTATGGCTACACGTAGTCTGGTCAATCCACTTGATGGAGTGTCTTACTTTGAAAGAGGTGTTATTCTGTCTCCATGAAGTGGAAAGGTGGGCCCAATTTGTCTTAATCAGCTGCTTCACTCTGACTGGAGCCACCTTTAATGAATAACATGAAATACTGGAGCAGTTTTGCAGGTTAGAAGCAGGTACCACTCTGGTGCTTAAATGGGACCTTTCAAAGCTCTACCCTTTATCAGCACAATTTGACTAACCCCTTTCCCCCACACACATATCTGTGCATAGTCTAACCACTGACATGAAACACTAAAGTCGGTGTCTAATAGATGTACACAGAGATATATATGTCTCTCAGTAGTGCTAAGATTGAGTGGGGGGAAATGATGCTTCCAGGGATGAAAACACAGCATATTATTTCTCCTTACACAGTTAAGAAAAGTAGATCATGATAAATATAAAGATTATTTGCAGGAGGAATGAATAATGGGACAAAGAATTAAATAACTGATGCAATTAGAAAAAACTTGCCTTAAAAGAAAATAATTACATGGAATTTGTTTGGAAAGGAAAGGATGGAGAGACGAATTGAAAGGTGGAATAAAAAACTGCAACAAATTAGGATCCATTAAAAAAAATTGAATGAGAATTATGAAAAAGATACAGTTGATTGTTTATAAGTGAGATCATTGCCACACATGTAAATTAAAGAAGAATCTTGAATAATAATGTGGCATAATTATGGTATTGAATACGTTTCATTATTTCCCTAAAATATCCCTTTCCACAAAACTGCCATGAGGCTTACAAAAATCAAGAATCACTTTCATTCAAGAAAGATCCTCCTGATCTCTGAATGTAATTTTCCCCGTCCACTAAGATGTTGAAACAAGAAGTAAGCAAAAAGTGCTTTTTAATATTTTCTTCTTTTGCAGTACAGGTTTTTTTTAGTTTATAGATCTGGAGTTGGAGGTTAGAGCAGTTATATTCAGCCAATCTGCCCAAAATGAGTTAAAAAAACATCTGATCATCTGGGATACAGATGGGGCATATCCTAGTTATTTGCATATCTATCCCTCAAGAGAAACACCTAATACAAATTAAATCTTATATTAAATGTTATATGCATCAAATGATATAGATGTAAATGTTAGTTGTTACTAGTGCAGAGAAGCATTTTAAATCTCTATTAAGAGATATTTACTTTAACTGTAAGTAAAGCTAAGAGAGACTGGTTCTTCTCCGGAGTGCTTGCGATGGGATCCAGAAAGCATGGGGAATGACTCTAGTACTGTAGCTCTATAGACAGAGTTAAACTGAGGACACGCCCAGCTGTCAATCACCCAGTTTCGACTCTGTCTACGCTCAGTACAGGTTGTGTTTCCCAGGCTTCTGACTGGGAGACATAATTTTAGTAAAAGACAGATTAATATTATACATTTGGATATCTCTAATTAATGTAACCTAGATTCGGATCTGTTTAAAGGCTGTAGAAATCCACCTAGGTTTCTGCGAGCGGGTGGCAGCCCAACGTCACGCCGAAAAGCGGTACCGCCATTTGAAGGGGCCACGGCCATTAAATCTACAGTAAAAGAATTAAAGGCTGTAGAAATCCACCTAGCTCTCTGCGAGTGGGTGGCAGCCCAACAGCATTCCGACAAGCGGAACCGCCATTTGAAAGCTCCGCAGTAATTTAAAAGACAGGCATCGCCTCAGCGAGGAGGCTGCTCATTGAAAAATTTTTGCTGTAAGACGGGTATTAAGCCTGCATGCCTTTATTCGGTGGAGCACGCTTTAAATTTGACCAAAATTAAGTTCGCGTAGCAGCCGGATCAGTGGAGAGGCAGTTGGCGAGCTGATAGCATGCAAACGAATCCACAGTACAAAAAGTCAGTTGGTTTTCAAACATACCACCATTTTACTGCGCTACCTCCAGGTGAAGATTAGAGCTTCAGGAGATCGCAAGCTATATCGGTTATTACGATAGCTTATCAGTATTTCCTTCAAAGTGAAACTTACTTTAAGATTTTATTTATTTATTTTTTATTTAATTCGATTTATAACCCGCCCCCTCTCCCAGAAGGGACTCGGGGCAGGGTACAGGGCAAAACTAAAAAACATACAATATATACAATAAGAATACATTAAAACATATAAAACTACAGAACCCTGTACTAAAAATAGATATAACTGAATATATTTTCATGTAGCTGAAAGTTGTTTTTGTTATGATAAATTATATTTTTGTAATTTTCAAAAAATCTTAAAATACTATTAGTAATTTAGTAGTTACTTCATTTTCCAGTTTTTAATTTTCCCCCATTTTAAATAAGATATATTCTAAATCAGGGGTGTCAAAGTCATGTCATCAAGGCAATATCATGTGACGTATCTGGACTTTTTCCCCTTTCGCTAAATTGGGCGTGGGCATGGCCAGCACATGACACATCCAGCCCACGGGCCTGGAGCTTGACAGCCCTGTTCTAAATAATCAATTTCTCATAAAAACAGAGATCCATTTTCAACTGCTTAGCCAATAATGTCCAAATATATCTAGCTAATATTGGAAATACTATGGAATTCCTATGGTAATTAGTCTCAAGCATATATCAAAATTGCAAAGTTGACAATTTGTCAAACTGGATCCATAAGTGTGTATATTCCACATAATTTCTCCTATATAATTTGGTATATGATCATAAAATTGGAAGGGACCTTGAGGGTCTTCTAGTCCCACCCCTTGCATAAGTCCTCATAACCATCCCAAATGGCTATCCAATCTGTTCATGAAAACCTTCAGTGATAGACCACACACAGTCTCTCTGTTACCAAACACAACAGTTGGTGGCTGTTTTTCTTTCCACCAGTAGAAAGAGAAAAGAAGCCAGAGGAATTCACCAATCACTTTCTTTGATTGTCCTACCATTAAACAGCAAGGACAGACCATTCAGTGGGCACAACATAATTGGTTTATGACAATATAGTTTTCTATTCCAAAAATGCTGGAGGCTGGTTTTACACCCAGAAAACCATCCTTAATAAAAAGGCAAATAACTGCAAAATATATTTATTATCAGTTATTAATTCTAATTTGGCAGGGATGTCTACAATTTTATTTGGTTCATCAAATTGGGCTGAACATCTACATTCTAATTCTCTCCAAGCGTAACACTGATCATGAAATCAGATTTCTTCACTACTATATTTTCCATGAACTCATCCCAATGACAGACAAATAACAGATAATCAGAGTTGGAAGGGACCTTGTAGGTCATCTAGTCCAACCCCCCACCCAAGCAGGAGACCCAAGCCGGAGACCCTCACCAATGTGAGACTTATAGCTCATGTTCAGTTAAACCCATCATGAATATTCATCACTATTACCAACAGTTATTTAAAGTTATGTATGTTCCCAAATGGAGAGAAAAGTTCTTGGACCACTGTGTTAATGACTAAGATCTTATTCCAAAGATCATCCAACTCCTCTATTGAACCAAGCTATTTTGGCAAGAGAATCTGTAAAAGCCATTAGAAAGCTATCAGGATCCTTAAGTATGCTATAATATCTCATTTAGGCAATTTCTAATAGAAAACCTATGGGCTCCACATGTTGCTTTACTAGCTAGAGTGACAATTTCCAGGGATCATGGGAATTATAATTCAGCAGTGTATGGAGGGTTATAGGTTGCCCTCTTCACTTTAGAAGTCAGACTTCCATTATTTCAGCACTTGGACTGCTGTTTTAATCAGAAGGCTCTTTACTGTATCTACAAAATTCGTTTCCAAGAATTAGCTTGTAGTAGGAATCAAATGGTGCTCTTATACAACATTTAATAGACTATTATAGTATCCAGCCATGCCTTCTGAACCTAAAAGACTTTTGTAATATACTAGATGACTCTGTGACCCACTGGGTCATCCTTTGAGAGAAAGGTAATGCAGTCTGGTGTGACCAGAATAAACATTAAATTTTAGGTTGACCATATCTTCTTTACCGTAGTGCTGGACAGTCCCATTGGAGTAATCAGACAAACAGAATAACCACAGGTTGGCAAGAAAACAGTGAGAATACGAGTGACTTCTGACTTTCTGTTGACTTCCTCATTGACTTTGTTTGTGGGAGGCCGGCAGGGAACTTTGGATACAATAATTACATGCCCACAGGAACCATGGAACAGCCACAGTTTAAGCAATAAAGCTGGCTTGAACATCACGGAAATTCCAATTCCATGGGACTAATTGATACTGAATTTTTTATGCATTCTTTAAGTTAGCAGATTTAAGAACCTTGGTTCAAAAATTGCAGTATAATGCATTATTTGGGCTAACTTGAGGGTACAAACAGATGGACACAATGAGAGTTTTAGTAGTATAAAAAGGTAAAGATGCCCTTAAATTGAGCTTGACATACATGGGTACAATTGTGTAGCCTTCTTGGTAGCAGTAACAAAATCAGATTGCCATTATCTTCTACTATATACCAAACACATTTTGCATTCTAGTCAAAGTTCCTTATTGGCCTCTGTTCAAGTCTACCTTGTTTAGCTTTTGAGCCCAGATTAAATAACCTTGTGCTGGCTGTTACTGATTTTTGATAATGTATACTCAGGTAAATTCCATTTAGCAAAGGTTTTAATCTCATTTGAAAACTCTTGATTACAGCTTCAGACTGCAGCGTTCTTTATTGAATTTAATGATTCAGAACTTGTGGGTTGCCCCCTGAAGAAAATCAAGGGTGACATATGAACATACATGAGAAATCTAAAATTGCTTCAGTGACAAATGTTTTCTTTGTGCATGAGTCAACCTTCAATTATGTTTTTTTTTAATATTTTTCCCCAATGATAAAATAGTATCTTTAAAGCAATATTTTACCATTATATATGAAAAAATAAGTATAAATCTTATTTTATGTTGCAAAGAAAACCTGACATCAGAATAAAAAAAAATTCAAATATTAATTTCTCTCTTCTCTTTCTCTGTTCAAATCAACAGTAAGATAGCACCTAGATACTAGCTAGGATTGAATAAACAAAGTCTCAGAAACAAGGCCAGGCCCCTGTGCCATAACATTAAAGGCTGATGGAAACCTTCTTCAGAGGTTTACAAGAAAAGGCTGGACACAGAGACATCCACTGACAGTGTGTCACGCTTTCAAAGCCCTGGGGATCATAATTTGCATAAGTTAAATCAAGTGTTTAAGTGCTTAATTGCAAGTCACGATTTCTCAGCAGTCCCAATCAATCTAGAGTATGCTTGCTGATTTGTTAGTGATGCCTTAGCCTTGTAGGAATCATTTATTGGGTCAATATGGCAAGTGGGGGAGAATGCATGATAGCTTTGAGAAGGCATTGATGCAAGGAAATTCAGTAATGAAATGTAAACCATCCATCCCTGATTTAAAAGTGCCTCAAATGTGTTGAGAAGAGAAAGTATGGCTCCCCTTCCTTTTTTTGTGGATGCCATTAGACTACTCAGTTTGTAGCCTTTGCTTTAGCTAAAACATATCCAGTAATTATTTGCAAGATTTATGAAAAACATTAAAGTCACTTCATTCCAGGGAAGGCATCAGAGATTGTTGGGTGTTGGTACAAAGTCACTTACCTACTAGGTTACTGTCACAAAATCTCTGCTTCACTCCATGATTCACATACCATGTTTCAACTAAATATTAGGAGAATTCATCCCGTGCATCAGTCTGCATCAGAAAGTAGGGTGCATCAAGCAGACATCATAAGCATATATCAGGAATTCCATGGTTGTAGCTGCAGTTAAGCTGGAGATAAAGTATACATTTCTAAGATGTTTGATCTTTTCATTCCACTTATTATTCGAGATCCTTTGTTTTAATCCTGGATTTCTAATGTTCCCTTCCTTCTTTTTGTTGTCTGTTTGCTGGCAACTTTCCTGATCACTCTTCATCTCAGCAAATAGGATACAAAGATTAATGCAAGTAAATGGGCAGAAGTAACAACAATGAGGAGATGGACTTGCTCAGAGAAAAACTGTCTCCTGTATATTCTTGGCACAAGTGCTGTCCAACTGAAAGCAATCCCCTTTTGCCATTGTTTTCAGTTGTCTTCCATGATGTTATGTCAAAGACACAGGACTGGCCAAAACACATGCTCAGCTGTTTATGTGAGCTGTGGCCCAAATGCTTTCATTCAGTGTCAGGTTAGTCAGCTCTAATAGCCCAGCTCACCTATTCAATAGGCCTATACAAATCAGACTTGATTTGATTCCAGTTGAAGATTTGACATTTGACGAAAGCATGATTTGATTCAGGCTTGTAATTTGAGGGAAAAATTTAAGCATGTTGAGATTTGATTAAGAAAAAAAGCTGTGGGCTGTAATGGGAAAGTATTGAAATGTTTGCACCTGCTTCATTTTTTTGCAAAATGGTTGGAAAACAACAGAGCTGTGAAATCTGTAGAGGACATTAACCCTTCACAATGTCAGGCTGAATATCTCCAGAGGCTTTGCTGTAATAAATTTCTGGAATATGTTCCCTGTAGCTCCTTTAAAGTAAAAATTATAGGGATTAGGGAGGGACAATACCTTCCAGTTTCTCCAACTAAAATCCCAAATGGTGGTAAATCAATGCAGCAAGCATTCCACCCAACATAAAATGAAAACCTTCAAAGTTCTTCCTTTTGCACATGCTTTTCCGGAATGTCAAGTTAGTCTCACACTGACTTATTTGTATGAAAATTGCATATGGCTGCCTATATTACAAACACAACTCTAGGCAGCTAACAAACAAATATACCAGTAATAAAAGTGCAAAAAGAAAAAGGGAAGTACTCTTTTGTTGTTTCTGATTATTGTGTATTTAAGACATCAAAAAGGTTGGAAAGCTCAAATCCTCCTGTGGGGGAGGAGGGAGGAGGATTGTGGTGGAATTATAAGAGCAGAACTTCTTTAGAGAAGCTTGTCCTGTTCTCAGAAAGATTGGAAGAATGCCCACTATGGGATAATTTGCAGAGTGGCAGATTACTTGGCATAGCTAGTTAGGAAACTTGGCCTTTTCTATAACATCTTCCTATTTATTAAGAGAACTTACCAAGGATTGTGGCTTGCAGCAATACTCAGTGTTTGTTGGCAGATGCAGCAAGAATACATTGACATAATGAGATACAATATCTGTACCAACTTATGTGGTACAGACTGTTTGTGGCCATCATACTTCAACAACAATACAGGTTTAAGTTGATTCTTGTAAATGTTAGCCTGACACCAATTTCACTCATTTCTCAAGTACTTTCTCCACAACTGGGTAGATTTAAGAAAAATATGTTTCTTAACCTTGAATCCTATTGACTTTTATATCTTGGCTCCATATGCAGAGTGCTGAAAGCATAACTAACTCCCATTTATACTGATAGCAGTAGTACAGAAATATTAGAGTGTTAGCCTTATCTCCATCACAGACATAACTATGTCTGTCTGCTTCTCTCTCCCTCTCCCTCTCCCTCTCCCTCTCCTTGCGGAAATATTTTTGCAAAGTTAAAAGTTATTTTAAAAAAAAGAAAAATAGATATACAGTGAGGAAGAAAAAGAGTGAGCAACAGTACACATCAAGAAAAGAGATGAGACTGAAAAATGAGACTTCTGGTGGGGAAAGGCAAATTAATACCCCACATTTTTTTTTTGCTTTGTGAGCATGTGGCATTACAGCCAGAAGGCAGATGGATGTGAGATCTGCACTGCCAAAATTTTCTCTGGAACAAAAAGAGATCTTGAGATTAACCATACTACTCCATACAGATATATTTTTTTTGAGAAGATGGCTGAAACCAATGCTTTTGTAGCCCCTTTTGATCACATTGGAGCCACAGCTTCCATCATGTTCTGAGATATAAATGCAGCCTTTCATTATTAGCGCTTTTCAGCTAATAGCCCCTCTCAAAAGTTCTTGGATTTAATTTTGTATAATAGACTTTGGGATTTATAAAATTTAAAGATTTTTTGGGGTTTTTTTCACTGGCTTTAAGAATTGATTCTGAGACTGGGAGATTTTAAAATGGCTTCAAAGCAGATAAAAGTGGCTCAATTACAATCACAACCACAAGCACAAACAGTTACACTTGAGATGTTTCAGGAAGCCATGAAAGAAATTAAAGAAGGATTTAAAGAAGATATTACATTTGTACTTAAAGAAGTCTGAGATCAAATGGGAGAAATGAAAGACATAATTAAGACAAGAAATAAACATATAAGGGAAGACATAGTTTTGGTTCTCGAGGGACTGATAAAGCATGTTAACTATGTAGAGGATAGAGTTGAAGAGGTTGCTCAAGCTAATGAGATTCTGGATGGTAAAATTGAGGAAATACAAACCAAAATTGAAAAAACAGAAGCTGAAGTGATGCTAACACAATACAAGATGATGGA
>JAOYMU010000302.1:33632704-33644572 GCA_025802295.1 Psammodynastes pulverulentus | reverse complement strand
TTTCCCAGTTTTTTGTGGTAAAATTAGGGGTCTCGGCTTATACTCGGGTCGGCTTATACTCGAGTATATACGGTAAGTGGAAAGGAGAGAACTGGGAAATCTTACTCAATACCATTTACAAAATTAGTCATTTAGTGGCTGTGGGTTTGTTTGTTTTTAAGTAACAGTTTTTCTAAAATTAAATTGTGTTGGGGGATCTATGTATTTTTAATCGTGTTCACTTAAAAGAAACGCATTAATGGACCCAATTAGGTTTCTTTCATTTTTCTTACTGTATTCTGCCGAATATCATTATCTGTGTATTGAGAGGAATGCATATAGAAAGCATGGCCATATACTTATATTCATCCAGTTTAAATATTGGCACAACTTTAAATATTGGCAACGACAACAAATATTAACTCTCTAGGCCTTTCTTTCCTTTTAGTATACTGAAAGAGCACAGAATTTTGCAAAACCACTTTGCAAACATCTTTTCAGGAAAACTGGTATCCGTGAAGGGAATAGTAAGAACATGGAACGAAGTAATACTATTCTGTGTGGCCAAATATATAGGAATAGTATAAAACTGCTTAGGTCAGAACATGCAGTGTCCCCCACTGCACCCCAATTCTTCATGGGTAACTCTGCATTAGTAAAGATGACAAAAATCATATGCATGTTGCATCAAGCATACAAGCTCCTCTTGAAAACTTTGTACAGGGAGTCCTCCACTTATGATCACAATTGAGCCCAAAATTTATGTTGTTAAGTGAGAAATTTGTTAAGTGAGTTTTCCCCCTTTTTACAACTTTTTGTAATACATTTGTTAAGTAAATCATTTCAGTTGTTAAATTAGTAATACGATTGTTAAGTGAATCTGGTTTCCCCATTGACTTTGCTTGTTGCAAAAGATGACCCCAGGTCACTGCAACCGTCATAAAGTAGAGCCAGTTCAGTTGCCAAGCTGAAAATTCAGGTGATTATGGGGATGATGCAACAGTCATAAGTGTGAAAAATGGTCATAAGTCATTTTTCAGTGCCGTTGTAACTTTGAACGATAACTAAACGAACTGTTGTATGTCAAGGACTACCAATATACAATGCGTAACTGGTATCTCTTCATCACACCCCTAAAATAAGGTAATGTGACATCATTAAGAAGCCACTCCATTTCTTAATATTGATTCATTTCCAGTTATATTACTGTGTGTTTTACTGTTTGGAATTACAAAGCAATGATATGAAATTTAAATGTTGTATTTCCGCTTACACAGGCATCATTTCTAGGTTTCTAAAACATTATCATGAATTCCACTTCTCTAAGAAATGGACACTGGAAAGAGAGAAAATAACCTTAAGGATTCTCAAGCGGCGAGTTTTGGCTTCTATCTTTTCTTTATACACTGAGCTATGCTTTAACTTACAGAGATAGACAGAAATAAGATTCATTCAGAGCCTCTAAGAGTAGAGAACATAGGGCATCCAAGGCACACCGAGTTTCTACAAGAGAACTGGAGTGTTGAGGTAGGTGAACTCTGCAGCACACTTAGAGAAACTGACTTTGCAAAATTATCATTCATCTAGGGCAAATATAACACATTGCTCCCAGGAGACGAAAGCTGATTAAGAATCAGCTGCTTCTATAGAGACAGATCACTGCACAAGTTAGCTCAGCACTGAGTCAATTTTTGCTGTACATATCTGAACAACTGGCCCAGAACTTGAATATTTGTATTTCTACCAAAAAAAAAAAAACAAAAAAAAAAACCCCAAAACCCACAAATAACTGCTTCTGTACGAGTTTTTGAATAATTTTGATCTGGGCAGGTATACCTGGATCACAGCAAAGATAAACAGTCCCAAAATATAAAACAATAATATTTCCCTTACCCTTTCCCAAAATGATACTGCTGAAATGATAAACAAACCAAACTAAATCCAGGCAGAGTAGATTTTTGGGCAGAAGGACTTTGGCAACAGTTTTGAAGCTCAGCCAAGGCAAGCCCCAAGGCTGTGAAATTATTTAATTCTAAAAATATACATTTTGTACATAGATTCAAAATGTACCATGCACCTCTGAAAGGGCTTATCCTGGTATCCATCATTTGACTAGTTAAATCAGGGCTGTCAAACTCACAGCCGACAGGCTGGATGCGTCATGTGCTGGCCACGCCCGGTTTAGCAAAGGGGGAAAAAGTCACAATACATCACGTGACACTACTGTGACGCTGCGAGTTTGACACCCCTGAATTAAATAATGAGAGATTCTCTCCTATAAACTTAAAGAGACATTGAAAGTGAGAACTATCTGAAATATCTAACCTAGAAAGAAAAAGGCTGCAAACTTTGCTGGGTTGTACACATCAAACCTACTGAGCAGTACAGGATTCACTTCCAGATCAATTTTGCCCTTTGGACACGTCACTCTGCTAGATAGATCATGATGCTGCTGGATTTCTGGAAAGTTGTCCTGAGTGTTTTCCTAGGCAAAGGGATTGTGAGATTAGGCGATTGACTGGTGTCTCTCAGTTGCCATGTTATGCCATTTTGCTTTTGTTATTATTAATTACATTTTCTTATTGTTTTTGTTTTGATATTTTAATTCTCTTAATCATGCACAGTTGCATTTGCAAGATGGGAGCCTTTACCAATGGATTAAAATAAATAATGAGTAAATCTACTTGAAAATCCCCCACCCTATTTTTTAATTGCCTATTAAGGTAGAAAATTTAGGATTACTTCTTGGAAGTTGCACCCAGTGATAGTATTTTCTCTTCTTTCAATTACTTGTGCTTTTCTTATTCTTCTAAATCCAAAACAAAACTTCCAATGATGTTATTTATAATCATATAAACATAAAGGATTTTATTAAAAAAACTACCATGTTTATGGACAAACAGTCCAATCAAAATGGAGTTGTCCTTTGATCTGGCTGGTCATTGAGGGAATACAATGTTGATTATTATATGCTTTTCCTTAAGATACTTGTCATCTGAACTGAATATTTTCAATGGTGATATAAACTGTTCTCAAATTATTTGTGAAAAATGCATTTGTGGTCCTATTCAAATTGCAGAATTCAACTGATTCAGAGAAATGCCTAGCTTCTAGCATCTAGATTCGTAGAAAACTATTTGACTTCACATTTCCCTCTTCTTTTAATGTTTTGTTGCTAAAAGTCTGGATATTACTACCCTGCAGTGAGAGAAGTAGAACTGGATGATTGCAAAAACCTAATCAGGTTGATTAGCAGGGGAAAAGAGATCATTAGGAAATACCAGGGCCAAATGCTAGACTGGAAAATTGAGAGAAAAAACACATGGAATAACATATGAAGACTTTTAGGAAGGTGGTTAAAACAGAAGAGTTTATTTAACTGTAAGGTTACCAGATTATCATCCTACAAAAGGAATTTAATACAATTTAGATTGTGTGTGTGTGTGTGTGTGTGTGTGTGTGTGTACGCGCGCGTGCACATGCACACAAATATGTATGTAACTAAACTATGTAAACTGAGTAAATTGCCAGGTCTCCAAGTGGAGTTGGCATTACAAATTGCAATAAATAATACATCAATACTATTGCCAGTGAAACTACCTAGATGGATTCATAAAATTACTAGGAGATAAGCTCAAATTGATAGACATTTCATATTGATCCTAAGGCTTTAACATGGTTTTTATTTAGAATTTGCCACAACCACCTTGATTTTCTTAGTAGGTAGGTGATACAAAAACAACGAATACATTATATTCAGCCAAATAATCCATTTCTCATATAATTGCTGAATCTTCAAACTCATCTCATCATAAATGTATATGCTACCTAGAGCCACTTTGAACCACAAGATGAGCAGCATATAAATTTATTAAAATAAATAAATGTCAAATCTTACCTATAGTATCTCATGATAATTACTGACAAAAGCAAAACCAACCAACCAACCAAAATAATATTTAAGGGATTGTTAAATAATCAGATTCAACAGATGATTAATACTGTACAGTTTAAATAACTTGACTCATTGGCGATTAAGAAACTTGGTCACAACCTATAAAGCCTTACACAGGTTATTTTTTTACTTGAGGAACCACCTGTTACCCTTAATATCTGCTTGAGCAGTTTGATCTGTTAAAGTTGCGCACTCCAGGTTCTTTCAATTAAAAATGCCATTTATCAGGACCCTGGAAGAGCACCATCTCTGTAGCAGCACCTGAATGAGATTCCCCACAAATTCAAATGGATCCCATCCTACTTCTATTTTAAAGGATCTTAAAAATCTGACTTTTCACCTTATTATTCCTTTGCTTTGTGTTATTTTTGTAGTTTTATTCTTCTGTTTTTAAAATATTTTAACAATTGTAAGTCATCCAGCATATACATTTATTAAATTGTTATTTATTATTATATCATCATTATCATTACTGCAGCCCATCTGTCTACCCACACATAACTAAGCTCCACATCTCAAAGGCATCAAATTGAAAAAGCTACATTATCTTCTTTTTTAAAAAAAAAATCCAAGCTTTTTAGATTGTGGCGGTGAAGAAAAATTCTAAAATTGTAAATGTAGTTTCCAGGGCATGCCAAATATTTTCTTGCTGCAAGTTTTGCTTGGGGAGATCTGTCTTCTGTGTACTGCAGCATAACTATAGAATTTTGGCACAGAAGAATAACCGGCATTCAAGAAAGATGAGTGCAGTCACTGCTAAGCAAACAAAATGCCACTTGGGGAAAAAGGTGCATTTCCCCATTAGCTCAGTGCACTGATCTCTCCATGAAAAGAAAACCAGTATTTCTACACCATGGTTATAAGAAGAAAAATAAGGACTCACTTTCAAGAGGGAACATTCATTAGTAGTAGAAACAAAGAGGGAAGATTCCCCATATCTTTTTTCTATTAGTGGGTGAGTACAGAGTTACTGTATTTTTGTCTTTCAAAAATCCTATTTAAGTGGCAAAATTGGAAAACAAAGCTTCTAGTTGTGGTGCTGAACTATCATTAATTAATGAACAGTATTATACAGTAGTATCTTCATTAACAACCTGTAGAGGGCAGTCAAACAGCATTGAATGATACATGCCAAGCTTTAAGTCATAACTGCAATGCTTAGTTGTATTAAACTAAGTCTAACAGAAAAATTCTGAAATCTGAATACAAAAACAAGACAATAAAATCCATTCTCTCTAAGTCAATCATTTACATTAAACACGTTGGGTTACATTACTGCAAAACCACAAAGGGATGAATAATATATCTATCTTTATATTAAAGTCTATTCTATAAATGAGTTGTTTATACTAACTGATAAATGTTTAGTATACTTGGCAAAAGATTTCTACCTAAATTTCAAGCTCATTATGTTACATTAGCTTACATATTATACAGTAGAGATCTGAGAAACAATTTGTTCAGAGAAACGGGTGAGGTTTTTTGCTTTATAAGGCCTCTGGCATATGTATTTGTATCCTCAATTGAAACTTAGCAAGTGCTCCAAAAATACTTTCATGGCTAAAAAAGAAAAGAAACACTTCTCTAAAAGAAATGACCAATCTCAATCCTATATCTATGAGGTAGAGAGAGAGAAGGAAATTTCACGAACTTTCTTATGCCATCTTGAAAAGTTGAGAATCTAGTTAAGTTAAAAAGTTAAGAAACGGAAATGATTTTTTTAAATCTTTTTTTTTTAATAACTTTAATCAGAACCATTGCAGAAAAAGAAATATAGAAGTGCAAATTGTTCTTTAAGAGCTCCAACAGACCAGTGTTTCTCAACCTTGGCAACTTTAATATGCCTGGACTTCAATACCTAGAATTCCCCAGCCAGTATACGCTATTCCATTTCTGCTTCTTTTGTTTATTTTGTCAAGCATACATTGGATAATACATGTAAGTATAAACATAATCATGAATATATGAAATGAATACAAATAAGAGGAAACATTAGGACAGGGGAAGGTAGGCACGTTGGTGCATTTATGCATGCCCCTTACAGACCTCTTAAGAAAGGGGTGAGGTCAATAGTAGATAATCTAAGGATAAAGTTTTTGGGGCTTGGGGAAGAAACCACAGAGTCAGGTAGTATATTCCAGACATTAATCACTCTATTGCTGAAGTCAAATTTTCTGCAATCAAGTTTGGTGCGGTTACCTTTAGTCTTGTATTGTTGTGGTTGAAGCTGAAGTAGTCATTGACGGGTAGGACATTGCAATAGATAATTTTATGTGCTACATTTAGGTCGGATCGAAGGCGGTGTAGTTCTAGGTTGTCTAAGCCCAATATTTCAAGTCTGGTGGCATAAGGTATTCTGTTGCGAGTAGAATTTTAGTGAGTTGTAGGGGGAAAAATATTGGAGGACAAGATGCCACTTTGAGTTCCTCAATCAAAGTGGCGTATAAATAAATAACATCAAGAACAATGTACAAACTTTTAAGTGAACTCATTACTGAAAGAAAAATCAGATCCGGTTCCAAGCCGGGAGAAAGATGCTGAAATAAAATGGAGGAAGGCTGCAGGAAAAGTCTCCGTTTATTTGGTAGCCAGAAATTTCAGTGACAGCAGCATGTTTCTGGACTGGCTGACAAAATGGGGTTGAGAGTAGGTGAGCTTTTATATGTTGAGGGAAAGCAACTGCTGAAATTCTATAGGATATTGTTACTGCTGATTCAAAACACCAGCAATGCAACCATAAAATTGTGCATCACTTCCTCATTAAATCTTTACCTCTGCAGATCATAGAATGTAAAGCAAAAGATGTAATCAGATACCATTAGCTTTATTAATATCTCATTAAGATTTATTTTCCATATCGTAATTTTTAGAAAAATAATCTAGGGGAAATCGGCAAAAATCATTATAGGCATACATACACAATAGCATTTTATTCAATTTTGTGTGGCAAATCTTTTTGTATTGCTAAAAGCTTAGTGCAATGTTAGAACTGAGCAGCCAAATACATTAAAACTTAATTACTGCATAATAATGAATAGTGCATTTACATGTTGTTCCTGTCCCTTTCCAGGAGCATGGATCCAGCTTCAAGAGAAAGATTACTTTGGTAGGTCCCCCTTAGTTTTTTAGGATGGGATAAAGAGGATAAACAAAGTGCATTCTATGCCTAAAACAGAAAGAATCCTGTTTTCTCTCTGGGTCTTGGGAGCCAATAGTGCAGCATTGTATTATGCTGATATTTTTAATGGCCACCACCCAAGACTTTTCCCTAAATCTTTAGAATCTATACAGAATACTTGGAGAACTCTATTTAGACATATTGAGCCTAAAGTAATATTTGTGCAATATAATGGCAACTTCAGATGACTGATTTGATAGTGTAAACATTTAAAAAAACATAAATATCAATTGAATAATGAACATTGATTTTAGACAATACTGTGCTGTTGCTTCTTTCTAAGAAATGTATATTATCTGTATACAGTCAATAATGTATGGGCAATAACAATCTAATGGTGATATATTACCTCTGACTGGATAACACCTCTGATTAAAATAAAAATTTACTTTAGAGAACAAAGTTAATAGTAGTATTGAAGACCACAGCATGATGAGGAAAGGGCAAAGTACAACAATTCATGATTAGGAAATACCTTAAGTGTAAGGCCATAGCCAAACACTTTCCCTAACCAAAATGTTTTTGTCTAATTTTAGTTACCATATAATAATAATCACTAAAATTTCCACACTGTGAAAATTTAATGTGGGGCTCGGTCATTAATATCTTTTCTGCAAATCTCAAATATTTTAAGAACAAAAATCTATAGTTCCCTGGCAGTCAGAGCTTCAGTTGCTGTTGAAGGTCATTGACAGATGCAGCACTGGTTTGAAGTTTTTCAACTACATTATCCTCTTCCACAGGCTTTATCA
The DNA here is from genome assembly GCA_025802295.1 of Psammodynastes pulverulentus. Lineage (NCBI taxonomy): Eukaryota > Metazoa > Chordata > Lepidosauria > Squamata > Psammodynastidae > Psammodynastes > Psammodynastes pulverulentus. Next base: position 33,636,708 of record JAOYMU010000302.1, on the reverse strand, counting down.
TTTCAATTACACCGCTGATTCCAAGTATACAAGGCATGCTTAAAAATACTTCACTGTTTATATTATAACACCCCTAGGGGGGAAAAAAACATGAGCATAATATTTTACACATATCTGGATTTTACCAAAGGTATATGAAATTTAAAGCACTTCGGGCTTGAATTCTACATATGCCAGTCACTAATGCTTGTAAGATTTAAATAATTACAAGTAATTACACAATTTAGATGTATTTTTATCTGAACTGTAAAATCCCAGATTGACACTAGGTGACAGCAAAGAGAGAAACTAATTCTTTGCTCTTACTTAGCGCGTCTGGAACTACAGTATTTCAAGTGATTGATAGCATACAAACCGCAAAACCAAAAGTGAGCATTTTCTGCTTTAAATGACATTGACTTTTTAAAACATATTAGTTATCAAAAGGTATAACTGAAGTAAGCCAGCAAAAAGATTAATCATTTTCATGTCTGACTTTTATTGCTGAGAAATATAATTTATTGTGTTAAAAGTGATATTTAGAATTGTATTTTCAATTATATTGTATTTTTAAAAAGGAAAAAAAATAGCTGTAGAGGGAAGCTGACAGCAACCAACAAAAAGGAGCTTTGAGACGTGAAATGAAAAGGTGCTGGACAAATTTCTGATACTGCCATGGTGGCCACCGTAGCAACACAAACCATGAAAATAGCAATTTTTCTGTCAGATTAAAGTTGAAAACAATATTTCCACATTGGATCAGAAAAACCCAAAATTGGCTGACCTCTGATAGGAAGGACAAGAAAAAATGGTCAGCCAGGTATCCTCAAGCCAAAGTCAAGGGAACCTATAGATTCATAATCTGTTTTCCATTCTTCTCATGGTTTTCAACTGTCATCTACAGACTTAATATTCAGTGTGCTTCAAAAGTAAAATCAATTTCTTGCTTACCTTCACCGTGGTTGATACAGAATGTATTTTTCTTTTATCATTCAATATAGTGTCAGTCAGATCAGATACTGACAGACCAACAGACCAAGACCTTTGGCCTTTTCCTTTCAGCATTTCCATGGCTCTAAAATACAAGAAATGCATCTAAGAGTTAAAAGAGACTTTTCCAACTAGCAAAATATTTTTTAATATCCACATATTTTCAGCAGAGCTGTTGTTATACTCAAATTTAAATGTTTTATAGTTAAATAACATAGATTGTGCTGCTCAGATACAGGTGAACACTTATATTTGGGCTAAAATCCTATACCACCTTATATAGAAATCCCATTAAAATAAGTGTCAATTCCTACTAAACAGATAGAGGCATACCTGTTAGTCAATACCTGTTGATCATTTGTTAACTTCTCATCAGGATGATTTATCACTGAATTAGAACTCCATGCTGCCACTGTATAAGACAATTGCAATTAATTTACTTTTTCAAACATTTGGATAGTTAGATAACGTGTCTTGGTTTTCAACCTACGGTATGTACTTTGTAGTCTATCGTGTCATGCTAATAGAGGTACAATACTTCTAATTTCTCCTATTGGCTATTAATTAAAGCAGAAGTTGGAAAATGTTTTAAAGTAGACTTCGCTTACCAATTGCCTCGACCAATTGCTGCAGCCATTTGAAGTTATAATGGTGATGAAAAAAATAACTCTGCAACCAAGGTGCATATTTACAATCTTTGCAGTGTCCCTCAGTCATGTGATCACCATTGTAATCAAAATATGTTGTCCTGTGCCTGGCCCATTGTTTATCTTTTTCCCCCTTGCGGAGCAGAAAGATTAAGGAAGGATTATAAAAGTAAGCAAAGGAATACACATCAAAAGGAATGCACTGGCAAACATCCAGTGTATTTCCCACTGTTGCCTCTAACTCTCTTGTAATCTTCTCCTCTCCAATCTCCCTATACTGTGAGGGAAGGAGAGAGAAAATGAATCAGGCACAGGAGAGATTGTTTAAATATTAATTCCTTCTTGCTAATTATCCCAGCGCCAGGTTGACCATTCCAAAGCGTGGAAAAGTAAAGAAAATGAAAGCATAGTCACTTGATTTCCCACTTAGTGATGGCTTTGTTTAATGACCAATTTCTAGTCCTAATTGTGATTACTAAACAAGGACTACCCTACATTTTCCATTTATAAAGTTCTACCTTCAGGATAAAATAAATTTCAGTGTTTTCTCAAACAAATATAAAAGTGCTCGTTTATGTTCTAATTCAAAGAGGAAAGAAAATCTAAAATGCAGATTCCTAAATGATACCGTAGTTTACAATTTTACCTTTGTTTACTCCTTGTTCACCAATAATCCAATTGTCTTTACTTCTGCTTTGGGCTTTCAACAGATTTGTAATAACATACTGGAATCTTGCTGAATCCAAATTGCAACCAATTCCAATAACTCTGCTTTTAGGAAATCCACTCAGCTTCCACGACACATAGGTCATTATTTCTACTGTACTTGTAATAAAAACATATTAAGAAAATGGACAATTATATTCAAAATCAAAGTGTCTTGTAAATATTTACGGTAATAACTTTTGTATTTAAATTTCATTTTTTAAGCTGAAGCAAAACTATACTGTTGTTTGGGCAACTGTTTGGGATTAGGCAGAATGGTGTGCCATAGGCACATGCATTTATATGATTGCTAAGGAATCAGAGGTTTTACTATTTCTCTGTGAACAGCTGCAGGATATTAATAAACGGTCAGGATTTCTAATAAAAGCAAGGGAAAAAATGTATAATTGCTGTTTTCCAAATTATGTGGAAATTTAATTTGGAAATTTAATGAGAAACTTTAATCACAATAAAGATTCAATTGTGTTAGAGAGAAGACGTGAAAGGACTACGTTTAGTATTATTTATTAGACTTTGGATAACACATACTATTGAAGTTTCTTGTATTTTCACCCATTCTGATTTATAGCACAGATATGACCCCGAGAACTAAACAAGGAGCAAACAGTACTGCTGATGGTACCTAGACAGGTAATGAAATGTTTACAAACAAACCAGGAACCAAGCTCAGAGAACACCAAGGACTTCACCCTGAACTGCAGACTGGAATCTTTTATTGAATTCAGAACTGGAGAGGGAACCTTTTTGGAGATCTCTGATAAACTAACGCAGTCCATATGTCAACTATTAGATAGATTTCCTATAATTTGGAAAACAGAAATTATACATTTTGTCCATTGCTTTTGTTATTTGGGGGGGGAAGTTGTTTTTTAATTATGTTCCTCTACAGTAGCAAGCAAAAAAATCCAAACCAATGTCAAACCTCTTCCAAAATCTTGCCAAGAAACTGTAGGAACATATGCAGGCAGTCACTAGGAGTCAACACTGACACAAATATCTGCACAAACACACCCCAAAGCAAGCACAGCAATATATACTTAGAACAGCCAACAACATCCACAGGGAATCAAAAAGTCAGTACGTTTTGTTGCAACAATGCAATTGAAGCCCTGCTCCTTTTGTATGTGTGCACCAACACACTATATACCTACACTTCTATCTACGGATGTCCTCAATAGAGGTCATGGTAGTTGGCCCTTGTTAGGTTCCAAATAGCAAGATCTGTTCCTATAGTATTGGATTTTTAAATTATTATTTCCAGAATTTATATAATTTATGGAAATACATTTTTATGGTTGCCAAAATTCCCTTCAACATCAAAAGTTTGTCATTCCCTAATCTGCTGATGCCTTCCTTCAAATCGAATTGATGCTACCCATTAATTTCAGTGAGCTCTCCCAATAAATTAGGCAGTCTCAAAAAATATTAATTATGTTTCATAATAATAATAATATAATAATATATAAAATTTCTATACCGCCCCATCTCCGGAAGACTCGGGGCGGTTCACAACAAACAAAATCAACAATTTAAAACAGCCTATAATTAATTTCTATAATTTTAAAATCTTGGGGGTTTTGGGGTTTTTTTTTTAAATCCCATTTTTTAAAAATCCCCTGTGGTCATCCCAGGCCAGCCTGCCGGAAGAGCCATGTTTTTAGC
>JAOYMU010000302.1:33621513-33632604 GCA_025802295.1 Psammodynastes pulverulentus | reverse complement strand
ATCTACTGTTTGATTTTTGTTTAGAGATCTTAATTAGTGGAGAAATAATAAATTTTTTGACACTTCACTAAATGATGCATAAAGAAAATCTGTCTATAGTTTTTGCTGATAATTTGATAATCTATTTACATTTACTTTTTGTACTTTTGTGTTTGTATGTAATGTTTGTTTTGTTTTTTCCTTTTTTGTGTGTTTGTCTTTTTTTACTATATAATATGAATAAACTTTTAAAAAAAAAGAGAGAATGCTTGGTGGGCTGTTTACTGAGCAGGTCCTAATGACTTTTTCTAGCTCTATAAAGCTTGAAATCTCCATCTCATCAAGTAAAAATCTAAAGATGATAAGCTGCTCATATGTTCAGTTAGGTTCAAATACAGCAGCCTGAAAAAATGTTGCCCCCATCTTTTTATTACATTTAATACACTTGATGTTCTTTTCAGAACTGAGCTAGCTTAAATAGCTTCAGCCTAACAAAACTGCAAAACAATCTGGCAGCAGTCTTCCTGTAAAAGGACTTTTCTCTGGGTAAGCTTACTGTGTTTAAATGTTTTGAATATATCATATACCTTCAACAGAGCAGCAGTAAGTTTACTAATCTGCTGGGGAGAAGTTTCCAGAGCATCACTCCCACCTGCCTACACCTTCTGATCAAGTACAAGAGAACAAATGGGCCCAAAGGGAATCCGTTCTTCTAGCATATTAAGGATATTAAGCCAACATAGACGATAAAGACAGACCAAAAGAAGTCACCTTTTAAATAATATTGTGTGTGATGCTCAATGCCTTGATAGGCACATGTAAACATAATAATGGAATTTTGCACTCATTCCTATTAGACCTTTCCCTAAACTTAAGTCTCCAAAATGGATTTGAATTACAATTTCCACATAGCACAACCACTGAGATTTTGAGAATTGCATTTCAATGTAACTGGAAAGCATTAACTTGGAGAAGGTCAGATTCATTAGGACTTAAGTTTGATCAATGGACAATTCAGATTATCAAAAATAGCAATAATCACTACAGTGGCAGAAGGGATGATAGGATGAATTGACTCCCTAAATCTTATGTATATACACCTCCGGAGACAGCATGTTTATAAGCCCATGAACACACATGAGCATATGAAGGAATGCACAGATAGAGAAGCTATATAAACATGTCCATCTCTAACCAATTTATTCCATTCAAAGATAAAAAAAATGTGTTAAGGTGGTAATAATAGTTCTAATGCAGTTTCTTCTAAGGAAACATTTACAGAATTATGATGTTGATTCCAAAGCAACAGAACTTACAAATTTATAAAATATCAAACAACTAATTCTTAAATACATTCTTCTAGTGGCTTTAGGTCATGTGTCCATGGCCCTCATAGAATATTTAATTATTTTGTTCCCTCTGCAAAAATGTTCTTCACCCACTTGCTTCTGTGCTAAGGGACACACTTGTAGGACACTTGGAGACAAATGAAATCAGAGACTAATGAAAGCTTCAAGCAGATGGAGCAGTTTGATGGCTTGATTTTTTTATTTTTTTTTGCACTTACTCTTAGATGCTCTAAACTGGAAAAATGGGATATTAGTATCTATCAAGAAAAGGTGTTTTAACTGTAGAAGGCAGTAATTTTTACTTTTTACTTTTTACATTTTCATTTCATTACATTTTCAGATATTTAACCAATACTATATTTCCTTTGGGCAATAATTACACTGTGTAAGAATCAATATAAACATAATATTTATTACAGATTGTAAATGTAACACCAAGACTATTAGATAATGATCCACAAACCCTTAACAATTTGTCATTCTCTGCTCAGGAGATACATCCACATATAAATCTTCCAGTGTAAGGGCATTTCTTCCCTGCCCCTTTCATATCTCAAACTCACAGAAATAGTTTGAAAAGGATCCATGATCAGTTTACAACTGAAAGACTTGGGAAAAGTAATAAAAATAAACGCCCTGTACCCAAACCACTGTAGATTCAACAGTGATAACAATTGCACCACATCTACTCAATACAAAAGGGCAAGACAAAACAGAACAGTAGTCAAGCACTTTGCATATGTTATCTGGGAAATGGAAGAAGAGCTGCAAAGCTATCAAGTAAACAATCCATTTATAGAACCTGAAAGTCAACAGTTAGGAGCAAGGGTAAAATAAGATCACCACCAAAAGAGAAATGGACCTACAGTATCTGTGTGTATGGATGTATACCTATACAAACATGAGGCTCAAACTGATTTCTACTGCAATGCAGCTATACCAGAAATAAATCAATTCAGCTCTCCAATATTGTAAACATCATGGGAAAACAAAAGCCAAAACGCTGCAGATTTTTTGCATTGAATTCCCCTAAGTAGAATTGAAGATATAACTGAACAGCTGATCTACAGATATTCAGCACAATTGTCTGTTGATGGGAGGCTTTCCAGACATGCAAATGCTTCTACATTTGTTTGTTAGCATTTATTTGTTAGATTTATATACTACTACTTCAGGAGCTCGATTTTCCCTTTTTTTCTCCTAACCATAACCGTCTACGGCTGGGCTGTCAAACTCCTGACCCGTGGGCCAAATGCATCACGCGCTGGGCACACCCACCCCTGGTTTAGCGAAGGGGAGAAAAGATCTGATACGTTATGTGACGCCGCCGTGATGTGATTTTACATCCCTGCTCTAAGACATGTCAAACTTGCCACATCATATAACGTGATGTTTTTCCCATTCATGGGGCTGAGGTGGGCGTGGCCTGCATCACGCATCCAGCCTGCGGGCTGCCAGTTTGACACCCCTGCAAAGTGTCTTTGTCTAACAGAGAAAATAACTGCTTAAATCTGATTCTCCAATACCTTAAGCATCAAATCCTACTGCTTAACAGAACTATTTCAGTGTTTCAGTTCATAAGAAAGTTTTTTAAATGCACACCTTGCTACTGCAGATAGGCACGTTACATAGGTAGTCCACAGCTGACAACCAATCGTTTAGTGAGTTTTCAAAGTTACACAGGCACTGAAAAAAGTAACTTTATGTTTTTCGCACATATGACCATTCCAGCATCCCCATGGTCACATGATCAAAATTTGGGTGCTTGGAAACTGGCATGTATTGATGACGGCTGCCACGTCCCAGGGTCATGTGATTATCTTTTGCAACCTTCTGATAAGCGAAGCCAATGGGGAAACCTGATTCACTTAACAAATGTGTTACTAACTTAACAAGTACAACGATACACTTAACAACGGTTGCAAGGAAGATTGTACAATGGGGAAAAATTTACTTAGCAATTATCTTGCTTAGCAAAGGAAATTTTGGACTCAATTGTAGTCGTAAGTCGGGGACTACCTATACTCATAAACAAGTGGCTACAAGTAACATTGCCAACATTGCTGAAAAATGGATAGGCTTTGCTTGCATGTTGAAATGTGAATATAAATGTATAGTCTGAAGGGTCTCACATTCTGCTTGGTAGATCTGAACGGTCCCAGAAACTTCCAAACTAGTGCCAATACCCTTACACATTATAGTGTGCAATGTCATCAAGTCTTACTGAAGCCTGCAACAATCTTGGCTTGCAGGAAGGATATTATCTATGCATGTATATTAAAAGCTCATTACTTATCATATACATTAACTTTTACAAGCAATTGCCTAAATCAATAGCTGCGTGTGGAATATCTGATGCTGGCCTGTGTTCAGGGGATCATAAACATGCTTATCCCTAAGATTTTGCATCTTTGCTAAAGTAATGAGAAATAAACAGTCCCACAAAAAATATGTAGTGAACACAAAATTGAATGCCTTCTTTACGTTTTACCCAACTCAGGAGAAGAGATGGGGAAATTCAGACCTTTTGCTGAATCTATGGTCTCAAGATATTACAGAACTGTAACACCCAGCATGAATAATGGTAGGAATGGGAATTGTAAGCCAGTAGCATTAGAAGGACAGGAGGGTTCCTTCATATAGACTAAAGTCAGTATAATATAAGCCTCAAAAGGCCTGATCTTGTAAACCCTTGGGGGAAGAAAGACCACATGACAAGGGTCAGCTACTAGAAAGTGTTGTTTGTTTCTTCCTGATAGATAAAATATTTCCTTCTTACAGGCAGTTGTTCCAAGACTGGACAATGAGCAGAAAATTTTGGTTTCATTTATTACCTGTGGGATTAAGAAGGATTAAATGCTTGGAATGCACTACCTGACTCTGCGGTCTCTTCCCCTAACCCCAAAAACTTTAACCTTAGATTGCCTCTGTTGACCTCACCCCATTTCTAAGAGGTCTGTAAGGGGCATCCATAAGCGCACCAATGTGCCTACTTCCCTGTCCTAATGTCTTGTACTTGTTTATACATATATTTATATGTTATGTTCATACCTGTACTTGTTTTTCTCATATATACTTGACAAATAATAAAAAAAATAAAAATAAAATAAAAATAAATTATATTCTCTTCAATGATGACCACCAACATCATTGGTGGTCAACCTGGCTATCAATGGATCAAAGATCTGGATATCAATGTCTTTCAGTAATGACCTTGAATCTTGCCCGTCTATTTTTTCTCCACTTTCTGTGTATTGTCTCTTTTAGTTTGTAAACTCTAATCGTAAACCCTTGCCTTTTATGATTATTGATATGCATTTTTATAAGAAATAATAATTTCTCTCAAAAGCAATATAAACTGAAATAAAAGAAAAAAGAGGAAAGATTAGAGGACAATGAAAAAGCAGAAAGCTTGCTATGAACTGCTGGGAGAGTTGACATTATACTCTATTACAGTTAAACTAGTAATATACTTTCGGATATTTCACAGTGACAGTTTCTAATTTTACTCATTTACTTGATACAGATACAATCCAACTTTCACTAGTTGTAACTACAGCTTGAATAGCAGCTTTTGATCCAGGAGATTGCTTTTCCACTACATTTGCTGAGCAAAATTGATAGTTTCACTTAGCTATCTACCAGAATAGGAGGGGGAAATCCTTAATTTCCAGGGGCTAATCATCATTAGCTCCCAAATGATCAAGCGAGACTTATGATAAGAGGCAGACCTAACTGATGCACTGGTTTACTTTATTAGTGATCAGTGGGATTACTTTAGGTGACCAAAAGATTACCCTCCTTACTTTTTTTCAGATAACCTGGATATGGAGGTGGTGGCAGTGTTGAGCATATTTAAACGATACCCCAGTCTCTCAAGGTCAGATGTGGCTCAAATCCACATTTTTAAAAAACCCAATAGGAAGAAATGAGAATCATAGAACCTGACTAATTACAGCAATTAAGCAAGGCTATTTACTTTGCATAATTTATTTTTCTTGTGTTGGCCCCAGGAGAAGCAAAGATTATTACCAAGCATTGGTGCCTTGGCCTTCTACCCACTATCATTCTGTTTGCAGAGATTGGCAACACACAATATTTGTCTTCCAAACCATAAGGCTTGCAAATTCTTAAGAAAAAAAGAAAAACACTCAAGAGAAGGTTCTCAGTTCACTGGATTGTGCAGTCTATACATAATGGCATGATTATAGAAGATGGAAAGAAAATATTCAAAACCAATGTTCCCTCTGATTTCTCAGCATCATTCTCCTAAAACAAACATATCTTGTTATGCCTTTCATTCCAAAAGGTATCAGGTGTATTCTCCAGCAAAGATTCTCTGGACAATAGATGATGTAAATATTTTAAAATATTTCCTTTTTTTATACCAGGATTAATGCTAAAACAGGAACATCATTTTAAAAACTGAAAATATTCTTCACATTTGAATACTTCAAATTAAAGCATGAATATAGAGCAGGGGTGTCAAACTCAATTTCACTGAGGGCTGCATCAGGGTCGTGTTTGACTTTGGGGGTCCAGGGTGGGCGTGGCCAGCTCAGCATCACTCGTGTTGGGTGCCTATGGTGGCCCAAGAGCTCTGCCAGAGAAAACTGGCTCCCAAGCGCAGTTTTCGGTTGCGATGGCCTCCTGCAACCCTCTGCCAGGGACAACAGAGCTTGGGGAGAGGCATATGTGGCCCTCCCAAGCTCCATTTTCGCTGGAAGAAGCACCGCAGGCTGGTCCTTCACTGTTTCCAAGGTGGCTCTGCTAGCCAGATCTAAACACCCTGCAGGCTGGATCTAGCCCTCGGGCCTTGAATTTGACACCCCTGATATAGAGTATAGCGAAACAACAACCATGTTCTACAAAAGGAGGCTCGCAGATCTTAAATCTCTGAGTATATCTAACCACTTCAAAGCAATCCTAACACAAAATGTAAAAAAAAAAGTCTTTAAAGTATCTATGTGTTCCAAATGTATGTTCATTTCATTACTGTAAAACAGTACATAGGCAATACTTGTTTTTCAGTTTTTCAGCAAACTTCATACATGACCAGGATTTATCTTTTAATTGCTTGTTTAAGAAATATTAACTTTCTGTTATCATTTTCAAGTAGAGAAATGTCAACTTCATTTAATTCATATTTTTTTCCTGTAGCAAAGCTGAGATCTTAAATCCAAACTATTTAAAATGTTTTGAACTAAAAGCAATGAGTTAATTGTTTCCTTTTTTAGATGTCCAGCTGTATTCTTATGAAATGATGAGTTTGCAGTCCTAATATTGAGAGATGGGTTTCACTGAAATTAATGGGATATGTTCACAGCCTATGGCATGTAAAAGATGAATCTTAAGCCCACTTCTTTCCCACCCTGTCAGTAAATGAGATCCTTTTATGAAATGGCAATATTTATGCAGTATAAAATCCAATGAACAAAAAGATTTACACCAAGATCAGCATAATGGAATGTGTTACTAGCTGTTTCATGTAATAATCAGGGCAGTAAGCATTTAAAGCTGCTCTGATCATTCCTGATCTTCACCCTCCTTAGGATAAAGCAGTTTCTTGGCAACAAACAATAAGCCCTTTACTGTTTGCCAAACCAATTCTGTCATGCCAACCTGTCACTCAAAAAAGGCACTACAGGAGCCTGTTCAGAGTTTATTTCCTGGAAAAAGAAAAGAGCTGTTGGTCTTATTTGAACGCGTCTTCTCGGGATAAGCTGATGGGATCCAGGAAATATGGGTTGACTCTTCTCTCATAGCTCCTCAGACAGAGTGTGAAACTGAGGACACTCCCACCTATCCATCATCTTCCCAGTTTCGGCGATGTTGATTTGCAGGCAGCAGTATCAATCTCCTCGTGTCCTCAGTTGCACCCTGGACCAATTAGTAGCATCCTTGGTAAACCTCCTAAAGGAGGATGATGAGCCAAGTACCCCAAGTCTGTGTAGGGTAACCCGGATGCTAAATCCGTTACCCGCCTGTGGGCAGTTTTAGTTGACAGGCCTTTATTCAAACCTTCCGGAAAAAGGTCGATAGTTAAGTATAGACCACCTATTAAAACGTAAATTATGCCTGTGGCACCAACCGCAAAAACCCCCTTCCATGTGGCATTGTAAATGCGATTTGCAGACATCTGCTTGACCATCTAAAGGTAACTATCACTTCCTCCAAGAAGACACTTGTCACAAAGAGGTCACGCTCAGCAGCCGACAGGTAATTAAAGTCACTGCGGCTCCCGAAGTCATGCTGGACTGGCAAAACCCCATCTTGCCTAACGGTGGCCTCCATGGCACGGCCATCAACAGGTTCAACAGGACCACAAACCACGGCCTCCAGGGCCAAAACGACGCGACCAGTAACCTGTCGTCCTTCCAATCCGAAGCTTCCCGAACACCGTCGAATTTTGGTGGTGGTGGGGATGCAAACCGAATACTCAGGGACCACCGGCATCTAAGTGCATCTCCCGCTTCGGACCCCGGCGCTGGGAACCAGCAAGAGACCCTTGCCAGAAGAACGTTGGCTGGTGAATCGAACAGATCCATCACCGGCTCCAAAAGCGAGCCAACAACTGCAGGAACAAGACTGAATGAAACCGCCACTCCGCAAGGTCCCTTTGCGCCTGCCGAGTCAAACTGCCTTCAAGAAGGACAAGCCAGAAAGTGCTCCATCTGAAGGAAACAAAAAAGTCCTCCTTGCCCAACAACCAAGGGCCTGGGATTCAGCCATGAGGGCCTTGGAATGCTTACTCCCTTATCAGTTGATGTCCCCCCCTTGGTGGCCATCCTGTTGGAGCGAATCGGGACACGGCAACCCAAGACTCTCTGAATTCTAGAGAGTCAGGTGAACTATGCGTAGTCCCAACCAATCTGAGATGTGCATCCAATCAGCTAGGAACCATCTCCTTAAGGCCCTGTTGCCCTGACAATGAAGTCCCAACCCCGTCAGACTGGCCTCTGTGGTCACCGTGAAGCAAAATGGGTTGGAGAACCAATTTCCCGACACCACCGCTCATAAGGTACACTATAGAAGCGGCGTCAGCCTTTTCGGTGGTAATCTGACCCTGGCCAAGGAGGAGACTGGCACGGCAGGAGCAAGCCTTGCAAGGGACTGGTGTGAAGACCCTCCCGGAGGATGATCCGATGGGTGAAACGAACTTCCTCAGCATCCTTGACAGGGAGACCAGGTAGGCCAACTTGCAAAACCTCGGCCGGATAACCAGGGATCGAATGTCCAGTTCGCGACCTGGTGATAGGAAAAAAAAACTCGCAAATGCAGTAAACAATGACTGCTCTTATAAGAACGAACCTGGTGTACGGCACCAAAAGGTTCTGCTCTCTGTTAACCTAAGGCCCTGAAGTTGGAGGCTACAACTGGTGGTCAGCATATCCCTCTCTGCCTGTTGGACAGAGGCGGATTGGATTAATCTTTTGCTCAAGTAACAATGCCCTCAAAAAGGCAGTGACCGCATGCAGACCGCTAGAGTTGCAAACACCCTTGGAAAGGTTCTGGAACTGAGGTTAAACCAAATGGGAAAACCTTGTGCTGAAGGTGATTTCTTCGTAACCAATATAAAGATACTGTCGATGGAACAGGTAAATTGGAATATGTAGATATGTCTCCGTGAAAGCTGGAGCTGTCAGGAAAACTCCTTCTCTGATACCTTGAAGGATAGAGGTTAGAGTGTAACTGAAAAATTGTGTACAAATGAATTTGCAGAGACCCTCCAATTGTGAATAGTCCCTCTACCTCCCCAGATGACCTGGGGACAATGAAGAGGACTGCTTGAATGGAATGGGGGGGGGGAGGTGAGATAAGACCTCCTCCCTGAGCCTTCCTTAACTGTGTCTCCTGACACCAGACACCTCAAGTTTACCTTTGGAGATGGAGCCAGAAAAAAACTCCAATTAGAGCCCTAATAGGGTAGTCTCTCACCCAACCGCCAGTAGTAATCTCATCCCACCAGCTGCTGAACAAACCCAGTCTTCCGCTGACAGGGACAGATTCCAGTTATTTTACATTCTGACTTTCTATAGGGGCGGCCACCCCACCCTTTGAAATGGCTGTTTGAATAGGCTCTGGAGCCTGCTCCTATCCTAAAAGCCATGCCCAGTTTGATATACTCTCCTGGGAAGGAAAGGCCTGCTGGGTCTCTTATATCTGGGGATTCGGATCACAGGTACGAAGGAAGGACCAAGAAAGAGCATAGAAGGGCCACTAACCGCCCATCTGAAAAGGTTGGGGGAAAACTCTCATTTTCTCCCTCGAGTTTACCAACACTGGGTCCAAAGCCCCCTTGAACAACCTATCTGAACAGCCATGAAGTGGATCCAGCTCCCACTCTTTCCTGTAGTCTGGCTGTCAATACCTGAGCCACAAGGGCACCTGGCCACCGTGAAAGACGCCATGGTCCTGGCCCCAAACTTCGCAGGGTTTAGCGTGGAAACCGCCGTGTACGCAGTAGCTGTCCTGGCTTTATTAAAATCCTGATGTGTGTGCAGGCAGCTAGGGGGGAAACACGCTCCTGCAGCTGTCTCAGCCATACTGGAGCTGCTCTGATACAAACAGAAGCTGTCTTGGCTTACCGTACCGCCCAGGCAGCCGTCTGACGTGCTTTGCGAGGTGATGTCTCCTCTCACCTCTCATCTGGCTTCATGGCATCTTCAGCATCAGATAAAGCAGTGGAAGGGGTGGCAATGGCTAGCACAGGCTCGTTCACCTCTGGCATATTTAACCACTCTGCCAGATAAGGTGAAAATCAATGGTAGTATATGTCCCAAGTCTGAGGGATTGGACAGAGCCTCTGAAATGGCTATTGACTCTTGATAACTTGTAAAACATAGGAGGAGCCAGAATGGATTCATTCCCTTCCGTGGACTCAGAGAAAATTAAGTCAGAAGGATCCTCAGACCTCATGGACCTGCTAAGTGCTGCAACGCCCACGCTCAGACCAGTGATGCTCTGTCTTGAGCAATAAAGTCTTAAACATATAGGTTCTGAACAACCTTATAAACACAGGCTGGTTTGGAGTAAAAGACCCCCTCCTTCTTCTCATTATGTCTATCTTCAGCAGCCTAATAAGAAGATGCAGGGGAAATCGGGCCTAACTGAGAAATCAAGTGGGAAGGAACAGGGGTCTCGACCCACTCTGTTTCCCTGCTCCCTGGCCAGAGGCAGGGGCGAGGCCCTTGTCTTTAGCCTCCCTGCCAGCCTCCAAGCCCCTCCTCAAGCTTCAGAATTTGACAACTCAATTCTAAAGCCCCGGCCTGAGCCGCCTAAAGGGCTGAATGGGGCCCCACCGCAGTGGGAGAAAAGGAAGCCGAGGGAACGAAAAAGAGGCAGAGTTACGGAGGCCCACCACTCATTAAGGGTTCTTAATGAGGTCCCAGGATAGCCTCTCAGGACAAATCCAGACCTTGAGGAGTTCCAGCCCTTCCTGTAGAATCTCGATATTAGGACTGAGCTGAAGAAGGCGATCAGCCTCCTTGAATCCTTCAGCCAACAGCTTTACCATTCTTCCTGGCATCTCTTTCCGGCCTTTTTCTGCGCCCTAGAAATGCACTGCAGGGTAATAGCCTTGGCCTTGAGCTTAGTCACCTTGGCCTTGGCTGTCTGACCAGATTTCGTTCACATCAAAATTCAATGGAACCCCGTTCTTTGGATACATATTTATTATATCCATTTATATATATTATTATTATTATTGATATATCTATCCAGTGCTTTTTTCCGGCACAAAAAGGTGCCGGAACGCTCCCCC
>JAOYMU010000302.1:33581455-33599235 GCA_025802295.1 Psammodynastes pulverulentus | reverse complement strand
CTTGCAAATATAAATCCACTGTTTTGATCCGCCTGCTTCACTTCCCTGTTGATTTCCATTTTAAAGCAGGGGTGGTCACAGCGTCTCGCTCCGCCATCGCAGAGGCATCCTGTCTTCGGAGTATACAAGGCTGCTAGGGAGCTCTCCTTTCGGACCCCAGAACTAATTCTGGGGTTCCTGGAGAGTTCTACCTATAACCCAGAAAAACTCTCTTCTTCCTCTTTTCCCGAAGAAGAAGGATCTTATGCAGCTAAACAGCATATTAACGCTCTTTTAGCTGCTCACAAAGAGCGGAGCGGGCGCTCCATAAAAGGAGCGTCGACCTCCTGCAGTGCCACTGGAAGAGAGATATTTCTTTATCAGATCCTTCCATGCCTTTAACAGTGGCAGAGCTTCTAGTTTACTTGAGAAGTTTTTAAAAACTCAGGGAGATATTTAGAAATGGTCTGAGAATCAGTGTCTCCACTAGATAACTGACTGTCAAGTTGAAACTAAATTAATCAACTAAAATTAGAAAATTTCCTCAAATAAGTTACCCAGACCTAATCCACATATTAATGGATAACATCAGCAAACACAAACAGTTAATTAAGTTAGGTCTCCCAGAGGAACTGCATGTTCATTTGTATATTTGTAATTATTGACATGTTGTAACAGATGCAATCATTATTAATGTACCATGTAGCAAGCATGCATCAAAGGGAAAACCCATACTGAAGATCCGGCTGACATATATATACTCTATATATGTATACAAGGGTATGATTGTGAAAAGTTTCATATCCAAATATATTTTATTCTTTACACTGTTTCCATCTTCATTTTAAAATATTTAAAATATTAACAGAATTCACAACGGTCTGAGAATCAGTATCTCTACTAGATAACTGACAGTCAAGCTGAAATTAAGTTGATCAACTAAAATTAGCAAACTTCCTCAAATAAGTTACCTAGACCTAATATTAAAGGTTAAGGTCTGCAAACACGACGTTAATTAAATTAGGTCTCCCAGAGGAACTGCATGTTCATAAGAATAAATATACCTTTTCACACACACACCTCAAATGTCACCCTAGAATCAGTACATGACACCCCGGACAAGCTCCCCTTATAAAAATCTGCTACTGTATCCCGAGCAAACTGTTTGGCTTTTAGGGATAAATATTTCTTTCCTCATAGCTGTCTGGATCTCATTTTTATTTATTCTTGTGCAACCCCGGTTTGAGTTGGAACCCTTACCCATTCTTCTGAATATGGGTAAGGTTATCATTGTTTTGGTTTGAGATACAAGATGTACCTGTACCCTGTACTTTTGAGGTACCTGAATTCAAAAATTGTTCCTGTGTGATCCACTGTTTTGCCCAATTAAAGATTACATGCAGACAGATATGAGAGTTTGAATAGTGCATTGATTAAAAAACTTACAGAAAGAAAGCCCACATTTGTAGTGAAGGAGCCCTGCCTGTATTTTGAGTGTTGCTGGATGGAAGCCAGTAGCTTTCACCACTACTGATATACTAACTCCACGTGCAATCACTCCTTTTATAGTGAGTGCAGACAGATCAGATGAGTTCAGTAAATCTTTGTTTGATGCTGTAGCCGCTGAAATAGTTTCATGCATTTCAACTCAGTACCACTACTAATATTGTTGAATAATAATGGTCGGAAATGGATAGGTTTGTAGGTGATGACACATTACTTTCTCACCCAATGTATTTATTTTTGCAGATGAAAATAAATCAACATTAATATTCTGTTAACAGTTATACTTTGGAGTTTTAAAAAAATGGAATTAGAAAGTCTGGCATATTCTAAAACTGAAAGCATAGGGCACATGTGTCAAACTCAAGACCCGGGGGCCAAATGTGGCCCGCCACATCATTTTATGTGGCCCGCAAAAGCTGCAAAGGGGCATTGGTCTTACCTGATATGCTCCTTCTCTGTGTGGGCGATGGGATCCAGGAAGCATGGGTTGACTCCTCTATTCCTTGCTTCAGACAGAGTGTCTGAACTGAGGACACGCCCCCCCGTCAATCATTCCCAGTTTCGTCGATGTCGATGTGAAGGCCTGTAAGATCCATCTGATCTGTCCTCAGTTGCACCCTGGACCAGCGGCCTCAGAGTGGGCCTTGATCTCATTGCCCACACAAAGAAGGAGCATATCAGGTAAGACCAATGCCCCTTCTCCAGTGTGGTGCGATGGGATCCAGGAAGCATGGGACATACCCAAGCTATTGTGATGATGGGCGGGGTGCCGACTGGTCCAGACTCCTCGCACTCGTCATGACATTCTGCAGGACCTGTCGACCAAAAACTGCATCTGCCGAAGCATAGGCATCCAGACGATAGTGTCGAATAAAAGATGTCAGAGATGCCCAGGTCGCCGCTCGACAAATCTCTTCGACTGATGCTTGCGCAGACCACGCCGCCGTGGTGGCAGCACTACGCTTGGAATGGGCCGTAATCCCTTCTGGCACTGGTAAGGCCTGGTTGACATAAGCTTTGGATATCACCGCCCACAACCATTTTTCAATCATGGACAGGGTAACTCTGAGACCCATGGATGGACCTGGAAGTCCACAAAAAGTGCTTCCGTCCTCCGGAATTGGGCTGTTCAGTCGATGTAAATGCGCAAGGCGCGCCAAACGTCTAACTTGTGCCACTGTTTCTCCCTATGGTGCGAAGGCTCCGGACAGAAATTCGGGAGGACTAACTCCTGTGTCCTATGAAATAAGGAGTTCACCTTCGGTAAAAAGGTGGGGTCCAATCTAAGGACCATCCTATCCTGATGGAAGATGCATAAATCTTGCCTAGTGGAGAGAGCGGCCAGTTCCGAGATTCGTCTAGCTGATGTAATCGCCACCAAGAAGATGACCTTATAGGTTAAAAGTTGTAAGGATATCGTCCTAAGCGGTTCAAAGGGGGGCAAGGACACAGCCTGAAGAAACAGTGACAGATCGCAAGGGAATCTGTGAATAGTTGGAGGTCTGGTAGCCCCGCGCAGAAACCTTCGAATCACCGGTAGCCGGGCCAGGGACTCCGCTCCTTCACATGCTAAGACCGACGACAGGGCGGCTACCTGCCTCCTCAGGGTGTTGGGCGAAAGGCCCCTAACCAAACCGTCTTGCAGGAAGCTAAATAGTTGAGCCACTGACAATCTATTACAATCATAGCCTGCCTTTGTACACCACTCACAGATGTTTCACGTAGCGTCATATATCCGTTTCGTGGAAGGACGTCTAGCCACCAACAGCATCTCAATCACTCCCTCCACAAAACGCTCCTCCCTCAGGATGCTGCGCTCAACAGCCAGCCTGTCAGTCGCAGCCACTGAGGTTCTGGATGGCTGATCGGCCCTTGAGTGAGTCGGACGCAGCTCTCCGGGATCCTCCATGGTGTTGCAACCGACAGACTGAGGAGGTCGGCAAACCAAGGCCATCTGGGCCAATAAGGTGCCACCAACAGCGCAGTTGCCTTCTGTTCCAGCAGCTTCCGAAGAACTGCCGGCAGCAATTGATGTTGTTTTGAAGGTCTTCCGGAGCCCACTCCCCCTGGGCTACTTTCGACTGGCAATGGGCTCCCCAACACCGCAGACTGGCGTCCGTCGTAATGGTAAGGCATCACGGTTTGCTGAAGTCACCACCTCTGAAGACCACCAAAGGAGAGACTCTCGAATGTCCGGTGGTAGCTTGACCGTCCTCGTGGAGTTCCCCTGCCCTGATTTTTGGAAAGGTAGGAGGAACCACTGAAGATCCCTGGCATGCAGTCTCGCCCAGGGCACGATTCCGATACAGGAAATCAGTTTTCCAAGAAGTTGGGATAGAGAAGCTAACCTGACCCTCTTGGACTCTTTCACCTGCGATATCAGGTCCCTGATGTCCCTCAGCCGGTCCTGTGACAGAAACACCTTGCCCTCTAGTGTGTCTATCACCGCTCCCAAATGCTGTAATCTTGTGGAGGGAACAAAGTGACTCTTGTCCATGTTTATCGAAAAGCCATGGTCCTGCAGGGCCTGGATGGCGACCTGCAGGTCTTGTTGTGCTTGAAGGACGGACGACGACTGGATTAAAATATCGTCCAGATAGCACTGGAATCTGATTGGCTTCGATCTCAGGAAGGCCGTCAAGGACGCCAAAACCTTTGTGAAGGTTCTGGGCGCGGATGCCAGACCAAAGGGGAGGGCTCGATATTGCAGATGTTGCCCCGCGTAGCAGAAACGCAGATACTTGCGATGATCCGGATGTATTGGAATATGAAGGTAAGCCTCGGTAAGGTCTATAGAGGTCAAATAGTCGTTGTTCCTGATTCCGAGCAGGATGGAGCTCAAGGAGTGCATTTTGAATCTCCAGTATCTGATGAACCTGTTCAGACCTTTCAAGCTCAAAATGGCTCTCCAACCTCCTGATGCTTTTGGGATGATAAACAGCATCAAATAGAACCTTTGACCTTGAGACTCCTGCGAAACCATCTCCATGGCCTGTATGGAGACCAGATGTATAATTGCCTCTTCCATGAGTCTCTGCTTGGAGGCTTCTCTGGAAATGGGGCACCTGATGAATTGTCTGGGTGGATGAGCAATAAATTCCAGCCTGAGCCCAGACCGGATCGTGTCCCTCACCCAACCGTCCATTGTCGTGTTGTCCCATTGGTCACAGAAAAGACCCAACCTGCCACCAATCGGGACGTTTAGTCTGTAGTCATTGGGATCGGAGGGAGGGTCGGCCGCCACCACCTCGAAAGGGCCGTTTGGACTGGAACTGGCTCTTGTTTCTTTCCTTGAACCCTTGTCCGGATTGAAAATCCTGTCTCGGACTGAAGGGTCTGAAGGGCCTCTGGTAAGAAGGGCCGGAATAAGATGGCCGAAAGGATTGACCCCGAAAGGAGGGAGGTGACAAATGTTCCCCTCTCCTTGACAGACTGGGTAACCTCTTCTTCTTGTCCCTGGAGTCGACCAAAACCAGGTCCAATACCGAACCAAATAATTTGTCAGTTTTGCAGGGGGCCGCCGCCAACTTCCATTTCTTTTTTGTATCGGCTTGCCACTGCCTTAGCCACAAAAGTCTCCAAGCTGTAATAGAAGAGGCCATAGCCCTGGCCCCATATTTGGCCGAATGTAGTGTTGCATCTGCCGTATACTCCATAGCCACCACAATTTTATTAAAGTCTTGGTGGGTATGGACGTCCTGTGCAGGAACTTTCTGTTGTAATTGTGTGAGCCATAGAAGGGCTGCCCTGGTGAAGAAGGAGGCAGCCGTGCTTGTCTTAATTGCCCAGGCTGCTGCCTGATGGGCCTTTCGGAGTGTTAGTTCCGCCCATCTATCATCTAGCCTCAGGACATCCTCCGCATCCGACAAGGAGGCCGATGGAGTAGCCAGAGCCACAATCGGTTCGTCCACCTCCAGTGCATTCAACATTTTTGAAAGGTCAGAAGAGACATTGAAATATTTTTTGTCAAACGCGGAGGGGGTGGCGTAAGATCCCAGGACTTCCAACTGTTATCGGATGACTTGCAGAAACAATCTTGGAGCCGGGATGGAATCCACTGTCTCGGTGGTCTCGGAGAATAGGACATCCATGGGCCCACCCCTGGTCACCGGAGTGTCCGAGGTAACATCCTGGCCTAGCCCCGTGACCGCCTTGGCCTTGCTCAATAAAGATCTAAACATGTGAGTTTGGAATAATCCTTTGAATACTTGTTGGTCCGTTTGAAGACCCTCCTCGTCCGATAACTCCCCATCAATCTCTCCTTCTTCTTCCTCTTCAGGTAAAGGAGGAGCCTCAGACAGCCTGGAGATGACCGGAGCTGACATGGCTGGAGCTGGAGACTGACCCAGGTGAGCACCAGGTAAGTGGGTGGTGTCCATCGCTGTTGCCGATTGAGACACAGGCCTGTTATGAAGCAATCCTGCTTCGTACCCCCTCCTCATTGCCTCTGACAGCAGCCATTCCACGTCCATCATCAGCTGCTCTGCCTGACGTAGGCCAGCCGATGTAGGGGTGAATGTCGCCGAAGGATGAGGGCCTGCCCTCATAACAGGTTCCATCTGCTGAGGGGATGGAGACAACCCTGGAGACTAGGCAGCACCAGAAGAAGGACCAGCCATGGAAGGCACTAACAAAAGCAGTTGTTTGTGGTACGAGGGGTTCCCTGCCATCTGCAGATATCTCCTCTTATGTCCACTGTTTGGGGAAGACAGATCCAAGACACCCCCCGAAGTTGCAGGCCTCTGGCTGAGGTACAGTTGTCATTAGTAGCCTGGCCTTCTCAGCCTCTTTGGCCCCTTTAGCTGCCTGCTTCTGTAATGCTTTCTGTAATCTTTGGCTGCTCCTGTGCCTTAGAAGTTCTGGAATGAGACATGGCCTTGGCCTTTTACCTTGGCCGCTTTCACCTTGGCCACCTTCACAGATTTGGCCTTGGCCGTGATGTCTACCATTGAAGGGGCAGGATCCATTCTGAAACGATCCCTGATCCCTTTCCAGCCCACTAACAGGAGAGGAGATTCTATTTTTTTTAAAAAATTATTTATTAATTTATTTATAAAAACAACAACAAACATAGCAAAAGCAACATGACCACGAAAAAGTTCCATTTAAAATCTATGTGGTCTTTGGATTTTACACATTTGATATACATATTAATCAGTATTAATTATATCTTAATCTTATTTCTACTATTAAACCATTTATACCATCTCTCCCAAATACCGTAGTATTCAGATTTATTTTTGTCCTTTAGCTCTATTGTGAGTCTGTCCATCTCTGTGCATTCGAAAATCTTTTGCACAATAGCCCTCTCTGTTGGAAGGAGAGGAAATTCTAAAATGTCCGTAAGGTAAGGGCCTACTCACAGCAGTCTCCCAACCGGAGGTTTCTCCAGGAATTATAATCAGTCCAGCGCTTTCCTCCCTAGTAGCAGAGGCTCAGTTATACTATTATTATTAGGCTAGAACGATGCAGGCGCCACGCTGCAAGCTCCAAAGCTCCCAAAAACAGCCGGTCGCTGGCAGCGTGTAAAGGTGGTCCTGTTAATCCTAGCCCAGCGACGCTGAAAACGCTCCCATTGCGCGCGCGAATGTCATAAAATGGCGCCTGTTTGAAACAAGCCTCAATTCTGCCTCCCAAAATGGCGCCCGCAGTCTTATCAGCTCTCCAATCGGTCCAAGAACTCACTGCGAACCCGCCAAGCGCCAGAACTCCTTAAGGCAGTTGGTCGCTTCAGCGTGGACTTGTCCGCGTATCTATAATCATGCCTCAAATTCTTTTGGAATCCAGATCGGGCAAGGCTATCTTCACGCGCTTCCAGTCTCCAGCTTCGTTAATGCCCTCAACCGGGTTTGGCGCGCGCGCGCAAAAGGACGTCAACATGGCAGCCGATGACAATGGAACCAAGCCGAAGGCCCTTCACGCTGTCGTCGGACCTTCCCACATCGTTGAACAGCGGGCTCGGGCCAGGGACCCTTCTCGCTGTCTGTTCTTCAGCAACGTTTGAAAGTAAAGCTAAATATAATTTCCTATTCTATCTCACTCACTAATCTGATCCAGGAGTAACGGATTAACACTCTGTTTCTAGCATTAGACAGAGTCAAAACTGGGGATGATTGACAGGAGGGCGTGTCCTCAGTTTCACACTCTGTCTAATGCAAGGAATAGAGGAATCAACTCCATGCTTCCTGGATCCCATCGCACAACACTGGAGAATGATTTTTCTATTGTACAAACACTCCTCTAGCTTAGACAAGTCAGGCACATGCCACAGCTCCAAACAATCCCTATGCCAATATGTATCCTTTCCGCAGAGAAATACTGATGTTTATGTCTTTAAAACATTTAGTTGCATACTGGAAAATTCCAATTAGGAACTTTTGAAAAATATATTTCTACAACTATTGTAAAACAAGCTTTAATTATTTTTCTAAACACAGCCTTCACATTTATTAAATTAAAAACTAACGTTCTTGTGTGGGTTTTTTTAATTCTGTGATGTTTTGAAAGAATTCTATTTACTATACTTTTAATATTTAATATCCTGAATCATGGATGCATGTGTTTTAAATTATTGCCTTCTCTATATTTTGTACAGAAAGGAAACAAGTAACATTTATATACTTTCCTATTCTTATGAAATTATAAACATATCTATCATTTAACATTTAATACATATACAGATAGTCCTCAACTTACAATTGTGACCAGAATTTTCATTGCTAAGCAAAAAAGTTAAGCAAGGCTGTTGCTAAGGGAGTGATACCCAATTTTATAATTTTTTGCCATGGTTGTTAAGCGAATCACTACCACTGTTAAGTGAATCACATGGTTATTAAACAAATCTGGCTTCCGCCCACTAATTTTGCTCATTGAAAGCCAGCTGGGAAGCTCACAAATAGTGATCACGTGACCCTGCTGCAACTTTTGTAAATACATGTCAGTTGCCAAGCACCTGAATTTTGATTGTATGACTGTCAGGTGCTGTGACGTTTATAACCACAAGGACTGGTAACATTATGTTTCAGCACCTCCATAACATAGGAATGACTGTAAGTCGAGGCCTATCTGAACAGCATATACATGAAATAAAGTTAAAAGGAAATGTGGAAATAATCCACATTCAGATGTCATTAATTTGAAATATGCAAGCCAGTTTTCCCTACAGTGAATCTTTTCACATGCTAGAACTGCAATTTTTTACATACCTAAAAGGAGCCAGTTCTGTGTAGTGATTAAGGGAATTAGGGTATGAGTCCTAATCCAATAAGTAGACTGCTGGGCGAAACTTTGGCCAGTCACTTTCTCTCATCTCTAGAAAATTGGCAATGGCAAAAATTAACATAACGTGAATGTGCAACCTTTGATGATTTAAAATATCTGCTAAAAATTACTCATTTTTCTCTCCTTACTCTATAAATGTCAGATAGTTACAGATAGGACTCCAACAGCAAATCTGTTCTAAGTATAGAAGCAGTACTTTTCATTTGTAAATTTCTTATGAAGTGTGCATGCAAAAATGACAACAAAAGAAACAGACATACTTCATCATATAAAAAAAGCATAAAAAGCATGGTCATTTCCCTCAGCTACTGCTAATGTAAAATGCATTCAGAACTTAACTGCTGAAGTTCCAAACCATTGGGTTCAATGTGATGTTAACACAGTTTGACAAGAGATATTGGCTTCTGCATGAATCTATCTTCTTTCATTAAATGCCTACATATAAACGGACCATTCTAAAGCTCATACATACTCTATAATGAAACCTAGCATTAATATATTCCTTCTCACATACAGAAACAAGGGTACAGGCAGTCCCATTTGAGTTCTGTTCCCTAACTCTGTCTTTAAACCAAATTTGTACTTAAGTTTCAATAAAGTGATTGGATCTCTACTTCTGCATATCAAGGATGAGAAACAACAAAAACAAACCTGTTATAACTTTTAAGTTTTATACCTCAAAACTGAGGTATAAATGTCCAGCAAGGAGAACCCAATTCAAGGAAAATATACTGGAATTCAATCTCTCCTCGTCCTGAAGGGTTAAGTTTTCCTGAAGGGAAAGTGATCTGACTAAAAAGGCCAACAAACTTCTTCCTCAAGCCGACAAACTGCTGAAGCCACACAATGCTTTCATGAACTGCTAAAAATAGGCTACCTATGTATTAAAAATACACACACTATGTTGTGACACTCGTGAAATCATTGCAGTTTCAGTGATTTGTTAACTTGAGCAAAGAGTATTGTAAGGTTAGCAGTCTGTCATTTTGTAACAGGTAGCCCTGTTCATATCTAGGGGTTGCCTTTAAGTTGGATATTCTTAATCTGGGGACTGCCTGTACTGATAGGTGTAGTCCAATAATGCAACAGAAAGCATGATCTCCTTTTCCTTCAATCAATTAACTGGAACAGATGTTGGTTAATGGTTAATTAAGTTGCTAGCTGCTTCTATCATTTCAGCTAGTATTCTGATATTATTCTGGTCTCATTACAGATCTCTCTTGAGTCAAAGATGACAATTTTCTGGAATACTTAACATGACTTGTTTATAGCAGACCATTTTTTTCTTTTCTTTTCTTTTTTCTTTTCTTTTAAGCATAGAGCTTTTCTGTTATTACTGTTTTAATGTCACTCATCTTCCAGAAATCTCAGGCATCTCCAAGCAATCTACTAACTGGAAATGGACAACATCAACAATAGAGCAGCACTACTGTAGGTGTAAGTGTGAACTTTTTCTGAGACACTTTAAACATCCTGTTATGAGTGACGGTGGCACAGAGGTTACAATGCAGTATTGCCGGCTAATGCTGCTCTTAGCCAGGAGTTCGATCCTCATTGGCTCAAGTTTGACTCAGTCTTCCATCCTTCCGAGTTCAGTAAACTAAGGTCCCCGATTGTTGGGGGCAATATGCTGACATTTGTAAACTGCTTAGGAAGTGCTGTAAAACACTATGGAGCGGTATATAAGTCTAAGTATTATTGGTATCTTGCTGGTTTTCTGTAGCTGGATCATGAAAACTACTCCTGAGGAAAAAGTGAATTTCAAACTAAAGAGCATGGAGGAACTATAGACATTGTGGAGGGAAAACTGTGTTAGTCTATGAATACAAAAAATCAGAAGGAATCTGGTAGAACCTTTTCCAACAGACAAATTTTACTAAAAGGTCATAAGATTTCATGAACTGCAGGTTACTTATGAGATGCACATAAAGGATAAATTAATGTAGGATTTAAATTGCAACAGAAAACACATTCCCAACATAATTACTATTTATTTCAGGTAAACAGGGAAATGTTGAATAAATTCATGAAATTTCAGGGACAAAAATGTCAAACATTTTAGAGACAATTATGGATCTGTTGGTTGGAATGATTTTTTTTTTCATATTTCTCTAAGTTGCTTAGAAATCCTCATTTTAGTTGTAAACCATTCTTTGTCAACACTCCATAGTTTCAGAATTTATATACAGTAGTTACAAAATAAATCAGTGCACATCACAGAAGGGGTTTAGCATCACACAGTTTTGGAAAATAATAGTTTCCCAAGACAATTTTGCATATGAAAGTTGCTCATTTAATTTCAAAGGGATGAAAAAACATCATATAGCGCTTTAATTGCTAAAAAAATGCTGTTTCAGCTAACAAAGTTATAATTTATTCTCCATCAGCAGAGCAAGTTCCTTTTGGCCAAATACTTTTGCTCTCCATGCAGATTTGATATGAGAGAAAGACAACTCTACATTTTGCACATGAAATAAAATTCAACTGAACCTTCAAACCAAAAGTTATAAGCTTAAATTCTTTAGAATTTCCCAGTCTCCAGAAGCTTCTGTATAATACATTTCAGTTATTCAATGTGCATCATGCGTTATCTAGAAAACCTTACTGCACCAGTATTGAGCAGTCATGTAACTTTAATAACTTGATATGCCATGTTATCACCAAAATCTGAGCATACAGACAATTATTATAGAATTCTGTATCAATTCCATATCTTAAACATGGTTCTGAGAATATTTATTGATGAAGAAATCTATCTTATCTGGGCAACATTTATACATAGAATTTATAGCAATCAGTCAAAATGACTTGGTTAATTTTGGTTTAATGTGTTACATGAATCCTGACTTTGTGATGTTTAACTATAGTATCTGTCTGTCTATGATTTTAAGTCAGTTTGATTTCTGGCAATTGCCTGGTTAGAATTTTGGAACTCTTTAGCATTGCCTCTTTCCTAATGCTGAGAATGGATGGCTTTGTGCCTAGCAAGACTAGAGCTCCTAGTTTGCGGGTTCCTATCCTGATACCTTTAAAGTGGCCCTCAGATTTAGTTTATGGTTTAGTGCAATTTATTCAAACCATGATTAAAGAAATAATGGCTTAGTGCAATAGTCGACTGGTACATATATAGCTATGGCTCTCCATCATAATAATGCCCTGGGATCTTATACAAGACCCACAAACATTTTCAAAAAAATGAAAATAATGCAACTTCAATCCAATGCTTTGGGATAGTGCTTACCTTTATAGAGAATAATGTAACAATAAATTGTGATGAAGAAAATAAGTCCAGCTGGGAGCTCAAAACAGCAACCTTATTTGACTTTATTGAATTCTACTGTATAGTGCAATATTAATGCAGTATCAGGTGTTTTCAATTCAATGTATAGAATGTGAAGGATGTGTGTTTGTGTTTGCATTTTATTTTTTAGTCATAATGTACACTGAAAAAGGTATTTAATTTCGTTCTACGAGGTGCAATGACAATAAAGTGGACTAACTGTGAAGTACATACTGTAGGAAACAATTAAACATAGCCTTTCATGAAAGGGATAACCACACAATTGTGCTTCATTAAGCGATACCTTGTGTTGGACAGAGATTTTGAATAGAACAAACAGCAGACTCTGCCATAGATTTCTGTTTGCTTTGCTGCTATAGCAACAAGTTGAGGATTCTTTTTCTTCTTCTGTATTAACGGTGGTTTTTCAGTTAAGCATAATCTTTGTGAATATAAAAAAGCTAAAGCAAAACTGCAGGATGGAGGATCAGATTTAGGTGTGATGAAATAACATTCTTAACGTATATTACCTGGAAGGGAATCTTCTTGGGATAAAGATTTTCTAGGGTTATATGGCAGTTTAAGATGATTGCTCAAGTCATTATTTGCAGCTAAATAAACCTACCTTAGCCACAATATCTGTTTTAAAGAGTTGCTTTCTACATTTACCTTCTTAGGAAGGTAAATTTGTAGCTAATTAGGAAGGTAAATTGATAGCTACTAGAGCGAGGATCTTGACTGCGTGATTATTGAATTCCCTACCAGATCTTTATTGATTACATATTGTTACTCTAAAAGCATTTTTGGAATTGAACTTATCAGAAGGTCAATTTTACTACTGTCTATTTTGTTTTTAAATTTCTGTTGTGATTTTTTTAAAGTTTAACCTTGTCATTTCTCTGAACATCTGTGGAAGAATATGTCAACCATCCAGTTGGTGAATCCCGAAAAAGGAACTCCTGAGACATTATTTTACCAAGAATATAAAACTTTACTGAATAAACCACATTTGCGCTGAAGAAGCGAAACCAGCTCTGGGTTTCCCATGTAAAAGCAAGCATAGTTAATTGCCCCTTTTCCACCCACAGTTCAAAACGTCCATCAATCACTCCTGTTCATTTTGTTATGGGAAACAGCCAGCTATGCCTGGACATCTGCTCAGTGTGTCCTTGAGATGCCAACAATGTCTCACCGTGCCAACGGATGCTTGAATACCATTCTCCCACCCTTGCATTCCATCCACCCCCTCCCTGTTATTGTCAAGCTGTGAGCTACAAATGTAGGTGAAAGTGCGAATCAGTCTTGACAGAAAGCATATTCTTAAAAATAGCATTTAATAGAGTAAAGTCAGTTCTCCAAAGAGTACTTTATAGCAAGTGGGCATCTGTCTGCAACTCTTTAAAGTAGCCACATCTTTTCCCCGGATGACACAGCTACTGAGATATTGTGCAGCCATAACAAATAAGTGATTAAAATGAACTCATAATAGAGATTGATGTGCAAAGATCACTCATGAGAAGACATAATGATTGTTTTTGTAGAGAAATGTATGGTGCAAGCCATCATTTCAGGTAGCATACGCCTATAATAATCTAATACATTATCTAACTCTTGATCATGATAGTTCTGTATGTCCTGCAATATAAGGCTCTTTTTACACCTTATTAAGATGTGGCTTTTTTATTGTCTTTATATGCTGTCTTGAGTCACGTAGATAAGGTGGTTTTACAAATCAAACAGACACATAAGTGTGTGGTCCGAAATTCTAACATCATGAATGTAGCACCATGGCACATACTACCTATGGAAAGGATACCATTATGAGTCAGTGGTTGCAATCACAATCTTACAAATATTCTAGAGCAAGACAAAGATTAGATATTTAAATGTCCAGAACTATTTGGAGTCAGTTCATATAATTGTCTGCCCTGTAGATTTGTCTGCATAAATTGTGCCTGAAAGAATTAAGGAAAAGATTGATTGGAACTTTCAGTTGTAGTATTTTAATACTTTGAATGGCTACCAAAAGTTTTCCTGGTAAAGATAAAGAATTTAATCACTGAAAAACACTCACCTGCAAACAAATAAAATGAATGGCCCTGTGTATTATAACCCAGTTTTATAACCTAAGAAACAAGAGACTCCATAGTTCCCCCAAAAGGGGATATTTTGGGGATATAAAGTAGAAAGTGATCCCAAAATTATTACCAGTAGATATTATTATCATACATTGTTCATTGTTGGCTTTGTAGTTGTCTTACTGGTTAGCCTTTCTTGCAACCTCAATGCTTAGCGTGGACTTTAGTTCCTTCTGTCCCAGCATAGGAACAGCAGGTAATGAGGACAAAAAGTTGTAGAGAGGAAACAGTGGTCTGGTCTCTTGCTAATTCCATTTCCTGGATTTCTGTGATGCGACCCCTGGTAACCCCATGAATGTTGTCCATCTCTGCACACACACAAAGGGAACGAACAGAAAAGAAAGGACATCAGAAAGATAACAAGCAACATTGGCTTCTGTTAATTTCCTGCAATTGTTTGCAGTTGTGTCCGCATTCGAAGCTTTATTATGAAGGGTTGTTTATCTCCTTGACAGGAGTATCTGTCACTGGGTGATCTCAAAGAAAAAAGGAAGAAGGTCCTCTTTACTCCAGAGATGAAGGTCAGTGTATGAATAGTGTTCTTGTTAAGGGAACTGCACCCACTTTTTTTTTTTTTTTGCTTTTGTTTGGAGTCTTGATGTCTGGCCTGAAAAAGATTTCAGTAACTACAAAAAGATTGCTGTGTTTGTGGAATTCCCAGGGTTGCCCGTTTTTTCCAAAGAAGAGGAATATGGACTGCATTGAGGTAGCTTGGGTTGCTTCATGATCCCTCAACTGGAGTGCCATCAGGCTGTCATTCTGGTCAGAGAGAGGTGAAGGAAACTGGAGACCTTATTTTCTGCCAGATTTACTTTCAGGTTGCCAGAGTGGTTTATTTTTGGTTCAGTTTTAATTCAGTGTTACTTCAATGGCCCTTCTTAAATTCTAGCTTACTGTCTACAGATTAAATATAGTTGCTTTGTCTGCCTCTACCACAAGATTATGGTTAACCACGACTGAGAAAAGCATAACTGTTTATTAACTCAAAAGATCTTGTGCAGGTAGTTTTTCTCACCATCTGCAATTTCTTCTTCGTGCAGCATTAACTGCATTTTACTGAAGAATCTGGGGAGGGAAAAGGCACTTTCCAGACTAAAAGAACATGCTGTTATTTTGAGTACTGAGGGGAAGAATATGACAGTCTTTGAAACTACAAAACTAACCTGGAGAAAAATAGTGTTTTCATGCAACAAATAAGTTACAGGTGAGCATTTTAGGTAACTGTGTGTGAGGGAGAGAGAAACATAGGCAAATAATGTAATAAGGCTCTTGTGTCCAAGATGTCCATTCATATGTCATGCCAAGCCACCAAAAGTATTCTTTCAGGTTTAGTGTATTTTGCAATCTAGTTGATTATAAATCACAATTTATGCTTTAGAGTTATATATGAACCCACTGCAATTTATTCAACTACAATAAAATAAGCATGAATTAAGGTGATGCCTGAACCCAGCCACTGTCTATAATGTGTAATGTGAAAACCAGATATATATTTTATATGATTGCACATAAAAGACTCTGGCCTCAGTCTCTTGCATCTGTTAATTCTACTGGGAAGATCCTCTATCTCAGGAGTACAGGATCCCTAGGCTGTGAGCTGGTTGCAACTGGGCTGCGGAAATGACAGGCAAGCATGCATGCATCCCCACTTGCACAAGCATTTGGCAAATGGTGCATGCATGCTCCATTTGCGTGAGCAGCAGGCATATGTGCATGCCGCTCCCTCAAATGAAGCTGTGTGCATGTGTGCTTGCTGGCTGCTCATGTAGAACCACCCCTCTCCCCCCACTCCCACTGGTCTGGAAAGCTTGGGGAACTCTGCTCTATCCCACGCATTGAAGAGAAGTTCCCAGTCACGTTATTTATGGAATGACTCATTGCTGAACTGTTATAAAATTAGGTCTATTGTTTTTAGAATGTATACCCTGTTAAAATCACTGTATGTTATAAATAAAGCAATCCAATATTTAATAAAGCTCATCTATCTAGTTTAGTTCTATTACATGGTGTCTGTGTGTCTGTAAGAGGGAGAGGAGATATTTTAAAATATCCCAAAAGAAAAATAAATAAGAATAGCAAAGTAAACTAAAAAACAAATTTCATTAAAACTTATTTCACTCATGTATTACTAAAAAAAGAAACCACTTTACTTAAAAATACTTCAGTTGATTTTTGAAGGGAAGAATAATTGCTACATTTAAAATAAACAGCCGGATCAGAAAAAATGTGAGCCTTCTGTGCTACTTTATTTTGCTATACAGGTGCATAGCACATTATAAAGTATTACAAGGCTCCTTTTGTATCTTATGGTCAAATTGGGTTTGGATTAGAAAACTTCAAACTGAGGGCACTTAAATGTGTTGACTTCCTTATATTATAATTTCATAGCCCAACCTTTTAAAAAAATGTTCATCAGCTGAAGATGCCAACATGATTCTATAGTCTGGTCCTGCAGCATTCCAGATACAAGTATATGGCTAAGAGGCATTAATCATAACTGTAATAAAAATAATAAATTCAAATTCTTGTCATTTTGTCATCTGTTTACTCTCACAAGCTAGTTTGGTGAAATGATTAAAGCACCAGGTTCGAAACCAGTAAATTGTGAGTTCTAATCGCATCTTAGCCACAAAACCAACTGGATGATTTTGGGCCAATCCTTCTCTTTCAGCCCTAAGAAGAAGGCAATGGCACACCACTCTCAAAAATTACTTGTCCAGGCAATCAGTAGGAGTCAAGACTAACTCAAAAAATGCAAACAAAAAAGTTTTACTATCAGAATTGTGTATTATGTGACACACCTTTCTCATTCTTCATTTTGGAGCTGATAAAAATTTTTCATGGAAAACTCTACCCTTCAACAGGGCAGGAAATTGACTATATAGCAACTGATGAAAATAGTAATTTGATGTTACATCAGATTGATGTACTATCACTCAAGTCATCATTTTCTATTATGAAGTAATCTTAAAATTGTTTTGTATCTCCTCTGCCCCTGGTGGATCTATAGTTTCCCTCTTCTTACCATTTGAATCCAAACTTCCTGTCTATTACTCCACCAACTAGAATATGACAGACAGAAATAGGTTAATATATCTTCCTTGTTAAAAGAGGGGGGAAATCTCATTTGTGCTTTTCTTGGTAAGAGTTTAAAGTGAATGCACTATGCTATTTATCAGAATTAGAACAAGAAGGGGTATCATACAAAAAGGCTGCTTGCCTGAACTTGCTTTCGCTTGGGTAATAAAAGATGGATAGCATCTTCTGTATGCTTTTCTTTTGTTCCTGTCATTCCATTCCTGGAAAATAACTGTTTCTACAAACAGTAATGAATTAATAAGGATCCCAGACATAAAAACAGCTGAGTAGCTTGAAGAAGCACGCTTAATGTTTTTTGCCCCCCAGTTGTGTGATGGAGCATTTACTGATGCAGGGAATCTCTTGTGTACACTTATCTTTGATAAGATTCTATAGGGTGCAGATAGTAAATTATATAATTAAATTTATTTTATTTATTTATTATTTATTATTAAAATTTCTATACCACCCCATCTCCGAAGACTCGGGGCGGTTCACAACAAACAACATCAACAATT
>JAOYMU010000302.1:33355889-33366415 GCA_025802295.1 Psammodynastes pulverulentus | reverse complement strand
TGGCTGGGGAACTCTGGGAGTTGAAGTCCACAAGTCTTAAAGCTGACAAGTTTGCCCACCCCTGGTCTAGTGGCTAAAGCATCAAACTACAATTGTAATATCATGAATTCTAGCGACCGATGCAAAAGAGTTAAGCAGTTCTGCCTTCTCTTTGTTGCCTGTCACCTTCTTGCCCTTTTCCCTCATTAGTGTATTGATCATTTCTTTGACTTTCTTCTTGTATTTGTGTCTGTGTTTAGTTCCTAAAGATTGGTCTCCTTCCCTTTCCTGTTTTAATTTAAAGCCCTTTCTATAAGCAGAGCCACTTGTTTTCTAAACACATTCTGGTTCTTGTAAGGTACAGCCCATCCCCTGCCAGAAGCACTTCCTGTAGATAATGTAAACCTTGGTCAAGGAATCCTAAATCCTATCAATGATACCATCCACTGAGCCCGTGGTTTAATTCTAGAATTAGTATTGAGTCAAACTACCATGGATTGCTCTAACATTGTTCACTTAAAAAGAAAAAAAACCCTGGCTGATATTTATACTTGAATGCATTCAGTGTAAACATAACTAAACCCAAGATGCTGAAATTAATGAATTCCTACCCATCTAGGTCTATTTAGTTTTGGGCAAAATATGTAGGCATACCTCATAGATTCATTTTGTGTATAACCATATTCTACCAAACTCTTCAGAGGATGTCTCTCTTTGGTTCAGGGGGACTGTCATCAGCAAGAACTATCAGGAAGCTTTAGTGAATCTCAGAAGAGGCTCAGAAGTTTGTCAAGAGTCATTTTCTGAGGACAGTGGGAGATAAATAAGAAACTCTGGGGGGAAAATGGTCATGAAGTCCAATGACAATGACAACAGCAAGGACTGGAAAGAAGAAGCTCAATATCCCTTTATTTTTTGGCAAGGTTACATGGGCAACTCTTAGACTGAAGCTAATAGCATTAGAAGACCTGTTCCACTAAGGACAGAGATTTACATTATTTATGAACTGGAGTTTCTTTAATTAACAGACTCTTGTTTTCCCCCTTTATCTTTTTATTTAAAGATTTGGTTTAAAATTTCGTTGCTTGCTTAAAGGATTTATTTCTACTTTCCCCAACTTGTAAAATAAATCTTAGATTGTGCATTGAAATTAAATAAATTAGTCTCTACATTTCTCCATTGTTGCTGAAGGAGCTTGAGAGTTGCCATGCAGATACCCTGTACACAGGCTTCATTACTACAAGGAATATTGACCACTGCACCAAGAATACAGAATAGAATGTTGAATACAAAGTACAGAGTTGGAAGAGAGCTTGGAGGTGATCTAGACCAACTCCCTGTTTAAACAGGAGACCCTGTAGCATTCTGGACAAATGGCTGTCCAATCGCTTAAAAACCTCCAGTGCTGGAACACCTTCAACTTTTGGAGGCAAGTTGTTCCATCGATTAATTGTTCTCACTTTGTCCTTAATTCTAGGTTGGATTTCTCTTTGATAAGTTTCTGACTATTACTTCTTGCCCTACCTTCAGGTGTTCTGGAGAATAATTTGCTCTCTATGATAGCTTTCAAATCTTGGAAGACTTCTACTATATCATCCCTAGTCCTTCCTTTGCTAGACTACATAAATGGTTCACATAACTGTTCATCAAATGCTTCCAATTCCTTAATCATTTATGTTGTTGTTCTCTGCACACTTTCCAGAGTCTCAACAAGTTTTTTTGTACCGTGATGACCAAAACTGGACGCAAGTGTTCCAAATGTTCTTATAGAGAGTTCATGATAAGAAAAGTAGAATGAAAGGTGGTTTGAGGCACATTTGTCTATAGATAAACATTTGTTTTTGTATACATTATTCCTTTTTCTGGGTGATTTTTAGCCGAGGAACCATTCAGCTGAAATGGATAGCAAGCTGTTGAATTCACGAAAGAAGAAGAAAAATTAATGCATATGCAATGCTTAGTTGTGAGAGCAACTAATTTTAAAAATGAGAAGAATCATGACAAGAGGAAGAAATTGAATAAAGCTTATCAGTTTTTTTAATCCATATAATGTGAGTAATGGTATGGAAACAAAGTTAACAGAAGGAGATGTGATGTCAGAAGGATATGCATAGGCTGAAGGATATCTCTCTTCTTTCCAAACATTTTCACATTTTCAGCTTTAAAAAAGTGTTTCAGAAAAATATATTAATAAAAGTTATAAATCTGAGTGGGTCTGTTGAAGATATTCCAATATTCATGTGCTGTTCAGAGCAACAACCTGCCTAAAGCTAAGCTGACAACAAGAATCAAGATTCTATCAAGACTCATCAACAAATGACCTCTATTAGTTAATTATGACAATGGCAATTTCTAGCTTACTCCAGTTTATCTTTCTGGGTTTCTGTTAGAATTGTTCTTCAAAAGTCATGCAAATATGATATTCCCAAAGACAGAAATGAAAACAAAAGCACTTCTAGGTTTAAATTTCCAGAGGGACAGATGTTGCAAAACGACAGAGCCTTGTGTCATCTTAAAAGACTTAACAAATCCATTATGGTATAAGATTTAACAAATGATCCACAAGAGCTTATGTGGAGTGAGAATGGGAGAAATGTTTCTTTGCAAATTGTGATATGAGCTGATATGACTTTTACCTCCCTGCCAGATGTAGAGCTGGTTGTTATTTATCCACTTGTTTTCACACTTCTTTAATATTTTGAAGTACTAAAGTTTTTTACCTGAAGAAATATGTAACATATACTTTAAAATTATTTTGAAAAAGAAACAAATTTAAAAATCCATACCTTGAGTGAAAAAAATGTTTCATTGGTTAGATTTATGACTGACTACATGTTCAAGTGACTTCAAGATTAAATCAATGAAGGAAAAAAAGAGTAGTGACTCAGAATATTTTACAAGAAAGAGTGTGTGTATTGGATTTTGGCCAGAAGATTTACCTTCAGCACAAGAAGATGCACTTTAAAGCTACCCAGGGGAAAATCCTTTTCAAATAGATATTAGTTAAAGAAAAATCTTACTTCTTCACAAAGCTATTGTTCAATTCTGGGGCAGTTTTGCCTAGTCCAAAGATGTATGCCTGGGATGTTTAAGTCTAAAATTAATGCTTTTTAACCCCAGTGTTGACTGAGTTTTGGGTGTTTCCATGACTTGCTAATGCCCTTTAATCTAGTTTAGAGTGAATATGACCTCTCTTTTTATCTTTGTCTTGTTCCTTCTAACACTTTCCTACTTCAGTAGATTGATTTGAATATGGCAAGAAAACTATTTAAAAAAAAGTGGTGGAAGGAGAAGAGATTATCCCATCCCTCAGTAAAGGAGTATAAATTAAATTAAATATATTAAGGGAGAAAGAAGACTGACCATCAGTTATTAAAGTTTGAGAAAACTGCTGTGCTTGAAAACGTGTGATGCAATATGAATCCATCCTGTTTTTATTTTCCGTTTTAGAACTGCAATATCCTGGCCTGTTGAGCTTTGAAATTGATTTACTTGAAGTATCTGTTAAAAATATTTCACCCTTTGCAAATTTCTCTAACCAGGCCTTTTGATATGGTATTCCAATGTAATGTACATTCATCTAGGTCTTCTTAGCATAAATTTGTCCATGAAGACATTTTGATAAACAGTACATTATTTTTTCTTTTAAAAAGTTGTCTCAAATATGTACTTTTAAAAAAATGAAAATATTCCTACTTTTTTCTTGCATTTATCTTTCAGAACCATGTTTTTCTGCAGATGTATAAAAACAGATTCTTGTCTGTGTGCAGATTTTTGGCTAAGAAATATGGTTGCTAAAATACTTTATTAAATGCTTTATGCACCTTGGGATGCTATATATTTCAGGTAGAAGTAACAAAAATGCCTCCTTCAACTTGAGCTGAAGTCCTGATATTTCATTGATATATCTATTTAATTTTCTTGGCTGCAAGATAGAAATGGTTTGCCAGTTAAATTCTTCCACTCTAGCCTCCTCCTTTCTCTAGGAGATTTTCTATCCAAGAGCTAAGCGAGTCTGAAGCCTCTTTGTTCTAAGTCTACGGGAAGTTGCTTAGATGCTGCTACATTTAAGAGCCTATCTCAGATCCAGGACTGTGAAAATCTAAGGTGGACTAACTCTATAATATATTAATACAAATGCACACCCATATTATTTTTGATAATAATCAATATAAATATATTACAACAACAATCTTATTTTTAATTAACAAATGTTTCATCTCTGTGTTAATTTTTATAATAATTAACAAGATATGTAAGAAAAAGTGATAAGAATTTGGGGGTGCTGATCTTTAGACTCAGATTAAAAGGAAGTCATTTGACTATCTCTTTACTAGTGTTATTGTATAGTCATTGTATATAGAGATTTATAGTAATTTGATTCCTATATAGTTTGTGCAATGAATTTATGTAAAAATAAGAATGGATTCATATCAAGAGTTGAGAATTGAAAATGTGAGATTTCCTCACAGCAGGAGGCAAAACAATTTCTGATATAAAACACAGAGGTAAATATTTTTTCTGAAAAATTTGAGTTTCTGCAATATGTGAAAACAAAAAGAAAACTCATCCCATGAAGACTTCTAAAAAGACTCAAGTAATGATGGCCTTGAAACAATAGCTGGTTTTTAAATAGTAGTTGTGATCAAAACCAAAACCAGTTTCTAAGAAAACTAGCTAGAGTCAAAACAAAAGTACCTGATGCCACAGAAAAGTATTAAGGTGAAACTGGCCAAGCTTTGTGTTGGATATGTACTACAATTCCCACCCATTTAAGAACCTTATACAAATCATCTGCTTATTTAGTACAGTCATCACCAACTTAACCACAATATGCTTTTCTTGTCAGTAATTCATTCAAAAAGCTAAGACTTAGCAAACTGAGTTCTGAAAAATTCTTGGTGCAATGGCATTAATGGGCAAACATGTGCTCCTCATGACAGCAAATGGGAACAGCTGGCTTCTGAAATCCAGATGCTATATTTTGGAGTTTTATTTTCAATTCTGAAAATAGAAGGTACAGTATTTTTGAACTTCCCTAAGTAGGTTTATATTTTGAATCTTTCATATTGCAGGGTTAACAAAGTAGGAAACCTTTTCAAACTTTTGGTGTGACATTTTAATTTACAAAGTCAATTTTCAATGTTTTTTTAATTAATTATTTCATACCTATAGAAAAGAAATAAAAATGGGAAAGAGAATATTTTCTTACATTAGTTTTCTTTAAAATAAATCATGGACCTTTCTTTTTTTAATTCTAAAATCTTATTGTGAAAATTGCAGTCTACTCTAAGCCATCTGGATATACCAGGTTGTATATCTCTTGCTTGAATGTAACCCTGATGCATTACTTACTAATATAAATAACATTTCTAAATAGTTATTTATAGCATATGGTTGCTGAATGTCTGTAATCCAAGAAAATCAAAACATCCATGTGAAGAACAAAAGTTATCTTTCAAAACAATCTGGAAGAATATCTTTTTGAATTAATCCACTTTCTAACACAGTAGATCCTTATTATTCTTCCTTTGGTCTCCTAGCACCCTGCTGTTGATCTGAAATCTATTAAGAATTTTAATAATCATCTATATGCTGAGCACAGCTGTGGAACTTTACTGTTGCTATTTGGTAGAATGCAATTCCATAAATAACTTGAATGAGAGAGACTATATTTCCAGAATCATGCCCATTTGTAGCATAACCTCCATTACAAACATCTCTAAATGAAAAAAAGAAAAGCAAATATTTGAGGACTTTCTAGACCAGGGGTGTCAAATTCAAGACCTGAGGGCTAGATCCCGCTTGTGGGTTGCTTAGATCTGGCCTGCGGGGCTGTCCTGGAGCTCTGTTTTCATTGGCAGAGAGTTGCAGCAGGCCTTTTCATCCAAAAACTGAGCTCAGGAGCCCATCTTCTTTGGCAGAGCGCTCAGTTCACCACAGGCATCCTGACATGACTGATGTCTAGCTGGCTACACCCACCTGGCCATGCCCACTCCAGACCCCTGAGGTCAAACACAACCCTGATGCAGCCCTCAATGAAATTGAGTTTGACACCCCTCTTCTAGACCATTCAAAAAATGACAAGGAATGTCAATTGTTTAAGAAAGAGAGATCAGTATCCTGGACTGCATATCAGGCAAACAATCTATTGGAATCCTTATATTAAAACAACATATTTCAAATACAATCAGAATTAAAAAATGACATACAGTCCTTTATTTAAATATAATCATTCAGTTGAGATTTACATATGTGGGTCTGACTGGGATAAATTGCAGGCATGAAACAGAAACATAATTTACAATCTTTATTCTTTTTATTTAATCTGTTTCTTTTACTCCATTTTTGCATACAATTTTATTAACTTTCTGGTTTTTTTATTTTCTGTTTTTTGATATAGCCCATTTGTTAATTAACTATAAAGTTACTGTTAGTGAAATAATTGTATTCATTTTATGCTGGTCTATTCCAAAAAAAGTAAAACTAAATCTATGTCCATGTCTATTCAGGAATGGAACAATTAAATTTAGAAGGTGTGGGATTACATTATAAGCACAGTGACTAAAGTTCAGAACCATATATGCTCATCCAACATTGACTCAAAGATACACACACAGAGAGACGTAAGCAGATTGATTAGGAGTCAGGCTCATTCCCACCTCCTTCAGGAAGATAATGTCATGATTTGGCATTATTTTATTTAGCAAGGGGTGGGAGGAGAGAGCATATTCTGCATACCTGTAAGGTTTTGCATAAGAAATAGCGAGAACTTTTTCTCTCCTATATTTTTAGTATTACTGTAGAATCTGGATTCAGTCAGTGAAAATAAGGCTGGGAAATTCAGAACAGAAAGGAAGGAAGGAAGGAAGAAAGGAAGGAAGGAAGGAAGGAAGGAAGGAAGGAAGGAAGGAAGGAAGGAAATCTTCATGTTATTGTGAGATCTTAGATTAGAATCGGAAGAGGTTGGCTGATAAATATTTGAACATAGAATTGGAGCAAGTGATCTATCTATACCTTTGCTGACTTCACATCTTTGCATAAGTTATCTTGTTTTTATCTGTTTTAGTTGCCCCATTATCTCATCTGAAGACTTAGAACTTCCTGGGATCTTA
Source organism: Psammodynastes pulverulentus (assembly GCA_025802295.1). NCBI lineage: Eukaryota > Metazoa > Chordata > Lepidosauria > Squamata > Psammodynastidae > Psammodynastes > Psammodynastes pulverulentus. The sequence continues at coordinate 33,359,321 of JAOYMU010000302.1, read as the reverse complement.
AATAAACATCATTTATGTTTAAATTATATCAGGAGAGTCATTCTTTTTACTATTTTTACTATTTGCAGTTTTAAAATAAACACAATACTATTCAAGAATCACAAAGAGAAGTTTAATACACATACAGATAATTAACACCTTGCTACCTCAAGACTGGCACTACATTGGTTCTTGTACTAACAGATCTGTCTATAGTATTCTTCTGTAAAGTAAGATGGGCCGGTCTGAGATTGGATCCAAATCTTCATCATTTCCTAATCTAGCATTTACTTAGTTATTTATACTTCATGTTTGAAGTTATTTATGAACAAATAACTTGAGATACCATTTTCTTAAATTGCAAACTATTCTGTATCCTATACTTTCTGAAATAGATTTGCATAGGAAAAGTAATACTTCTAACTTGTGGAATATATAATTTTTCTGTCATATTTTAGAGGTCTATCTATCTCAAAATCAAAATGGAATTTATAACTCCAACCTTCCTAATTTCAGGGTCCTTTTTGATTCTAAATTCCATTGATACAAAACACCACATATTAAGATAAGAATGATTTCAGTTCTATTAGCTGGATGATCTTTTCCCTGATGCATTTTTATTTCATTAGCTCATATGATGCTTCCTTCTGGAAATTCCTATATTTGATTCCTTAATAAACTGTGCAGGTGGAACATCTTCTGTTTCATTGAGCTTTGTGATCCAAGCTGAGGGAGATCTTTCAAATGAGACCTTGATAATTTATCATTATATTCCTGAACAGTGTACGGACATCTTGTGGACAATATAGATTGTCCCATTTGTCTCATTGAACCATCTTGCTCACTGGTGAGATGTGGATTCAGGAAAATTAGCACACACTGAAAATATCTGTACAAACATTTGTCTGCCTCGAGGTGTTTAAAGAAATCGTCAGCGTGGATAAGAATCAGAGAGGAGCATGGAAAAGCATAGCAGCTCTCTTATAAGAGTTACAGCACAATGTCTCAGATAGATTAAGGAAAATGGCCCCATTCCAGGCTCCATTTCTGAGAAATATTTCCCTTCAGCACTAAGACTTGATTATGCCCTCAATCTGTACCGCTGAATAAAGAAATTATTTATGCATTTGAAAGAGTAGCAGTAGCTTCCGTGACAAACTGTTGCTCCTCAGAGATATGCTATTGCCAGGTACACTGAGTGATTTTACTTCTCAAAGATTTCTTCAACTAACAAGGCAGCCTGACCAAAATCTTAAGCTAAAGAATCTCCTTGTTCTTTTAAAAGGGCTTTTTGTGAGCCATACATTTAGCTGCTTTAAGAAATCCACAATTAATTATGACCCCATAGATTCCCTAATGAGTGTGGGCTTTTTAATTGAACTATATATTTTATCGTAACTAATTTTTTTAATTAAATAACTAAAGAATCATTAATGTCAACATCAGATATAAAGTGGAGTAATGTAGAACTGCCTGAAATAGCCTTCCAAAATATTATGTTCTGTTTTAGAGCAAAAGAAAGGGAAGGTAATATTTTCTACTTAATTTCTTCAAGAGGCAGAAATTCTATAAGGTTTACAATGGACAATATTCCCCCTTAACCAAGAGAGGAGCACAATTTTCTAAAAGTCTTTTGGCGAAATTTCAGGTCCAGGTCCAGGACCCCAAAGAATGGGATGGAGAGAGTGGAGATGCTGTTTCTCTGCCTTCTTGAATTTGCTCCTAATTGGCCATTACTAGTAATGGATTCAAAGCCTGGAAACATTTTTATAAAGCTATTGTTTTTCTTCCCTGATCTGTCAAAAGCATTTGGAAGACCATCCTTCCATCCCTCAAAAGCTGAAAATAAAAAAACTATCCTGAAAATAAATACATATATAAATATAAAACAATGTTTCATCCCCAAGGTGCCATGGGTCTGCTGAAATAAACATCTGGTAATTCCCCACTCCAGCTAGAGTGGGCATGAAATAGATTGCTTCCTTCTTTCCAATTTCATATTTTAACTTCCTATTATGTGCATTGATCTGATTGTTGGCAAAAAAAAAATCAAAGCAATTTCAATAACAACAACAACATAATACCCTGGATATCACGATTGTGGAGAAGAAAAAAGTGTGGATTGTTGACATTGCCATATCTGGTGACAGCAGAATTGATGAGAAACAACTTGAAAAAAATCACCAAATATCAGGATTTGAAAATTGAGCTGCAGAGACTCTGGCATAAACCAGTGCAGGTGGTTCCAGTGGTACTTGGTACACTGGGTGCTGTGCCTAAAGACCTAAGCAAGCACTTAAAAACAATTGGCGCTGATAAAATTACCATTGGTCAGCTACAGAAAGCCACCCTACTGGGATCTGCTCGCATAATCCGCCACTATATCACGCAGTCCTAGACGCTTGGGAAGTGTTCGACTAGTGATTAGTGATATGAAATCCAACATAACTATCTTATTTGCTGTGTATACTATTCTGTTAAGCAATAACAACAACAACAACAACAACAACAATAATAATGAAAATCAATTTCTCGGGTTTCTGCTCTTTGGAATCGGGGTCTCAATGCCTCAACCTAATTTCATTGCTCGTCTGTAATGGATGGAGAAAGCATCCCGAAGAATGCCTGGCCTCCTGTTTTTTTTAAAAAAACCACGTCCTTGTTTAGTGAATGCCTCCTTTTAACGACCATTGGCAGCGGTGACAGCGATGAACAAGTAACTTGGCGGCTGACCCTCGCATCTACGACCTTTACAGGCCAGTAAACCAAAAGAATGCAGAAGATGGTAAGGTGTGGTTTCACTTTGCGAGTGGTTCACTTAATAGCCATGCTGCCGGCCCCGACTGTGGTCGTTAAATGAGGACTAGCTTTTTAAAGAAGCAAATGGAGAAAGGGATGGGAAGAGCCGGACAAAGCCATGTACATCAAGAAAGCCTCAGTAGTCCCATTCTGGAGCAACACAAGTGTGGGGCAAACACAATTGTGTACCTGGAACGAGTGCGTCTTCTGCTGATGCCGGGGCTGTTGCTCACGCGATAGGCGGTCGGGACGCTCCTCTCTTCTCGATGCCTTTCGGGGGTATGCACCCGCCTTCTCGGAGATCTTGAGCGAGACCTGAATGGGCGACAGGGGAAAATTACGTTTATCCTGGAAGGAGTTTGAGGATCTTTAGGTTTCTTGATAGGGGCACGCCCATCAGGATTATCAAAGGGGAATACAAATTCTGGAGGATCCATTGAAAAGGAGAAAATGTGGGTGTGTTACACTGCAAGTATTTTTGGAAAGAAAGATGGAAAGAAAAAAGGAAAGAGAAAGAAACAAAAAAGGAAAGAAAGAATAAAGAAAAATGGAAAGAAAAAAGGAAAGAGAAACAAAAAAGGAAAGAAAAAAGAAAGAATAGAATAGAATAGAATAGAACAGAATAACAGAGTTGGAAGGGACCTTGGAGGTCTT
>JAOYMU010000302.1:33193806-33204043 GCA_025802295.1 Psammodynastes pulverulentus | reverse complement strand
TGCTTATGCTAATTGGGCTGTGCTGAAGCTGCAACAGGCTTTTTGCTGCTTGCTGCAAAGAGGTAAATTGCTGGTGGATGGGGCTTCTGCAACATTCGGTGTATAAGATGCACCCAAATTTTCACCCACCTGGGACAATGCAACCATCATAAATATGAACTAGTTGCCAAATACCTGAATTTCGATCATGTGACCATGGGAATGTTGCATTGGTTATAAGTGTGAAAAATGGTCATAAGTCACTTTTTTCAATGCTGTTGTAACTTTGGTCACTAAATGAATGATTGTAAGTTGAGGACTACTTTTTCCTGAAATCTGGGTATTGTGTTCTTGTTGCCCTCTTTTTATGCTGCTACCCAGCAATGCCTCAATGTTCTTTTGCAAGGGTCATAAGTGAACTTCCCATTTAAGCATCTCTATTTCTAAGGGTTCACCCCTAGCTTGTCAGCCTTTCTTACAGTTTTCTCTTTCCTAGGACATTTCACTTCTACTAAATCAGTTCTTGTTTCTGCTCTACCTTGCCTTTGCCTTGAGCTGGGCCCATGTGATTACTCCCACTATCTTACCCTCTTCCTTGCCTCCATTTCTCTGAGTCCAACTTTCAGTAGGTAGAAAATCTACCAATTACTATGTAGTTACATGGCAAGGTAGGGACTACTTCTGCCACCATTATCTGTTCTTTTTCCTGTGTCTGACTTTAACCAATGCAAGCATCTCAGTCTGCCGCAGTAGTAAGAGGCTCTTTCCCCATAGATGCTGCCTTTTTTTATTAAATGAGAACATGATCTACTAAGAGATTTAGTAGATCCTGGAGAAGACAAATGTTGGCATGTTCTCGTTTAATAAAGAAAAGGCAGCATTTGCCAATATTTGCCTGCTCCAGGATCTATTAAGCCTCTCACTGTGACACCATTAACTGTTGCTGGGATCATAATTTTTCTCCCCGGAGATGCTTGTACAACAGCAGCCATGTTTTTCTCTGACTTTTACAGTCCTTGGAGAAATGACCACTTTTCCCACAGGTGTAATAATTCTAATTATGACCTCCAAATGCCTTTCTTCGTCTTGGGCCCAAACAAAAAGGAGTCTTTAATCCTTTTACTTTCTCTCTTCCAGCTCCTTAATGTTCTTACTTTCTGGAACAGCCTTTCTTATTCTCTTCCAGCTCCTTCCGCATCTTCTTTTCTAATATCCTCTGATTTTGTGCTGTTATGTACTCAACTAGTTTTAGCATCCTTTGACCTGACTCTGGGTTGTGTTTCTGCACACAAAATCTCAATTTGATCAGTATCTACAGAAACTGCTCTAAAATTACCACCTCTATACCACTTCTTTATGACTTTCATCCAGCATCAAACATTTCCTGCCTAAGTCTTCCAGTCAGGCCCATAATTCATACATAATATTATATTTCCTGATCAGATTTAAAGCCAGTGAATTAAAAATATTTGAAGGCATAATATTATAGTTATTGATTAGATTTTTAAGTAGAAATATCTTGATGTTATTTTTCTTTCTTAATATGTATAATGTTATAATTATAGCTATAGTTAATGATTAGATTTAAGTTTTGGGAATTATAATTATGTGAACGCATAAAGTTATAATTATTGATTGATTAAGAAATATTGCTTTGTTGGATCAGAGTTAAGTTGAAGGTTTAAAATGATATAAACTTAAAATGTTATTTTTGTTTTAATAGATTGAAAGTTTAAGTACTAGATACTGATAACTTAGACAGGAACAGAAGAATTAAGAAATATTGTATTGTTGGTTATATTATACCCTGTATTTGATCTGGGAGACTGGGAGGGAGGGAGAAAATTCAAAATGTAAAACTGTTTCAATAAAAACAAATATGGTTTAGGCTAACATTTTGTCTCCAAACTTTTGGAAGGGAATATTCACACTTACTGGGCCAATTATATATATGCTTGCACACATTTGTACAAACATTTAGGCTGACTCACAACCTTGTTGGCTTGACATTCTGGCCAATACAGTTCCAGCATGTCTAGAACACACATGTTGAGAAATGACATCTTAACAATGCTCAGATGGATTTTTAATTTTGTCTACTGTATGTAACTTTTCTGTACAACTGATAGAATGCAGCAAGAGCTCCTTTTGTTGTATATTCATAACAATGATGTGAGAATCCAAATAATTCACATATATGGCAACTGAATTGTGGAGTCTTACATCTCAAAATAATATATAGCAACGGCACTTAGACTTATACACCACTTCATATTACTTTACAGCCCCTTTAAGTGGTTTACAGAGTCAACATATTGCCCCAACAATCTGGGTTCTCATTTTACTGACCTTGGAAGTATGAAAGGCTAAGTCAACCTTGAGCCCGTCAGACTCAAAGGAATCAAACTCCTGGCAGTAAACATAATTAGCCTGCAATATTGCATTCTAGGGGTCGCGGTGGCTCACTGGCTAAGACACTGAGCTTGTCAATCGAAAAGTCAGCAGTTCAGCAGTTCAAATCCCTAGTGCCACATAACAGGGTGCCCCATTACTTGTCCCAGCTTCTCCCAACTTAACAGTTCGAAAGCACATAAAAAATGCAAAAATAGGGACCACTTTTGGTGGGATGGTAACAGTGTTCCGGGCGCCTTTGGCATTTAGTCATGCTGGCCATATGACCACGGAAAGGTCTCTGGACAGAACTGGCTCTCCGGTTTTGTAACGGAGATGAGCACCGCCCCCTAGAGTCGGGAATGACTAGCACATAGGGGAACCTTTACCTTTACCTTGCTGCATTCCAACATTGCATCACCACAGTTCATATATGAAGAAAACATTGTAAAAATAGAAAAATATTCAGTTCTTTTATCCACTAATATATATTTATCTGTGAAGGCAAATAATTGTAAACTGGTCCAAAAAGAAGGCAGGGCTTCTGAATCTCAAATGATTGTGGAGGAAATGAGATTTTATTTCATATAGTTTGCACTGCCAAATACAGAAGGTATCAAAGCCTACCCAAATTTCATTTAACACTTAAAATGCAGAAGCCTTGATCTACCTGTAGTAAAATGCACATAACAAAGATATAAAATAATATACTAATCAAATAATATATATAAATGGTCACTAGCTTGTTTATACACATATATACATACAAACTGTGTATGTGTGTGTTTGTGTTCTAAAAACATTAAAACATGTTTTTTTGTATTGCTTTAAAAAAACAACTCAACTTGATTTTACATTTCTGACAATTTAAGACAATGAATTGTCTATTTTTTGCAATCAATGTAAACATCTTGTACCAGTCTGCTTTAAGTGTAATATTAACTGTGAGTTTGACATTTTTCTTTCATTGATTCTCATAGGGTTGTATGCCAATTTTTTGGATGTGGTTGAATGCAATTCTGCATCCATTTAACCATGCTATAGTCTTTCTTTCTTCACTTTCTGAATCATATGTTAACAACAACTGATCAATAAACCCCAATAAACCTGCATTTTGTGTGATGAGGTTTTTTTTTTAACTCAGTCAAATCTCTCAGTATTCCACTTTGTTTTGGCAATTCCTTTTGTACTATACAAATTATAGATATTGAAAGCAATGAGATGATTCTGCCTGCACTGAAGAGAGAATCTCAAAGGATTTCATCTTTGTCTTATTAATAATGACACTTTGCAATCTATATGAATTATTGCCCTTTCACTGATTCAATCTCTCTGTACATTCTTTCATGAAAATATATTCTGCTGCTGGAGTTACAAAGATAACTCTCTGTACTTGCACTTTCTCTTTTTGTTCTGCTGCTTTTTGTCCTGTACCACATCATCCAGTCATCCCTATCAGTCATTTATATCTAGCTCAGTGCTGACACTTTGAGTGGTGGCTGAAGTTATCCCGTTCTTCAATACTTTTCTCAAGGTCACATAGAAATTCGAAATTAGCTTTTCCCTCTGTTTTTCTTATAACATCTTTTAGATCTACAGTGAGTAAGAGTGAGAGGAGTGTTTCAATGAGTACAATGATATATTTGAAGAATACTTTTTTAAAAACCCAGACGAACACTAAATCAGCATTTGAGAATGATACTGAATGGCAAATGAACTGGTGGTCATTAGTGCAAGTCTGGCTATTGTTTTGGGTAAACAGAGATACATTGTCCATGAAGCAAGGGATGTGTCATAGTTGGGTTCTTGATTTCAGTGAAATAGGTAACTTGGACGTACCAGTAAAATTATTAATCACTTGTCTTTAATAAGTTGATGAGCAGAATGAAAACTGTCAGTCTATGATACAACATTGTGCAAATTTATTTGGAAGTAATTTCCATGGTATTCAATTTCCCTTTGAACAATCTTCCTTCCTGTTGGTTGGGTTGCAGTATCATCAATATGTAGATAGTTACATATCACCATCTTATTGGTGTGTGAGAAAGACTTTCAGAAACAAGGTGATACTACAGGGCTGTCAAACTCCCAGACCACGGGGTCAGATGTGTCCTGTGCTGTCCACACCCACATCCAGTTTAGTGAAGGGGGGGAAAGTCCCAATACATCACATGATGCTGCCATGACAACATGCGTTTGACACCTCTACGATACTGTCTAAATGATCAGACAAAAGAGGGTACAGCCCACAGCTGCCTAATGGAAGGAGAAAGAATTTCAGAATGCTCCCTAACTTCTCCGACTGTAAAGAAACTGGGAGATTTGCACTTTAAGACTTGCACATTTCTGTTAATATGGTTTTATAATCAAGTAAAAGTTGCTCATCTGGTTTGTTTCCTATCTAGTATATCTGGGAGAACTGATCCCAGTTTTGAAAGTGTGAAAGTACAAATGTCTTGCATTTTCCTTATGGACTGAGAAATTAGGGAAGATCTTATCTTAACTTATTTCTCTATCCCTTATGCAGCTGTGAGGTATGCCTTCTCTTAACTGACTATTCCCTAGGCAGCATTTCTTTCCCAGGTTTGCCAAGGTCATTGTGACACACATTGTAGAAAGCTGAGCAATTATGCATATTGGGATTGCCACTTTTTCCCCAAAATTAATCAGCCTAGAATTATCCTGAACATAAGTAATAGAGAAAAGAGAAGGCAGAATAGCACAGAAAATGGAATATATGATATAGATAGGGAAAGCACAGAAAATAAGGTGAGAGAGATTAAGAATGACAAACTACTTTGTGATAAATGGGTTCCCACTTGAAAAGCTTTATCCAGGGGTCCTTTAATTAGAGTCACTACTTTTTTCACCAATGCCAGGTGCACGCTACTAATTGCATCTGCCAGAGCACAAGTAAATTATATTCTTTTGAGATTCTTTTTCAGTGAAAAAAGCACTTTCCATCTGCCTCAGTTACATTTGTGTATTTACAGAAGCTATTAAAGAATCATAAATGTCACAATATAAAATGGTGCTGCTTCCAAAACATGTTCAATTTGACCCCTAGAAGTTTGTTTTAGTGGGTTCTAATAATGTTCATCTATCTATAGTGTAAGTTTTTATGTATGTGGGTATATGGAAGTAGATACTTACTTGAAAATGATTAAATACAAAAGGACAAATTTAGATATAAGCTCTTTATTTATTTAAGCCCTAATATAGAATTCTACACTGTCCTCCATAAAACTAATTTGCACAAATTCAGCTAGTTTCTACCCCATACCTTGAACAATGCACCAAACTGGCTCCCAACCACCTTTTTAATCCTTACTTATTGAGTACAAATGTGTGCAAAGGATTATATAAATGAGCTTGGCTGAACATATTACAGAATAAAATAGGTGCATCAATCAGGAAACCTTCCCTGTTATACAGTAGAAGCTCTATAATTCTCTTTAAGGATCTGTGTACCAATCATGCTATTTTCTAAAATTGACTTTCAATGAGTTTCATGAGAAACAGAATTTGAATCAAGTTTTCTCCACCATGTTCACAACACTTTACATTAACCACAGTAGTTTACAACCATGAAATAATGAAATTTATCATTATCTTTTTGCCTTTAATTTCACTAAAGTTCTGAAATGAGGCTTAAGTATATATAACTGTATACATAAACTTTATATTATTCTTGCTCCATTTGCTTTGTTATCGAACAGAAACAACCTTGTTAAGATTATAAATACCATGCTTTTGAAACACCTTAAAACTAGAATCATATATACTACTGATACTACCATTGCTACTGCTAATAATACTTTAGAATACCCTAGACTTAACAACTGTCAGTAAGAAATATAAAGAAAACATGGTTACAGGGAATTACCGATTACCAAATAGAACTAAAACCTGAAATGTTTCTCCTGGGAATAATGAGAGGAGTGTTTAAGAAGGAAATCAAATATACCATAACACACATATTAACAGTGTCAAGAATAGTGTATGCCCAGAACTGGAAATTAGACAGCATCCCCACAGAAAATATGACAATAAAGAAATGGTAAAACTCACGTTACTGTTTCAAGAGAAGGAAGAAAAGGGATACTATATGGTCTGGGAGAAATGGTACAACTGGTTGGACAATAGGATTAAGAAATAATGTATATATATTTATATATATAATTGTTTATATTTAGTAGAAAAGGGGAAAGTTGATATTACAACAGTGCAAAGAAATATATTTGTATTAGGTTTATGTTGTGTATGTTTATGTTGTTTGTATTTTTGTTGTTTTTAAAGGTGTAAAATTCAATAAAAACTATTTAAAAAAAGAAATCTAAAGAAAAATGGATAGTGAATGTGGCAGTAGAGAACTGAAGAGAATCACAAAATATAAAGACATACAACTGGAAATAGAACAAGTGTGGCAAAAGGAAGCAAAGATAGTACCAATATTAATAGACACCTTGGATTCATTTCTTACAAACTTGAAAACCATTGATAATCACTGTCAAGACAATTGCAAAATGCAGTTTTACTTGGCACAACTTACATCCTGTGATGATACCATTAACATCATTAAAAAACATCTGGATCTGCCAGGTCCTTGAGAATGACTTGATAGGTGGATTAAAATGCCAAATCCAGTCTAAACATTTGGCTAACAATGTGACAAACCATCACTGCTATAAGGTTCTTGTGGACTTATGTTTCAAAGACATTGACAAAAATAATAATGTGTGAAACTACTGATCTTTCCAAAAGAGTGTAAGACTCTATCAATCTTCTATCTAGGAATCAGTCACTGGTAAGTTGTTTACCTGTAAGTAAAGATTTAACTTAATCTTTTTGGCCTGTCTTTTAATTCATTCCTGCATCTGGAAACTAATTCAGAATTTGCCTCTTCTGATTCAGATTTTACAAAAAAAGATTTCTGCTTTATTACTCATCCATTCCCAAACTCTGTATGACTGTCCATCAAGTTCATTCTAAATATCAATTGGAACTAAATAGTGCCTTATAGTAATCTACAACATAGATACCATCGTGTAGTGATAGTTACCCCAGTGGTTCCCAAACTTTTTCGGTTTGCGGCTCCCTTCAATGCTTCCAACTTCTTCCGCGGCTCCCTTAAAAACTTCGGATTTTTTCCGCGGCTCCCTTAATGGGTACATCCGGGTTTTTTTCATTTTTTACGTGTAACTGCGCATGCGCACTAGCATTTCAGAAATGGCGCGGCGCCCTTACAATGGTGTCGCGGCTCCCCAGGGAGCCGCGGCGTACAGATTGGGAACCACTGGTCTATTCTGTCTCCTCATCTGATTTTAGGTAGAAAGTGGTGGACAGGTAGAGAGCTTGACTTTCAGGAGTTTGAACAGGGTTTTTACAGAACCTAGTGCTCAGTGCTCTGGAACCAATATTTATTTCAAGAAGTAAACGTTATAAATTTAAATTAATGCATAAATGTATATAAAAGAGATGTAGATAGGAAAACACATCTAAAAATTTAACTTGCCGTATCTGATTAAGACTGGAGAATGATGCCATTACAATATTTTTAAAAACAGAATCACTAAAGTGCTCCAGCAGTGAATTTTGGAGCTCAGCTAGTGACTATATAGCAAGATACAAATGAAAATGAATAAACATGCTTGAAAAATTAGCATGGCTAAAATGACATTGCCTGAAAGTGAATCTTAATCAGCCAGTCTGACAGTTTCTGGCTGGAAAAAAAAGGAAGATGTAATACTGAAAAGTATGGTTTTCATAAAATAGACAGGTTTCACAACTGTACTATATGTGCAGCTATTAATATCTGATCTGCATTCATTGTGATATGTTTTTTGGGGGGTTCGAAACTTTTATGCAAAGGTTTGAATTAATGCACAACTTCAGTTACATTACCTTTTTTACACATTTCTCCTGTCTCAGGAAACCCCTTAATTCCACTGCAAAGGCTCTAGCTATTTATCTTCCATGGTTGTAGAAGCTAGTTCTGTATTTTATTTTCATTTCTTCTATTGCTCTTGAGTTAATCCACTTCTACCGTCATCATCCATTTATCTTGGATTTCTACCCCGTCTTTCCTCCAGGAACTCAAGGCCTCCCCTGTTTCCTTCCAGTGATAACCCTGCCAAATAGATCAAGGTAGAGAAAGTACCCATCCAAAGTTGACCAGTGAATTTTTGTGACTTTGAGAGTACTGAAAGCTGGGCCTTCAACCTGGTCCTAATCCTGAACCTTAAACTCTGTACTATATGGCTCTCAATCCCCAGAAGTGGAGTTCAATCATTTTCTTGTTTTACATTTATGAGGACCTGGCAAGGTCCGTACAAGGTCCCCAAGTAGCCAATTGAGGTCTCAATAAAGCCTACATTTTATTTCATTTTGTTTACATATTCATCAAACTAAACTTAAATACAGTTGATACGATTGCTCTTTAGTTATATGTACGTTCCCTGTTGTCATTTAGAAATAACAATTTGATAACAACTTTTAGGAATCTCTTAAGGGCCACTCCCAAGATTTTTAGAGGCTATCACTGTGGCTTCAAACCTGTTTAAACTATTTTGATTAAGTTGGAGATTTGCAACCTCTTAATTTGGAGTCAGTTTGTACACAATACAATTTTTATTGGCTGTATGCTTACACTTGGGAAAAGAAAGTCATGGATAAACTTTGCTCATACACTTCTGAGTTAATTTAGAATCAACTCAGAAGGGAGGGCTAGGTGTCATTGTAATTGTGTGTGCATCTGTGGAAAAGTGTGTTAAATAATTAAAAGTAGCAGTATCAATCATTCTTTCACATACTCCCGTAAAGTCTTAAAGACTATTGATGTGATCTTTCAGTACAGCCTCCAAGCTACTATTGAAAAACTGGTACGATGCTTTGCCTAGTTGTGCACCTGTTGCAGAATTCATTTAAAGATTTGAACTGTTCTTTGGGAAAATGCATGATATGAAGTGATATTTTGTGCTTTGATAATTCTTGTTTTATAAACGGAAATCAATTGGATAACACATGTTCTAATGATGAGCAGAGATACTGTCCCACCGAGGATTTCATGTAGCTTCTCTGATTCCTCAGTCAAGCCACATCGATATTCTTAAAATTGCCTGAATCATATCATTTCTCACATAAATAGCACACATTTTCAGCACTGATGTAGTTGAGCCCAGTAATAGCCCAATCGCCAGGATAATACCATAATCCTCAGCTTTTTGCCTAGCGAGCGGTGTATTTACACTCTGATGTTTATGCAAGCTGTTTATGCTCATATGGCCTTTTGAGAATTATTTGTGTTTTTTAAAGATTGGAATGTTAAGGAATTGATCCAGAGGTGGTATTCAGCAGGTTCTGACCAGTTCTGGAGAACCTCGCTACCTCCTACCAAGATCATGACTAGCTTCTCCTGGGTCTTTTTATCACAGTTCAGTACTCTTGTCTCTGATCAAAACTCAGTTTGTCCCCTAATACTATGCTGTTTAGGGCATGTAATATCCATTTTATCTTCTTTCCTTTGGTAGTTCTAAGTGCAGGACATGCAAAGGAATACATGTTCATTACGTACCAAAATTTAATCAGTAAGGGAAAATGTTTGCCATATTACAGCTGAACTGAAACCCAACCACCAAACCAGTAGTGGGATTCAACAGGTTCGCACCTATTCACGAGAACCGGTTGTTAACTTTATAAGCAGTTCGGAGAACCGGTTGTTGGAAGAAATCTCCTTTTGTTTTCTTTCCACTTTAAAGGGCTAATCCTGTAGGGAAGGCAGGGAGGAAACCTTCTGGGGTTGTTTCTAGCCTAATATTTATTGCCCCGCTTACAGAAACTGCCTCTTGGTTAACCCATAGAACAGCTA